>CM063509.1:94951981-94954481 GCA_032207245.1 Pardosa pseudoannulata | reverse complement strand
AACAACAACTACAACGACAATGATGACAAATCAGCAAAACAAAATTGTTATTCATTCTAGCAGTGATTGTAAAAACGAAAACTAAACTTAAAAATTAAAACGAAAAGGTATGTCCCGTGACTTAATTCGAGTAGTTTATGACTCACGTTTTTGGTTTCTCCACGTGACATTAATAACAGAAACAATAACAACAAAGTTGACAAATCAGCAAATAAAAAATTGTTATTCATTTTAGCAGTGACCTTAAAAACTAAAACTAAAACTTAAACTTTAAAACGAAAGGCATACCTCTTGCCTTAATTCTAGTTGCTTATGACTAACTTTCTTGGTTTGTCTAAGTGGCATTAGTAACAACAACAACATCGACAAAAGTGATAAATCAGAAAAATAAAAAATTGTTTTTCATTCTAGCAGTGATCTTAAAAACGAAAACTAAAACTTAAAAAATAAAACAAAAGGCATGCATGCCGCTTGCTTAATTCAAGTAGCTTATGACTGACGTTCTTGGCTTATCCAAGTGTCATTGGTAACAACTACAATAACAACAAAGGTGAAAAATCAGCAAATAAAAAATTGTGACTTTTAAACAAGAAAAAAGAAATAAGAATTAGTGAAATAAAATAATCCTACTGTAACATAAAGTACTACGATAATTTTACACATTGCTTTATTTTTCAGGACCAACAATATGATGTATTTTTGACTAAAGACTGTCATTTTAAATGTTTTTTGGTCTTTTAAATACATACGGATACTAAGGGGTATCAGCACTTTATTGTACTTCATACCAATGAAGTTTTCTCTATATTTGGATTTGTGAATTTCTCAATCATATAGAAGCATATATAAACATATGTATATAGATATGAAATGCAATATGTGTTATATATGAATGCAATATCGAATAGAAACTTATAACTTTAAAGAACTCAAATATTCCCCATCAATAAATAAAATAGAACGTACGTTCCAATATTTTCTCGAAAGTTTCTAAACAGGGAGCTAATTTAAAATACAAAATATAATTCATTTCAAGAAGTATATATTTTTTCATTCTATTTTCATTCTGATTCCTTATTTCGTATATTCCTTCTGATGACGTCTTGACGATACCTTGTTTACGGCGTCATGAATAATTTATCAATAAAAAGCTATGGGTGTCGAGGTTATTTATCAGCGGTTTTTGAATTCTGACACAGGCCCGGGCATTAATAATTCATAAGATTCTATTACGAAGTATCATATGAGATACGTCTTAAATTTCGGAATATTTTACATAATTACTCTTTTCTAAAATAAGAGGGTGGAATTTTTAATCCCTTTAAAATTATTAGCTAGAATGAGGACGATAAAATTAATCTTGGGAAAAGATCAGGCAATTATTTTTTGCTTTCCTCTTCGCCCTTTAATAGATTTAGGAGATATCTACGTAAAGTGAGGGAGACGTAAAACGATATGAAAGGTAATTAACGTCACTTTTTAAGGCTTAAGGTTAAAGTGATTTAATTTCATTTTACGCCACTAAGGGTAACAGGAGATTTTAATCTTCCATGAAATTGCAAAAATTTTATGCTAATTTTAATTATTTGACCCCGCATTATTTAATGGATAGCTTTAAGCAAATTTCGCAGGTTATATAATTCTGTGCAAAGTACACCATGGATCAGTTTTTATGCTTCCCTTTGCCTAGGCAATGATTCAATTACCACGGAACTTAGAGAAAATAAAAATATAAAGGAAAATGGATTGAATTAATCTATTTTATGGATACATAATTTTATTTTGGTATATTTAAACTAAATGATGGTCAAACTTCGTTTACATCACAGCACAATTTTATGCTATGTACTTTAACGCAGTAAAAAAGCTATAATAAATTGATGAAATGCAAGCTTTTAAAATTCGCCTCATGTGAGTGTAGATTTTGGTAAATGTATGCTTTTATAAATTATTAAGATGATAAAATAATGGCATATTAGTACAAATAATATTTAATTTTAAGGCATTACAATTAACAATAATTTTCAATAAACACAACTCTTCCCTAACGAAATTGTAATTGTGTTATAGAATAAATTTCTGACGATTCTATGCATGAAATTACAATGTTTGGAAAGATACTTGCGTTTCTCTTTTGATTTGGGTAACTTATGGTAAAATAGAATTCACCAATATTCGTACTTAGCTCAGCTATATATATGTATATATATATATATATATATATTATATATATATATATATATATATATATATATATATATATATATATATATATATATATATATATATATATATATATATATATATATATATATATATATATATATATATATATATTATATATAGATAGATAGATAGATAGATAGATAGATAGATAGATAGATAGATAGATAGATATGTGTGTGTATTAATAATGAAAAAATGAGAATAATATTTAAATATTTAAAATATAAGTACTGTACTATCATAATGTAATATTATCATGGCGTATATAAATATT
>CM063509.1:94906981-94944481 GCA_032207245.1 Pardosa pseudoannulata | reverse complement strand
AGCGAATAAAAATCAAGAAGATTGTAGCCTTAATTTCATCTAGGAATAAATATTAAAAATGGTTCCATATATTACATTCTTCATGCTAGTTAGAATAATTATTGCATTTAATAACGAATTTCAATATGTTGTATTGAAAGCTTTGTGGGATAAAGGAGATTTTAGCCTAATGTTAACTAAAAATATAAATTAGCACAAGTTGGACAGACTAAATTGTGCATATTAATTAAATAAAACATTGCTACTAATGTACAATTTTGAAATTTTGGTTTCAAAAATTGATATATTGTTTATTAGAAAAGGAGACAATATTTTGGTTATTACTAATAGGTATATATTACAAAAAAGAAAAATATTAAAATAATACATTCTCAATGGATGTAAAGACATTAAAAAAGCATTTGGTACGTGTAACAATAAGTTACATTCAGTTCAGCTTTTTTTAAACATATCAGAACAGGACCGGTTTAAATTAGAAGAAAATTCGGACTTCTCCCAACCAATAGAAGAGTCCGTTGGTTTGGGGGATTCTGACCCCTCACTGTTCAGGAGTAGACCCCTGTTTTTTCTCCTCAAGGCAGTCCGATTTTTTTAGAGGACAAGGGTGTTACCAGAGGAGAGTAGAAGGTGAACACTGCTGGCATCCGCGGCTTGCGGGATAGATTTTTTTTGGAGCGACTCGCGAAAGAGGAAAATCATCTCTCTCTCTCTCTCTCTCTATATATATATATATATATATATATATATATATATATATAATATATATATATATATATATATATATAAAATTAGAGTCCAAATAAATTAGAATTCCAAAAACAGCTTTGTTGTATTTCTCACATTTAACTATTACCTATAAATGTCAACAGTTATGATATATGTCGTGTAGTCCTCATTTATATTTGGGTGTTAACCTGTGATCAAATGTATAGCAGTATTTATTTTGATTGCGTTGTGTAAAAGTATTTTAGTACTAAATTTATCCACAGGTTCTGAGAAACTACAGACGTAAAATATGAAAATAAACTAAAAGCTAAATTAAAAGTATCTAAAACCAGCTTAAAATTTAAAAAAAAGTATATTTATATATATATATTATATATATATATATATATATATATATATATATATATATATATATATATATATATATATATATATATATATATATATATATATACATCTATGTACAATCTGATTCTATCTACATAAAATTTGCTTTATACACACCTTCAAATTAGGTGCCATTCTAATTTAGTTCTGACAATAATTTTTTATCACACAAGTAAATATGTAAATATAAGAGAGAGGACCTAATCTCAATTTAAAATATATGTAAAAAGTGGTACCTTTGTGAGTTAATATGGTGTGCCCAAACACTACTGGTTGAAGGCTGATCAGGATTGGGTATGTATGGATCTTCCGTCGGTCTGGTCAGGGTCTTACTTCTGAGTGTTTGGGGTGCGGCCGTAATATTTGATACAGGAACACTGCTGGTAGTCGCTAGATGTTCTGAACGTTTCCGGAATCTTTGTCGAACTGAAGGCTATTCTCCTTGGACTCCCCAACAAGTTCCGTCGGACTTGTCTCCTCGATTTTCTTATAGTCCAGTCTGGGTAGTTGTAAAAATATAATTGGTCTGCTTAAACCCCACCTTGAGAACGCCAACATGGAAAACCTTATCCCTTCTAATTGGGCACTGTCCTTAGGGACTCATAAATAACTCCACAAAGGTACATTCTTATTTAGTGTCAAGTATGGAGACGGGATTCTAATCTGGGACTGGGATCAGAACCCAGCTCGAGACTACCGTACAAGACAATAATATCCGTTGAATATAATTTTATGGTTCTCTGTTCTTTACAAAAGATGTGATGAGATCAGATTTAGATCCCGAGCATTTTACGTCTTGTATGAATGAATCAATTGTATTACTGATCTAAATCGCCTCATCACACATGTGTTTTTTTAATGAGATAAATTTCTTCTTTCTCAAACACTAGGCCAATATAACATTATTTTTATAGTATGAAATAAAGAAGTAGATACATTTTTTACTTGAAAGCTCAGTTATTTTGTAAATATTGCATAATACATCCCGTATTTGCAACACTGTAACAATTCCATATAAGCATGATAAATGTTCACTGCAGAACAATTAATTAAGCATTTTTGTGGTTCCTTAAAATATAATTCTAATTACTTTCCAAAGAATACACGATCATCATAATACCCTCTAAAAGATAAAAAAAAAACATTTCTGTAAATACAAATTGAAGCACCTATTGTATAGTGATGATCTAAAAACAGTTAATTTGTAGTTTTCCAAATGCATATCATTTCGTTTATACACGAAATAAGTAAGCTCATACCAAATTAAGCTTGTTAATTAAACATCCACTTTTACCCATTTTGAAGAATTTTTAATGGTCTGAAGTTTGATGAAGCATAAAATTCTGCACTAGTAATGAGTTTTGAAGGAATTTTTCAAACGCCCTGGGATATACGGATCTAAAGGTTCTTCCTGAATAGTGAAAATGAATGAATATTTTTTTCCCATTTTGCAGTAAACAATTCTTATAATTGAAATTATCTTGATTATCTTACAAGTGCTCAAAACTCATTTCTATCCTGTTTAATTAATCATAATAAATTTTAAAGTGTCATTTTAAAATTATATCCTGACCGAAAGTAAATAAGTGAATATTTTTCTAAAATTACATGACTTCCTTGTGTAAAATTTCTGCGTTTACCTTTTCTTCCTGCATATTTTCATACAATTTTACCATTTAACTTAGGATGTTTTTAAAATGGGTGCATAAATTGCCATAAAAAATTAGTTTACATAATTATTACTGTTTTTTAGTCATCATTACTTTTTTATTTTTAAAAATGCTTTCATATCCGTAAAATCTAAACACCGTTAATGAAGTTTGCATAAATAATTAGTTTTTTATATTTTCTGCGTAGTTATTTATATAGAGACTATATCAGTTTTCAATTACGAATATACTTTTTTCAATATATATCATTCAAATAAATACATGATCTTATTTATTTAAACGCTAAACATATTAATAACAAAGAACAAACATGATATTTTAAAATTAATGGAACAAATAAGTATCAAATTAACAATATAAATTAACAATATCTAATCTAATATTTGAAAATTTACTTTACTTTGATAGAAGGCATATATTTATTACTAGTTTAACAAGTGAAGCGAGGTGTGTTATATTGCCGCATTGAAGAAAAGCATTAGAGTCTGCATAGACGAATGTTCAATACACGATTCTCAAATTCAAGAAATCGTCAGTTCGAACTCCGTTATCAAAGATGTGGTTTAAAATCCGTGGACATATTTTTTTAATTCTATTATTTATGTTCTACTTTTTTTCCTGTTCCACGAAACCAACGATTCCCATATTCAAGAGGTCATGAGTTCGAACTCCATTAGCGAAGATGTGATTTAAAATCCGTGCACATATTTATTTAATTACATTATGTTCTACTTTATGTTGTGTTCTTCAAAACAAACAGGTCCAATATTCAAGTGGTCGTGAGCTCCAAATCCGGTAGTGAAGATGTGATTTGAAATCCATGTACATATTTATTTAATTCCATTATTTATGTTATACTTTATTTGGTGTTCTGCAAAACAAACGAGTCAAACATTCAAGTGGTCGTGAGTTCGAAATCCGGTAGTGAAGATGTGATTTGAAATCAGAGTACATATTTATTTAATTCAGATTTCTGGAACTTTCCCTGCTGCTATAAAAACAAAATATCTCTCAGTCATAGAGATTTCTGAGTAAAGAGCTTGCAATTGTACAATTGAGACAGAGCTTGTAATTTGAGTTGAATTCAGTTAATAAATTAGATTAGCTCTACTTCCTGTCTGTGTTAGTGTTGCACATTAAGCCCCTATGTCACAATATATTTAAAAACATATGTGACTGATAAAATTCATAGGCTATATTTATATACTAATCACACTATGCAACATTAAGAATTCATAAACTATACCCTCAAATTAGCCGATTAGTTCTTTCTACTTCTTTCTACTTAATTAGATAAAATACCCATCCATAATAATATTTCCAACTAGAGGACAAAATTTTTCTCTATTACTTTAGATAAAATACCCATCCATAATAATATTTCCAACTAGAGGACAAAATATTTTTCTACGTTCCTCCAATGGATACAGTGTAATCAAATTCCTGTTTTTATATTAATTTTCAGGAAACAATTACTGGTAAATTATATATATATATATATATAATATATATATATATATATATATATATATATATATATATATATATATTACTATATATATATATATATATGTATATAGTATTATATATATTTATATATATATATATATATATTTATATATATATATATATATGTATATATATATATATATATATATATAGACCGTCAAATGACAGGATCAGTAATTTTTTTTTATTTTCCAGAATTGTAAAGTACCGTATGAGGCAGATAAAAAACAGTTTGTTTTTTGGCTGAGAATTATCTTGTTCATGCTCAGCAATTTCTTTATCTATACAGGCAATATATTGGTTGCCAACTTAAATTTATCTAATAGTTTCCTAGACTTTTTTAAAAAGAATGTGTTGTTAATATCGGTGATAAAATTTTCATTGATACAAAAATAATAGTTGATTAAGTTTAAAATTATCATATCTGTACCTAATCTATTATTTAAGTCAAATATAAAAGAAAGTTATTTACGTAATATCTAAGTTCTGTGATAAAACGTATGAAAATAATGGAAAAGATATTTAAATAATTTAAAATAAGAAATGATCAAATGAGATAGATAAAAAAATGACGTCATAAAGCTAAAAAATGTTGTTTTAATCTACTTATAATGCGATAAATTGATAAATTTCATCGCCTGCTCTTAACCGCGGAAAATAGAGCTTGAAATGATGGCATTAAACACAACAAAAGGAGGGAAGAGGTGATTTTGAACGTTTAAACACGACAGTATTTTTTTGCTGTGATACGACGCATATTTATTCCAATTTATTTTAGAATTGGATTGATAGTTTATTAGAAGATAAACTTTACTCGCTTTGAATTTTGCTAACCCTAACTCCACAAAATACCAATATGGATGCATCTATCCATTCCAGGTCCAATCGATATATTCAAAATTAGATGGATAGATAATTTAGGCTGTTGTTATATAAGGAAGAAAAAATTCGGCAAATTGTTGTGATTTGGTAAATTTATTTTACTTTAAACCGTAACCAGTATTTTGTCTTTGCTAGTGCTTAAACCAAAATTTATTATATTTTTTAATATATAATGTCAATCATTAAATTGATTTTCAAGAAATAGTTCTCGGTAAACCATTGATAACTGAAAAATTTATAATCCTAGTGTGCACTTTAAGTACATCTACGAGTAATTTGTAGTAAGAAAAATCCATTATATATTAAGTTGAGTGAAATAAATAAGCTTATATAATATTAGACTTGGTAATTAAATATACAGTTACGCTCGTTTCTAAGAATTTTTAATGTTCTGAAATATTTCCAAGTTTTGCGAAGCATAAAAATCTCCAGTACTAATGAGTTCTGAAGCAATTTTTCAAACGCCTGAGGGATTCTACACGGCTCAAAAGATTTGTCTTGAATAGTGAATTTGAATAGATAATTTTTCACTCTTGATGCATTCGATCAGTATAATGGAAATTGAAATTGTTATTGTGCTTCTTTTGTTCCCATCACCTTTAAATCCTCTTTAATTTAATAAATGCTAAAATGCTATTTCAAAATTTTTACACTCTGACGGAAAAGGTAGTAAGTAAATTTTATTTCAGAGATATGCTTTGAATCTATTTTTAATTTTATGTATATTAATTTACGTTTGTGTTTATTTATGTCGAAGTTTAACTGTGTTATGACAATAAATGTTTGAAATTTGAAGAACTCGTTGTTTGAAAATTTAATATATACTGACAGGTAAATTTTTACCTATCGTTTGACACAAATATTATAAAAATAAGCATAAAAGGCAAATTTCAGTACAGAAATACAATACACAATATAGTATATTTCCATAATAATGAACGTTTAACATTCAATATTACTCTAACATATTTTCCTTAATAAATGCAAATTTGATATCTTAGGATATATTGTATGTTTGAATATGACATTTGATACATTTGATGCTTTTAAGATTAAAAAATATAATGACGGGAATTATTTTTAAAAATTTAGAAAATATTAGAAAAACCAATATTTATATAAGTTGAACTCTTGTTGGAGTTTCACAAAATAGAGAAATTCTCAAAATAGAGACTTGATTGTACTTTATGACTTATATACTTTAAAACATTGTGGAAATTTTACAAAATAAAGAAATTTGTAAAATTGAGACTTGATTTCATTTTATTATTTATATACTTTAAAATGTTGTCGGAATTTTTCAAAACAGAAAAATTTGTAAAAAAGAGTCTGGTTCTATTTTATTATTTATACACTTTAAAATTTTGACGGAATTTCACAAAATAGAGAAATTTGTAAAATAGAGACGAGATTTTATTTAATTATTTACGTTCTTTAAAATTTTGAAGGAATTCAATAAAATAAAAAAAATTGTAAAATTAAGATTTGATTGTGTTTTATTATTTATATACTTTAAAAATTATGTCGAAATTTCCCAAAACAGAGAATTGATTGTATTTTATAATTTGGACATTTACTAGTGTTCTAGAAGTCAGTTTTCTATTTACTTTCTTAAATAGTGTGTAATTTAATTAAGGAAAAACAATTTGCAATTTGAAAAGCTGTTAAGTTCTTTAATTTTTAAAAGCCTCATTCTCGAATCAACATAATGACTTACACAAAATTTCATTAAAATCAGTCCCGCAGTTTAGGAGAAATTCTATTACAAACATACAGACAGAAGATTTTATATATACAAACATTCCAGGTCCAGCAGATATATTCGAGGACAGACGACAGATAACTTATGCTATTATAATACAGGGAGGAAAAATTCGGTAAATTTATTTTACTTTAATCCGTAACCAGTATTTTGCCTTTGCTTGCTGCTCAAACCAAAATTTGCAATACTTTTTTAAAATGTAAGCCAATCATTATATTGATTTTCAAGAAAAAAAATTCCGGGTAAACCATTGATAGATGAAAAATTCATAAGCCTAGTGTTCAAGTTCAGTACGAGTAATTTGTAGTAAGAAAAATCCATTATATATTCAGTTGAGTGAAATAAATAAGCTTATATAATATTAGACTTGGTAATTAAATATACAATTATGCTCGTTTCTAAGAATTTTTAATGTTCTAAAATATTTCCAAGTTTTGCGAAGCATAAAAATCTCCAGTACTAATGAGTTCTGAAGCAATTTTTCAAACGCCTGAGGGATTCTACACGGCTCAAAAGATTTGTCTTGAATGGTGAATTTGAATAGATAATTTTTCACTCTTGATACGTTCGATCAGTATAATGGAAATTGAAATTGTTATTGTGCTTCTTTTGTTCCCATCACCTTTAAATCCTCTTTAATTTAATAAATGTTAAAATGCTATTTCAAAATTTTTACACTCTGACGGAAAAGGTAGTAAGTAAATTTTATTTCAGAGATATGCTCTGAATCTATTTTTAATTCTATGTATATTAATTTACGTTTGTGTTTATTTACGTCGAAGTTTAACTGTGGAATGACAGTAAATGTTTAAAATTTTAAGAAATCGATGTTTGAAAATTTAGTATATATTGACAGATAAATTTTTACCTATCGTTTGACACAAATAGTATAAAAATATGCATAAAAGATAAATTTTAGTACAGAAATACTGTACACAATCTAGTATTATTCCATAATAAAGATCGATTTAAATTCAACATTACTCAAACATATTTTCCTTAATAAATGCAAATATAATATTTTAGGATATATTGTATGTTTGAATTTGGCATTCGATACATTTAATGCTTTTAAGATTACAAAATATAATGACGAAAAATATTTTAAAAATTTAGAAAATATTAGAAAAATAAATATTTATATACTTTGAAATCTTGTAGCAATTTCATAAAATAGAAAAATTCTCAAAATAGAGATTTGATTGTACTTTATTACTTATATACTTTAAAACCTTGTGGGAATGTAGAAATTCGTAAAATAGAGATTTGATTGTATTTTGTTATTTATATAGTTTAAAATAATAAATGAATTTAACAAAATAGAAAAAATTATAAAATTGAGACTTTTGAGTGATTTATTATTTAAATACTTTAAAATTTTGTCGGAATTTTCCATAATAGAGAAATTTGTAAAATAATAAGTATGATAGTATTTTATATTTTATATGCTTTAAAATTTTGTAGAAATTTCACAAAATAGAGAAATTTGTAAAATAAAAGAATTCGGAATTTTCCAAAATAGAGAAATATGTAAAAAAGAGGCATGATTTTATTTTATTCTTTATATACATTAAAATTTTGTTGACATTTCACAAAATTGAAAAAAGTGTCAGATAGAGAGATTTGTAAAATGAAAGATGTCGAAATTTTCTAAAATAGAGAAATTTGTAAAAAAAGAGGCATCATTTTATTTTATTTTATATATTTTTTTTAAATTTTGTCGAAATTTCGCAAAATAGAGAAATTTGTAAAATAGAGAGATTTGTAAAATAAAAGATGTCGAAATTTTCCAAAATAGAGAAATTTGTAAAATAGAGACTTGATTGTACTTTATTACTTATATCCTTCAAAACCTTGTGGAAATTTCACAAAATAGAGAAATTTGTAAAATAAAAGAATTCGGAATTTTCCAAAATAGAGAAATTCATAAGAAAAGAGGCATGGTTTTATTTTACTTTTTATATACTTTAAATTATTTTCGAAATTTCACAAAATAGAGAAATTTGTAAAATATAGAGATCTGCAAAATAAAAGATGCCGGAATTTTCAGAAATAGAGAAATTTGTAAAATAAAAGAGGCATGATTTTATTTTATTTTTTTATATATTTTAAAATTTTGTCGAAATTTCACAAAATAGAGTGATTTGTAAAATAAAAAATGTGGGAATTTTCCAAAAGAGAAATTTGTAAAAAAAAGAGGCATGATTTTATTTTATTTTTATATGCTTTAAAATTTTATTGAAATTTCACAAAATAGAGATTTTTGTAAAATAGAGAGATTTTTAAAATAAAAAATGTCGGAATTTTCCAAAATCGAGAAATATGTAAAAAAGAGGCATGATTTTATTTTATTCTTTATATACATTAAAATTTTGTCGAAATTTCACAAAATAGAGAAGTTTTTAAAATAGAGACTTGATTGATCGTTATTATTTATATCTAAAATCTTGTCTTAATTTCCAAAATTCATAAAATAAAGAATTGATTGTACTTTATAATTCGAACAGTTACTACTGTTCTAGTAATGAGTTTTTCCTTTACTTTCTTAAATATGGTGTGATTTAATTAAGAAAACACAATCTGTAATTTGAAAAACTTTTAAATTTTTGAATTTTTAAAAACCTCATTCTCGTATCAACTTAATGACATACACAAAATTTCATCAAAATCAGTCTAGCAGTTTAGGTGACGTTGTATTAACGAAAACAGAGACATAAGATTGTATATATATATAAACATTCCCAAAAATATTCTTGATCAACATACATTTGACACATTTTATGCTTTTGAGATTAAAAAATATAATGATGAAATGCATTTTAAAAATTTAAGAAAATATTAGAAAAATAAATATTTATATACTTTGAAATCCTGCCGGTTGAATTTCACAAAATAGAGAAATTCTCAAAATAGAGACTTGATTGTACTTTATTACTTATATACTTCATTACTTATATACTTACTTATATACTTGAATTTTATTAATTATATACTTTAAAATCTTGTCGAAATTTCACTAAATAGAGAAATTTGTAAAATTGAGACTTAATTGCATTTTATTATTTATATATTTTGAAATATTAAATGAATTTAACAAAATAGAAAAATTTGTAAAATTGAGACTTTTGAGTGTTTTAGTATTCATATACTTTAAAATTTTGTCGGAATTTTCCAAAATAGAGAAATTTGTGAAATAATATTCATGGTTGTATTTTATTTTTTATATGCATTAAAATTTTGTCAAAATTTCACAAAATAGAGAAATTTGTAAAATAGAGAGATTTGCAAAATAAAAGATGTCGGAATTTTCCAAAATAGAGAAATTTGTAAAAAATGAGGCATGACTTTTATTTTATTGTTATATACTTTAAAATTTTGTCGTAATTTCACAAAATAGAGAAATTTGTAAAATACAGACTTGATTGCTCATTATTATTTATATTTAAAATATTGTCGGAATTTCAGAAAATATAGAAATTCATAAAATAGAGATTTGATTGTACCTCCTAATTTGAACAGTTACTCGTGTTCTAGAAGTGAGTTTTCCATTTACATTCTTTTATATGGTGTGATTTAATTAAGGGAAAACAATCTGTAATTTGACAAGATTTTAATTTCTGGAATTTTTAAAAGTCTCATTCTCGAGTCAACTTTATGACATACACAAAATTTCATCAAAATCAGTCCACAGTTTAGAAGAAGTTCTATTACATACACACAGACAGAAGATTTTATGTCTATAAACATTCCGGTGAATATTCTTCTTAGAGTAAACAGCAAAGTTAGTTTAAAAACACAAGATATATTTTATTTTAATGCAGGATAAAAGAAAAATTAATTCAAATTTCCCATTTCTATTTTCAATTTGGAAATATTAGACACTTTTAAAATTTTAGATTTACAGAATAAAATAAACATTTAACTTTAATTTGATTTAAAAATACCTTTCTGATATGCAAATTTCAAAATTTAATTTGCTGGTAAATGAACTTTTTTCATTCTTTTTCTTTCAGTGTGTATTTTAGCTATTTAAAAAATAATATACTTCAAATAGGATTATAACTTTCTTAGAGCAAGAACGTTACAATGATAAATAAAAAAAAACAATTGCATTGGAAAAGTAGCAGTACTTTAAGATAATTCAAAATCCTAATATAGAATCCCTAAAATGTAGTTAACATATAATTTATCAAATTTATTATTTTCTTTCCGAAAGTTAAAGTAAGATTATGTTAGCCATTGACAATTAAGAATCTAGTTTTGTTATATTTCAGCAATTTATAACTTTCTGCTAGAACTTATAAAGATTTAAAAAAAAACAATTGCATTGGAAAAGCAGCAGTACTTTAGATTAAGTCCTAATCGAATACCCTAAAATGTAGTTAACATATAATTTATCAAATTTATTATTTTCTTTCCGAAAGTTAAAGTAAGATTATGTTAGCCATTGACAATTAAGAATCTAGTTTTGTTATATTACAGCAATTTTATTTTTCTGTAATACTTATAAAGAAAAATACGAAAGATTAGATTAATTTCGAATACCCTGGAAACATACAGAAACAAAACGTTCTTTCTTAGAAAAAAACATGAAGGAATTTATTAAGTTACATGTGTTTAAATATGCTTTTAAATGCTTTTCTTTTATCTTTAGGAATTTTAAGAAACTTCAATGGATTGTTATTTTCTGTTGAACAGATAGATTTTTGTTTATATTTTTATTCGGTTTAATTCAATAGTTTCAAATAGTTGACAGTTTATGCTCTTGCATTCTTGCTATTTAGTTTATGTAAATTTAACATTCTTCTTACTGACAATAAAAAATATTACTAATTTCCATTTTTCTAAAGGAAAATATATGTATATTTTTATTTTAAAAAATATTATTTAATACATATTCTAGCATAAAGAATTTATTCTCTTTTTAGAATAACTAAATGAGAGGAAATTGTCACGTTTTAACTTTTTTATTGGAATAAAAAATTAAAATCATTTGTCAAACCCCAATGTCCTATGATTGTATTTAAAGTACTACGTAAAGTAAATGACAGAAAAGTTGTAATAATTGTAGTCTTACAAAACATAATTCATAACTAATGTTAAAATGACATATGTTGGGGATTTTTTTTTAATCAAAATGTTGAATATAACTATAATTCTCTTTATTTCTAAAGATAGAAATCTCTTCACAAAAATAAACAATAAAATTTAACTGCAATGCTAACCTTATTATCCATACTCTAATCAGAGCAAGTTAGCCCTCGTGTGCAAAACAGTAGACCGTAGCGCTCCAAACCAAACCAAACCAAACTAATCAGAGCAAATAAGGAGAAAAATTATTTCCACTAGAAAAATTAAATTACTATTTAAATTTTAAACTAAATATTTTAAATATATCTTCAAAACATTTTTAAAAAGTTGGGAAAAATACAGTTATTATTATTATCATTTTTTGTTTTATGAAATTTGAAATAGCATAGTTTCTATGCTGATTTGAGATAACCGACCAGGTTAAAATAGAGATTTTCGTGAAAAATATCGAAAAAATTGTATTCTTTTATTTTAAAGATCAGTCTTTTAACTTTCGAAAACAGTTTTCAGCTTGTTTCTAGAGTCATTAGAAGTCATGATACAGCTGTTTAATCATCCCCAGAAGAGACTGTTAAAGGGCTATACTTTCAATGTTAGCATGAAAAACGTCTTAAATAGCGTATTATAACTTCTAAATATATAAATAAATTACTCCAGCATATTATTAAATGTTTATTAAATTATAAAACATTTAATAAATTTATCCAATAAAATCTTTAAATTGAATTTCTGAAAAAAAAATGATTTTTGCTACACTACCACACCTTAACAGTCATAACTGCTAAAATAATTTTTAGAATTTAATGATAATTTAACTGTATATTTTTCATGATGTTATGTATGCATTGAACCTCAGGATTATAAATATATTCTTTTTGAGATAAGTTATGGGCATTTATAATAGAAAATTCATTACTTTTTCACGAATTCCAGTTCTAAATTACTTGATTGGCTATAACTCATTTATACTTTAGAAATTATTATTCTGCAGGTTCCATGAATACATTATGGATATATGTCTATATTTATTCAATTAAAAATTATATGTTTTGCTTATTTTTTAGTTAGGAGCTTTGGCTTAAAGTAAAAAAAAAGCTTGATTTTCTCTCTATTTTTGCCAATTTCTAAGACAATATATATGTATTTATGTTTATTTTCATATTTTTCTATGTTTTATAACCTATTACTGCAATGACTAAAAATATATTTCCATAAAAACCTTATTTAAAAATTTTGGCTCCGAAGGTAGTAGTATCTTAATAAGATAAACTTTCCATGATAATGAATTATATATTACAGTATTATCAATTATACATTATAAGTTAACTTAATCGTTATACGTTTGTAATTAGAATAAAACTATATTTTTTGTACAAGCGTTGCCATTTCCCCCTAAATATACTATAAATCATGTATTAATAAATAGTCTAGATATGATATTTTCATAATTTTGTTTAGAAAAATTAAACCATCTTGCTAATCATACTAAGTAATTGCAAACTTAAATAAAATCAAAATTTACACACCTATTATACATTAAATCCTCTAAGCACATTAAATCTCTGAATTACCGAATCTACAATATTCATTTTCTAAAAGTAAAAAACAAACTTGCATGAGTTTATTTTTGTGTTGCTACCTTCCGTTTTCTCCATTTTGAAAGATTTTTAATGGTCTAAAAAATTTCAAGTTTGACGTAACACTAAACTCTGCTGTACAAATGCAACGACCGAATTTTTATAATGAATGTTTGCTCCTCAAAAAGGAACTAAAATAAATATATTTTATACTTGACACAGTACAGATCTCTTTAAGGAAGTCTAAGATTGATATCGTATCTCCTTTTTCTTAAATATGGCTTTTAATTCATTATAATCCTACACTTTAATTACATGTTATAAATGATATAGCAGCATTTTAAAGCATGAAAGTATCTGAAGGAAAGCATTAAGTTAATATTTCATGATAAATTGCATCAAACATTTTTACGTAAATTTCCTACTTTGGAGTATGACACCATATCCAAATTTAGACTTTACATAAAATATAATAAATGTTACAATACCATTTAAATTTTGTTATCTACTCACAGCTATTAAGTTGTTTACTGAAAGATATTACTGTGCTATGCATTGAATAAAAATTTTACATGTCATTTGAACATTTTGAATTGATACCATACTAAATATTTTTCACTGCATAAATTAGGAGTTAATCTGTAATGCACATAACGTTTACTGCAATATATTATACTAGGGTCACTCTGAAATTTTTGATATACAACTAGTTTGTTAAAATTATACCTACAAAATTTTTGTCCACGTATTCTTCTCCGGCATCAATGCACTTTTGTAGATGGATTTCAACTGATTCAAGCCCTTCATTTCTCGGAATAGATGAAGAAATGCATTTTTAGCCACATCAACCTCTTCTTCTGAATGAAAACTACGTCCACGTAAGTTTTTTTTTAATTGAAGAATAACCAAATGTCACACATAGCTGGATCAGGTGAATACGGCATATGTTCTATCATTTTAATTAGTTTATGTTTAAGAAACTCAACTGTCAATCCGGTGTATGTGAAGATGTATTGTCATGGTAAACATTAGTTCAATAACACTCACTTCATGTATAATTTGTGGAAGACATTTAGTGGTATAGCAGTTTGCTGTTACTGTCTTCTGTCCTTCTACCTTGATGGTTTTGACCAATCGTGTACTTCTGAAGAAAATGGCATACATCACTTTTTTCATTGCGCGTTGTCTTTCCACCATTATTGGCGTGGGATCATCTTCAAACACCCATACTTTGCTTTCTTGACGTGTTGGAATGTCAAAAAACGGTATATACGTTTCATCACCCATTACAATTTTAGAAATGATATTCTGAGCACCATATTTATCATTTTCGTTTCTTTACTGATTCTCATACGCTCTCCTTTCAGTTTTCATTTATGTGCAAAGCATTGTATGATATTGCAATCATTATTTTCTTTGTTTCCAGATGAGAATAACAACTTTTCTAAAGAAAATAAATATATAAAGGTGCAAAATGTGCAAACTGTATAACATAAATGAATAAAGACAATATTAAAACATCATTGTCTCTATGGCTTGTCATATCCCTGATATGCACACACGCACACACACACACACACACACACACACACACACACATATATATATATATATATATATATATATATATATATATATATATATATATATATATATATATATATATGTGTGTGTGTGTGTGTGTGTGTGTGTGTGTGTGTGTATGTGACCACCATTATTTAGCAATTTAAGAGTTTCTTTACTGACTCTGACAATCTCCCCTTATTGGTGCTCAGTTACATTACGGGGAACCCAACGGCAAACTACTTTTTTCAAGTGTAATTCTTCATTAATTATCTTATGTATGGCTACGGATCCAATGTTACGTTTCTTCTGTATAATTTGATAGGTACAGCGATTATCATTCATTAACATATTTCGTATGTCATACACCTTATCCGGGAGCACTACCGACGACAGCTTCCTGTGTTTTCTTCATCCTGAAGAAAATTGAGACCTCTGCTAAATTCTTTAAACCATCTGATTACAGTATCAACTCATTCGCTATATACATAAAATTACAAGAAAATAATATTCGCACAAAGAAATGTTCATAATTTTATGAAAATACTAATTTTCATCCAATAGTAAAGAGCATTTTGAGAATGTCATTTTCTTAATTACTTTCTAAAGAATGCTTGCTAATAATTATCCGGATTCCAATGGAAAAACTTCCTTACTATACACGTGTATTGTATAGCACGTAAAAAGAGTTAATTTGTTGGTTACCAAATCTACATTTTTTTATCTAAACGAATAAGTAAACTTATATAAGATTATTCTTTGGAAATTAAACATTCTGTTGCCCCATTTCGGAGAATTTTTAATGTTAGAAATGCTTAAAAATCTGAAAGAGTATAAATATCTGTCGTACTAATGAGTTTTGAAGAAACTTTTTCAAACCCTGAGAACACAGAGGAACAAAGGGTTTCTCCTAAATACAGTGTCGAATTTTTCTCTTGTGACGAATGTGATAAGTATAATGGAAATTGTAATTGTTAGTGTATTTGATTCATAAAAGTAATGACCCGAACTCATTTCTATCATCTTTAATTATCCCTGGTAACTGTTTAGAGAAAGATGACCTTTAAAAGATTGTAAAGCATAATGACCTTTTAACCCATTTCAGTCCTTTGTTCATCTTTTATAGTTTATTGATTTAAGAATTTGTCTCAGGATAAATGATACAAAATACACCAAAGAATATTAAATAAATCGTATGTGAAACAAATTTGAATATGAGATATATGTTTTAAAAGATCATTTCTGGAATATTTTGTTAATCTTTAAAATTATCAGTGTACATGATTCGGCAGTACAGATACTAAAATTGGAATGATACTGTGAAGTTTAGCATAGCCTCTGCGTGAGGATGACAAGCAAAATTGTGAAATTCTCCACATTTTTAAATTTGATAAAACTATCAAAAATATATAAAATTGTCATAAAATGTTAGAAAAAAACTTTAAAATAATTAAAATTTGGCTAAACATTAAAATCTGGCCTCATTTCCAACATCATAAATCCGAGAAATTTGATTGAGCAGATCCCAGCATTTTCATTGGTCCTCTGCTGGTCATTAGAATCTCCCGGAAATTACAAAACTTCACATTCCATCTCTTGTAGTCGCAGAGTACGGATGTTCCTGGCCACAAAAATATTTGTGTTTTTCTATCCCTAAACTTTATCCTCTCTATTTTTTGAGTTATGTACTCAAGGAATCCATCTCCCTATTCCCTTCTTTCTTTTTTTAGCATTTTTATTTTCTGCTCTTTCTCATTTTAATGCTTTCTGTTAGTTACTTCTAGATTAGAGGGCTTGGCCCAGGAAATCCAGCTGATCTATCTTCTTGATGGTGTTGACAATGAGCCGTGCTTGATAATTTTTAATAATTTTCTGTACTTTATTTTCTTTTAAACTGAAAATTACAATTTGAATTTTTACTACTTTTTGATGACTAACAGTTCTTATTATGTAAATAATTAGATGTCTAGATCTAATCTTTTCTTGTAGATCTCTTCTTTTTTCGTGTATGCTTGAATGTTTATAAAATAATTTGAGTTCTTTAAAATATTTTAAAATTTAAAACAAATTTAGGTATTTCTTTTAATGTATTTGAAAAATATAATTTAATAATCCATTCAATTTTAAAACGTTTCTAAATTAAGAGAAAAATTTCATAAAAATTTTATTTTTTAATAAATATTATCAGAATTTAGGAAAGATAATTAATGTTTTAATTACTTTTTATATAACCTTTTTGTTTACTGTTAATAATTAATAAATTGTTACGCCGAAGCTATGATGAGGCTTGTATAAAACAAGCGTGTGACCTTCTTGACAGCTTTACTAGAACAGATATGATCCGTTTGACATTCGAATACATATAAACAACACCTTTCAAAGTTAAAGTGATTACAATAAAATTTATTTACAAGATTTTGTAGAACTAAATATATGACAAATCATATTTCGAATCCCGGAGTGTGATTTATCCAATTAGTGTGAATTAGTGTGAGCCTGTCTACTAGCGTTGAATAAGAATAGTTAAAGCTATTTTACAGTTTTTCGTAGAAACCTGTGGCTGTTATTGGAGACGAATTTTCTTTTATGGACGATAACACAAAATGGAAAAAGTTTATCTGGATATGTTAATGATTGTTGGAAAGATAAGTATATTCATCGTATGGTGTGGCCAAAAGATGGCCGAAAGGTTAGGGTGCTAGCCTTCGGAACTGCAGTTCAGGAGTTCGGATCCCAGAGTGGCATGAATTCTTGTAGCTGTTTGGTATCGGCTTTAAGTAGTAGGTCCCGGTCTCATTAGCCCTAGTGTTGCAAAACGTAGACCGTAGTGCTCCAAACCGAACCAAACCAAATCGTAAGGTGTTATCAGTGGTGTATGAATGCTTTATCTCATCTACTACTGTTGGATGATCTAGAAAAGATCCATATAGCAACCATCTACAAGATGCTAAAATCCACTATTTTACAAGATTAGTTATTACTTATCTAATTGTTAATCAATAGTATCATAAAAAGATATATATATATATATATATATATATATATATATATATATATATATATATATATATATATATATATATATATATATATATATATATATATATATATATATATATATATATATATATATATATATATATATATATATATATATATATATATATATATATATATATATATATATATATATATATATATATATATATATATATATATATATATGAGCCTGTATGTGTATTAATAAAAATATATATGTCATATTGAGAAGAATGATATAATTCTTAAGACTGTAATTTATATGCAGGTAACAATCGTATAATTTCTGATATTTTAAATATTTTCTTTTTGAAGAAAAAAATTGACACTACGTAGTTAAATTAAACAGGTCTTTTAAAATCAAGTATTAATTTTGGTTTTATATATAAATATTTATAACCCTTACAATGCTGATAATAATGTTGGCTTTTGAAGTGATATAACTATACAACATCATAAAAATTATAAAAATTCTTCGTATAATTTTAATAAATTTTAAAATTATTCATGTTAAACAGAATAATTCCTTACCCACACCATAAAATTATTTCACTACATAAATATGTAATACTTAATGAAAAGCTATTTTGTATTCCGCAAGCTAAAGTTAAAATATTAACACACAAAGGCGAATTTCAGTCATTAGCACCTAATACGTTTAACGAAAAAAACCTATTTTAAATACGTTACCAGTTTACTAATAGAGTTATTTTTGCAAATAAAATGTACACACTTTTGAGAGCTAAATTAATAATTAATATGTGTTTAGTATTCAGATGGTAACTGTAATAATTTACATTTTCTAAGTGTATATAGAAATAAAAAAAAATAAAAAGTATAGTAGTGAAACAATTTTAAAAAAATAAAAGTGTGACTTAAAGTTTAAACTAACCTTTATGCATTAATATTGCAACGCAAAATAAGTCTGCATTGTTAAAGCTTCCTTAAAAATTATTAAATTAAAACATAGTATAAATTTAGCAACATTTAAACTGAAGCAATAATTTGAAATGAAGTCCATTTTAAGATATGTATATAATTAGCAATGTTGTATTATTCTAAAAATTAGATTACGTTTAAAGGAAATACATTTTGTATGTGGACTTTTAAAAATATCAAAAAATAATGTTGCTCAGTTACCACCGGCAAATTGCTTTTATTGTCTGGACAGAACAGTTCATTTTATGACATTTTAAAAGCAATGAACCATAAATATATTTCATTTGGGAAGTAATTTCTAAATGGCATCTTAAAGAAAGTGAGATGGAGTAATGCTCTTTAAATTTTAAGGCTTTGTATGCAGGAAAAGCCATTTCTTAAGCCGAAGATGAAAAAAAAGAAGTAAGACGATCATTCAAGGTAATGTTAAAGGAGTTATTCATTTAAACGATTACTTAAGTAATTCCTTTTAAGTAGAGGCTTATTTTTTGTATTATGGACCATTCTAGAGTGAAGACATTTTCAGTGGTCTTGTGCTAAAAAATTATTTTCAGCACAGGATAAAAAAATATTTTCTATATAAATAGTTCCTTATGTATTTTTTGAAACATCTTTGGCCAATCCACTGAAGTTACAACAGCTAAAGAAAAATTTATTCCTTCATTAAGATTTTTTCGTATTTCAAAATTACAAATATATATATATATATATATATATATATATATATATATATATATATATATATATATATATATATATATATATATATATATATATATATATATATATATATATATATATATTATATATATATATATATATATATATATATATATATACATATATATATATATACATATATATATACATATATATATATATATACATATATATATACATATATATATATATATATATATATATATATATATATATACATATACATATATATATACATATATATATACATATATATATATATACATATATATATATATATATATATATATATATATATATATATATATATAAATATATATATATAATATATATATATATATATATATATATATATATATATATATATATATATATATATATATATATATATATATATATATATATATATATATATATATATATATATATATATATATATATATATATAATATATATATATATATATATATATAATATATATATATATCATATATATATATGAATATATATATATATAAATATATATATATATATATATATATATATATATATATCTATATATATATATATATATATATATATATATATATATACCTGCCATTTTAACCTGCTATATTCAAGAAAAGATTTGAAACATTTTTTACATGTTTCTAATATTCAAGAATTTTTGTGCCTTGTGAATCAATAAACATAGATATATCTTTGTAAAATCCATTGAATTATTAAATGGAAAGAAAAAATTTTAGACCTTTTTTATGTAAGCTTTAAAGTAAGTTTTCTCAAATATAAGATTTTCTCAATTCTTTAACAGTATTAAGAAAGGAAATATATTTATTTTTTATGTTCCAAATTTAATATAAAGTTCAAGCCTGATATTATATTATATTGTATAAAATATATATTTGTTTTTAGAAATATAACATTTTATTCAAATATTTTGATATATGGTAAATTAAATGAAGTGAATAATTTAAAATCATGTAATTGCAAAATTCATCTGGGAATGTAATCACGTTCTTTTATGGCTGCAATATTGTATTTAATGAATTAATATATAAATGAATGAACTGTTAGAAAAGGGAGAAAATGCATGAATCCTGAAATGTTTCTTTTATATTGTTAACACTTGGCATGCTCGCATGCCAAGTGAGTTTACTTTACCACCAGCTTACGAGTGTAGCGGGCGTTTTTTCGTGTATCATGAAAAATCGCAGTAAATCGAAAACTACTTCGTTTTTATGAAGGAAACTTTTTTAAATTTACGCTTTAATATATACTGTATGATTATTTAACAAAAAAAAACAATATTTTTACGAAATCACAAAAATAAACGATTTTTAAAATTGAAGTCCGATAATCTGTCAGGGCATGTTTCTTCATCACTATCTTACTCACAACGGCTCATTTTATCAATTTTGTATTCAACAATAAAAAAAATCCAAGGTTCAAACTGACAAAACATGACTGTTCTGGAACAATACGTTCTGGACCTAGGTATTCGATTGAAGACGAAATGACGCAAGGAAAGATCGAGTAACTCGACAATCATAAGTTATGGAAAAAAATGCAAAATGTTGCATAGCAAATCAATCAAAACTCATATTATGTCACACATACGTATAATTATGCGTATTTAGTAGATTTGTGGTGGATAGAGGGTATCCACACCACAAATCTACTAAATACGTATTTTTACTTGACCGCGCTCCAGTGACAGACTGGAAAAAACGTAAAAATACATTGCCTACACGAAGGGTTAACCCTTTAACGAATGGTGGTTTTGCATTGAATCCACCTGTCAAAAGTTTCTTTTTTCTACTTTTTAAAGACATATGAATGATTTTATTTTTAAATTTTCTATGTTTGACATTTCAAACTTACAGCAGATGAAAACACTACACTTAATTCATTTTTTCCATTTGAAATATGCGTTTTTAAACTTGCTTTACCCAATAAATTCGGAAATTCGATTAACCTTCCTTGTGACCCCAAATACCTATATTATTCAAATAACACATAACTGTTTAGCTCTTTTTATATTCTACACTTTTAATTACAATTATTAATTGTACTCCCACCATAATAAAAATTGAAAAGAAGGTGTTTTCTTCAAACAGTAGAAAAGGATGGTTTTGCATTTAAACCAGGTCTCTAACATTTCTTCCTTCTAATGAATGCACAATTTCATATATTTTATATTTATAAGGTTCATGGGTAACATTTATAAACTAATTTTATTAAATCCTAAAAAAATTATATTAGTGTCCTTCAAAGGGTTAATAGCTTAAATCCTTAAGCGAAATTAGTACTATATAAAATTAGTTCTGAAATGTGAAAGTGATTTGAACAGAAACTAAATAATATAATTTGGAAGAAAGATAAGTAAAAAATTGTGGTTTTATACTTGGACTTACCACATCCAACTCAACTGTTTATGGATGAGAAATCTTAAGAAGATGTGGAAAACCTTTCGACATTATTCATTTCAAAATTATACACTGATTTATTGATATAAAATTCAAAATTTTGTTTTGAAAAAATATTATTTTACTTCAAAATTAAACCTATGTAAAAGAGTAGTTTGAAATTAATATGGTTAAGATTTCTTTAACTTTTTAATATGATTGCGATTATTATCTATTCTTTTAAAGTAATTGATTTGTGTTTCGTTTTCGTATTTTTTTAATAAACTTAGGAACAAGATTATATCTAACTTGCATGTAATGATGAGGGTTACCAACCCCTCCGCATTTACAATTTGGTGATGGTGATTTTAATTTTCTGATTTTATGCAAGTAGGTAGGAAACTTCCATAACCTGTTATGAAGTAGTTAAAATATTATTTTTGAATAGTAACTTTTGTTCTTTGTATTCTCAGTTACTCAGCAAATTTTCAGGGTGGAAATCCTCACTCCCTTCCAGAAGAGGCAAACAACCTTCATTTAAACAGTCGACTCGATATATGGGTCATTTAAATTAAATTTTAATTAAAGTTATAGCACATCCTTAAGGACTTAGATGACCCACATCGACATCGAACTCAAGGGTTTAGTCTCAACTGAATCAAGGGTTTAGTCCAAGGGACTCAGAACTCCCTTCGAGATGAGGCAAACATCCTATAATTCAACAGCCTACTGGATCTATCGATCATTTAAATTAAATTTTAATTAAAATTATACCGCATATTTCTGGACTTAGATGACCCACACCCACATCCAACTCCTGGGCTTAGTCCCAAGAGAATCAAGGATTTAGTCCAAGGGACTCAGAACTCCCTTCGAGATGAGGCAATCATCCTTCATTTTAGCAGTCGACTGGATATATGGATCATTTAAATAAAATTTAATTCAAGTTATATAGCACCCTTAAGTACTTAGATGGCCCACACCGACATCTAACTCAAATGATATAGATGCGAAAGCTTAAGCAGGTTGTGAAAATCTTTTGACATTATTCATTGCAAAATTATACATTGATTAACTTTATTAAAATTTAAAAACTTTTTTTATAATTATCTTCTTTCACTTCAAACTTAAATTTGCAGGAAAGTGTAGTTTGTATTTAATATATTATAGATTTCCTTAAACTTTTTAATGCGATTACAATTATAACCTATTCTTTTAATGTATTCGATTTGTGTTTGATTTTTGTATTTTTAATAAGCATAGGAGCAAGATTACATATTTCTTGCATGTATGCTAAGGTTTACCTACCACTCCGCATGTACAATTTGGTGATTCTAGTTTTCTGATTTTATGTAAGCCAACCTACTTGATTCGCTTGGTTGACTTCGTTTTTCCCAACCTACTTGGTTGGGAAACTTCCATGAACTTTTATGAAATAGTTTAAAATATTATTATCGGATTATTACTTTTGTTCACCTTTTGACATTATAACATAGGTAGCTCTGCCTTTTCCATTTTTATCCCAATATTCTTGCTAATCTTTATTTATGTTTTCTTTCATATAATTTTTAATAAATGATCTCGCTAGTTGTATAAGTTTAAATATTTTTGATTTAGTGGTGTTCATTGCTACATCATATCTACATATTCGTTAGCAATTTTCACTACATGATATTTGATTCAAATTATATTAATTTATTCCTGTTTTTCCATTTTTTTGTATTTTAGTTATTCATTTTGATTTTGGTAATAATTGTTCCATGATTCTAATTACGGAAAGACTATCGGTATATAATTATATATTACCGTCACTCAAATATTTTATATACCTGATAGAATGACATATATATGTCCGGTTTAATACCTGGTCAATGCAACAACTTCACCCCAAACAACGTTAGCAAAGATAAGAATTTATATACTATATTCGACATAAAATTTTACTCACTCCTACACATTAATTGTCCCCTTTTAATTTAATTTCCTGGGCTAACTGGGATATGATACAGACCTAAGGAGTAAATTGGAAGCTCCAGTATGAGGAGCACTGAAGTCCAACTTAGAACTCTAACTTTATTTAAGACTAACAAATGAACCTGACAAAACCTCAGCATTGAATGATATCAAAAACACACTTCAATAAGAAATTTTCCCAAAAGCGAAAAATGAGACGAATTTAATCCCAAGAGACTGGTTGCTTTGTCAGCTTGATTAAGAAGCAGAAAGGATCTTAGATCAATGGAGTGGTAAAACAATTTATTGAGACACGTGAAACTTACGACCAGTGGACAAAAGAAGGTAATTTATCCCATATTTAGATTTCAGAGACTGAAAAAAAAATAATTTTAAGTAAGCTAACATTTTTTAATACATTTTGTGGCTAATATAATATATTATTAGATATGTTAGGACTGAGAAAATAGATTTAATAGACTAATAAAGGAAAAACGAGTATGTTAGAGAGATATTTTAAACGAATATTTGATATATATATATATATATATATATATATATATATATATATATATATATATATGTATTTATATGTATGTATGTATATATATATATATATGTATATATATATATATATATATATATATATATATATATATATATATATATATATATATATATATATATATATATATATATATATATATATATATATGTATGTATATATATATATATATATATATATATAATATATATATATATATATATATATATATATATATATATATATATATATATATATATATATATATATATATATATATATATATATATATATATATATATATATATATATATATATTATATATATATATATATATATATATATATATATACATATATATACGTATATATATATATATATATATATATACGTATATATATATATATATATTATATATATATATATATATATATATATATATATATATATATATATATATATATATATATATATATATATATATATATATATATATATATATATATATATATATATATATATATATATAGGTATATATATTATATATATATTTATATATATTATATATATATTATATATATACTATATATATATGTATATATATTATATATATATATATATTTATATATATTATATATATATATATTATATGTGTGTGTGTGTGTGTGTGTGTGTGTGTGTGTTTGTAATATATCAAAATTATTTAACTTTAATATTTCTTCAAAAGCCTCCTCTCTCCAATTTTAATTTATTTAAATATCTTTACCAGTCTCTAAATGGTTTAATCAACGGAGTATTTTTCACTTAACATTCCTTTCTGTCATAAAACTGTAAACTTTCTCTCTATAGAGCAGTTTTCAAGCTGGTGGCAAAACATGATTTCGCGTTTTGCTGATATTGCATTTAATTCGCTTATTAAGCTGTTTTTGTTGTGGGAAAATTCTTGTTGTCAGCGCTCTTGGGTTTACTTATGTCAGAGCAGAGTGAACTCTGTGGCTTTTGATTGTATATTGTCCAGAAGGATAGATGTGTGGTTTTGCCGCTCTGAAATAAAGTTTTAAAATTAAAATTCTGAGTTCTCTTAAATATGAAGCCCGACTGCTTTCTCATTACTTATAGCTGTTGAGCTTTCTCTTTGTGAAGGAGTGATATAAAAAATGGATTACTCACATATATATATATATATATATATATATATATCCGAAACATATTCGTTTTTTATTGTTAACTTAATTTGTTAACTGTTCCCTATGTGGTTCCATCAAAAACTCTTAGCTAAAATGTATGACTTCAAACATCCTGTTTACATGCCTCATGTTTCAAGATGATCCCTCGTGTATTATTCTAGATATTAAAAAAATGTCAGTTACAGTTCAACATTGACAATATAGAGCATATGTACATCCCCTCTGGTTAAAACCAATCTTTATGCTGCAACATCTCTTCCAAACGTCGGAAACATCGTACAACCTCATATATAAATACAGTGTACAAAATATAAAATGAGTATAAAATAGGGGAGGATCCCTATAAGGAACCCCCAAGTGAAAATTAAGCAATTATTAAAAGAATTAGCAAAATTTGAAACAGAAATCAAAACCTGGCTACAATTAGATAAATAACTCTTATCAGGTCAGAAGAAATCCCTTACAACATTCGGTTACAGTTAAATTGAAAAAATTGTTTAGAATGTTGATGAAAAACAAGTCGGAAATTCACTATTGTGTGCTTGTTTTATAAATCGTATTATATGCTTATCCATTTCATTATCGTCAGTGTTAAGTCTATTGCATATAACCAAAAAGTTAATGATTAGGTTTCGTTTAATGTTATTGTGCAAACATGTATGCCAAGAAGAAACCCGCCTATTATTAAACAAATATCCATCGCGTTTATCAAATAATTTATATTGAACTTTACTATTAATAATATTTAAACGTATATCTAAAACTGTTAACTAACCATCATCATTATTATAAATTACCAATTCCAATTCATCCGGATAAAATCCTAGTGACAAATCCATGTTACTGAAAATACGGATTAAAATATCATCCACATATAAAATATAGTACATCCTTTAATAGTGGGGTGCCCATTTCGAAAATATGAAGGTATAAATAAGCTAAAATTTATGAACAACCTACACCCATAGAAATGGCATCACTTGTCTGTAAAATTACTTACCATTAAACAGATAAGTTTCTTTTAACATCAGATTTAACAATGCTTTATATCTATCAAATGCTATGAACTTTAAAAGATCATACATATAACGTTCAAACATATTAAACAGACAAATACATAACATTCATATAGTTGGCGGTTGCTCATTAATTTCAACGTATTTATATCTTCACACTTTCGGAATGGGCACCCCACTGTTAAAGGATGTACTATATATATTTAAGATATGTTGATGATATTTTAATTGTTTTTTATTTCAGCAATATGAATTTGTAACTAGTATTTTATCCTGATGGATTGGAATTGGTTGAAACTGTTAAAAATAATGACAGAGAGTTAAATTTATGTGGGTTTAAAATAATAACAGATCAGTTGTAATTTATTTTACCATGTTATAAAAATTACTATAGAAATATATTTTTAGAAAGGATTCTCGCTTGGTCAAACACACGTATTTTTTTGTCCTAGAAATATCCGTATACAATTTAACAAGTTAAAAATCATAGATGAAGCTAAAAAGGAGAGCAAATATTTTCTTTTCTTTGAAAGACGTAAAAAATCTTTATAAGAACTGCAATCTCCTTTCGGGATGAAACAAAAGAAAAGGTTTAGATATACTTTGTAATGTTTTAAAACTATCATCGTTTACAAAACCAAATGTAAGAAAACCTCCTAAGTAAGACTTCGCGAATAACTGTATTTCTATAAAGAAAAATTGAGCTTATCTTTGGAAACATTCCTTTAAGACTAAAGTGGAACTGATATATATATATATATATATATATATATATATATATATATATATATATATATATATATATATATATATATATATATATATATATATATATATATATATATATATATATATATATATATATATATATATATATTTCTTTGAAACGGATTTCTCGAAATAAATAGCTAATAAGAAATATTTTTATTTCAATCTTAAAACTAAAAGTATTTTTCTGCAACATATATGCATATATATATATATATATATATATATATATATATATCGGATTTCTCGAAATAAATAGCTAATAAGAAATATTTTTATTTCAATCTTAAAACTAAAAGTATTTTTCTGCATATATGCATATATATATATATATATATATATATATATATATATATATATATATATATATATATATATATATATATAGATATATGTATATATATATATATATATATATTGAAGTAGTTGTATTTACTATAAGGTTTTTAAATAAGTACTTGATTTAAAACTATTGTAAAAGAAAATTACTACAGTAACCCAAGCTCATGAGTCTGAGAGCAGTTTTATCTCAGTTTTCTCTGTTTCATATAAACATATGTTCATATAAACATATATAAACATATAGATTCATATAAACAAATGTTTTTAATGACTTTGCAATTTTAAACATAGGTAGCATTTAAAATATAATGGTAAATATTTGAACAATATTTTATTAAATATTCCGGAACTCAATTCTTCTTATTTCACTATACTTTAAAACAAAATTGTTTATATTTAGTGTACGTGTGTAGGACATAAAGTTTTGTTTGTCACGAATAGCATAAAGGTTTAATTCAAGTACTGCTATTTACGATAAGATATTTAACTAAGGTCTTGATTTACAACTATTACGAAAGAAAATTACTACAGTAATCCAATCTCATGAGTCTTAATGCAGTTTTATCTGAGTTTTCCCTCTTACTTCCTACAAGAGAAAATTTTTAACGACTTTGCAATTTTAAACATAGGTAACATAAAGAATGTAATGCTAAGTATTTGAACAAGATTTTATTAAACATTCTGGGACACTTCTTCTTATTTCACTGATCATTAAAATAAAACTATTAATGTCATGTGTACATGTGTAGGACATTAAGTTTTAGTTTATCACGGAAAGCATAAATATTTAATTGAAGTACTTCTATTTACGATAAGAATTTTAACTAAGCTTATGATTTACAACTTTTATAAACGAAAACAGAAGCTCGTAAGTCTTAAAAAGTTTTATCTCAGTTTTCCCTCTTACTTCATACAAACAAAAGTTTTTAACGAATCAGCAATTTTAAACATAATTTGCATAAAAAATGTAATGGTAAAAATTTGAACAAGATTTTATTAAACATTCCGGGACTCACTTCTTCTTATTTTACTAATCATTAAATAAAAATTATTACTGTTATGTGTACATGTGTAGAAAATAAAATTTTAGTTTATCACGGATAGCATATATATCACGGATAGCAAGTACTTCTATTTACTATAAGATTTTTAACTAAGGTCTTGATATACAACTATTATAAAAGAAAACCCAAGCTCATGTATCTTAAAGAAGTTTTATCTCAGTTTTCTCTCTTACTTCTTACAAACAAAAGTTTTAAACGACTTTGAAAATTTTAATCATAGATTGCATATAAAATGCAATGGTAAATATTTGAATAAGATTTTATTAAACATTCCGTGACCCAATTCTTCTTATTTCACTAATCATTAAAACGAAATTATTTATATTAAGTGTACGTGTGTAAGACATAATGTTTTGTTTATCACGAATAGCATAAATCTTTAATTGAAGCACTTCTATTTACGATGAGAGTTTTAAATAAGTACTTGATTTACAACTATTGTCGAAGAAAATTGCTAAAGTAATCCAAGCTCATGAGTCTTAAAGCAGTTTTATCTGAGTTTCTCTTTTTACTTCATACAAACGAAAGTTTTTAACGACTTTGCAATTTTAATCATAGGTAGCATATAAAATGAAATGGTAAATATTTGAACAAGATCTTATTAAACATCCCGAGACTTAATACTTCTTATTTCCCTAATAATTAAAAAAATATTATTAATATTATGCGTACAAGTGTAGGACATAAAATTTTAATTTATCACGGATAGCATAAATATTTAGTTGAAGTACGTCTATTTACAATAAGATTTTTAAAGAAGCCTTTGATTTACAACTATTATAAAAGAAAACCCAAGCTCATGAGTCTTAAAGAAGTTTTATCTCAATTTTCCCTCCTACTTCCTACAAACAGAAATTTTTCACGACTTTGCAATTTTAAACATCGGTTGCATATAAAATGTAATAGTAAATATTTGAATAAGATTTTATTAAACATTCCGTGACCCAATTCTTCTTATTTCACTAATACTTAAAATAAAATTATTAATGTTATATGTACATGTGTAGAACTTAAAATTTTAGTTTATCACGAATAACATACATGCCTAATTTAAGTACTTCTATTTACAATAAAATTTTGATATAAGAACTTGATTTAAGACTATTGTAAAAGTAAATTACTACACTAACCAAAGATCATGAGTTTTAAAGAAGTTTTATCTCAGTTTTCTCTCTTACTTCCTACAAACAAAAGTTTTAAACGACTTTGCAATTTTAAACAGAGGTTGCATATAAAATGTAATAGTAAATATTTGAATAAGATTTTATTAAACATTCCGTGACCCAATTCTTCTTATTTCACTAATCATTAAAACGAAATTATTTATATTAAGTGTACGTGTGTAAGACATAATGTTTTGTTTATCACGAATAGCATAAATGTTTAATTGAAGCACTTCTATTTACGATGAGAGCTTTAAATAAGTACTTGATTTACAACTATTGTCGAAGAAAATTACTACAGTAATCCAAGCTCATGAGTCTTAAAGCAGTTTTATCTGAGTTTCTCTTCTTACTTCATACAAACGAAATTTTTTAACGAATTTGCAATTTTAAACATAAGTTGCATATAAAATGTAATGGTAAATATTTGAATAAGATTTTATTAAACATTCCGTGACCCAATTCTTGTTATTTCACTAATACTTAAAATAAAGTTATTAATGTTATATGTACATGTGTAGAACATAAAATTTTAGTTTATCACGAATAACATACATGTCTAATTTAAGTACTTCTATTTACAATAAGATTTTAAAATAAGAACTTGATTTAAGACTATTGTAAAAGAAAATTACTACACTAACCCAAGATAATGAGTCTTAAAGAAGTTTCATCTCAGTTTTCCCTTTTACTTCATACAAACAAAAGCTTTTAACGAATTTGCAATTTTAAACATAGGTTGCATATAAAATGTAATAGTAAATATTTGAACAAGATTTTATTAAACATCCCTGGACTCAATTCTTCTTATTTCACTAATAATTAAAATGAAATTGTTTATATTGAGTGTACATGTGTAGGACATAAAGTTTTGTTTATCACAAACAGCATAAATGTTTAATTGAAATACTTCTTTTTTAATAAAATTTTTCAATAAGTACTTGATTTAAAGCTATTATAAAAGCAAATTACTACAGTTATACCAAAGCTCATGAGTCTTATAGAAGTTTTATCTCAGTTTTTCCTCTTACTTCATATAAACGAAAGTTTTTAACGACTTTGCAATTTTAAACATAGATAGAATAGAAAATGTAATAATACATATTTGAACAATAATTTATTAAACATTCCGTGACTTAATTTTTATTGGTTCCCTAATAATTAAAATGCAATTATTAATATAATGTGTACATGTGTAGGACATAAAATTTTAGTTCATCACGGATAGCATGAATATTTAATGGAAGTAATTCTATTTAAAATAAGATTTTTAAATAAGCTCTTGATTTACAATTATTATAAAAGAAAACCAAATCTTATGAGACTTTTCTCACTTTCTCGTCTTTCTTCATACAAACAAAAGTTTTTAACGACTTTGCAATTTTAATCACAGTTTGCATATGAAATGTAATGGTAAATTTTTGAACAAGATTTTATTGAAACATTATGTGACCCAATTCTACTTAAATTACATTAATCATTAAAATAAAATTATTAATATAATTTGAACATGTGTATTATATAAAATTTTAGTTTATCACGGATAGCATAAATATTTAATTGAAGTACTTCTATTTAAGATAAGATTTTTAAATAAGCACTTGATTTACAACTATAATAAAAGAAAAGTACTGCAGTAACCCAAGCTCATGAGTCTTAAAACGGATTTATTAATTTTATATTTCGTGCGATAAATTTATTGTATAAATTGTCAAAATACACGAAAGAAAGAAGTAAAATAATCAAAGAAAAAAGCAGAACCTAAAATATGTAACCTAAATCTGTGGTAGCAAAGCGTAAAAACATTTCGTGACATAGACTCCGGGTGTCTTGTTTCGAAGTCACTTTTGTCACGGCTTTTGTGGTAAAAAGAAAAAGGAAAAATATTAAAAGAAACAAAGGAAAAGATATCTAAAAGATGAAATAGTGGATCGTGGCGTGTAAAATCTTCTATAAATCATTATAATCGTTTTGAAAGTAATCGATTTAGGCTATGAATTGTATCTGAAAAGGATTTTCTGAGTTTTATGCGTGTCATAATGTAATAAAATATAAAAGAAATTCCGAGGGAAGAAAAAGAGTTAATCTCTTTAACATTTTACTGTAAAATATATTTTTTCATTAAAAGAAAACTTCTTCAAAACAAGTATGTATGTTTGATTTAACTATAAGAATGATTATAGGAAAAGTTTTGCTATGATTATATATTTTTTATTAAATTTAAAATGCTGGTTTTTATAAAAGCTGTAATTTTTTGTATAGCTGATCTAGGTTTTGAGATATGGCGTCCATTATAATATTAAATATATTTTTAAAAAAATCCAGAGAAAGAAAAAGTTAATGTCTTTAACATTTTACTGTAAAATTTATAGTTTTTTCATTAAAAGAAAACTTTTTAAAACACAAGTATGTATATTTGATTTAACTATAAGAATGACTAAGGAAAAGTGTTGCTATGATTATAAATTTTTATTAAATCACAAAGACTAAGTATTTTTTATAAAAGCGTTGTGTAAAATATTTAAGTACTAGCTGATCTAGGTTTTGAGTAACTACATTATATTAATAAAATATAAAAGAAATTAAAAGAAAAGGAGTTAATGTCTTTAACATTTTAACTGTAAAATATATTTTTTTCATTAAAAGAAAACTTTTTTAAAACACAAGTATGTATGTTTTGATTTAACTATAAGAATGACTATGGGAAAATTTTGCTATGATTATAAATTTTTTATCATTAAATTCAAAATGCTGGTTTTTATAAAGGTTTGTAATATTTGGTATAGCTAATCTAGGTTTATATATATATATCCATATAAATATATTAGAAACTTATATATATATATATATTTTAAAAAAAATCCAGAGAAAAAGTTACAAAACAATTAAAATTGTCATAGTTACGAAGATTAAAAACATGCTCTGAGTCGTGTAACTCTCGTTTATATTTAGGTATTAACCTATGATCAAATGTATAGTGGTATTTACTTTTGTAAGTCACAAAGACTAAGTATTATTTTGGTTGCGTTGTGTAAAATATTTAAGTACTAACTTCGACCCCAGGTTCTAAGTAACTACATTCTTAAAATAAAAAAATAAACTAAAAAGCTAAATTTAAAGTAACTGAAATCAGCTTAGAATAAAAAAAAAGCAGATTTATTATAATGATATATATACATCTATATACACACAATCTGATTCTATCTTCACAAAATATATATATATCATATTATATATATATTTATATATATAATGTTTTTATATATATATTTCCATATAGGTATATATATATATATATATATATAATATATATATATATATATATATATATATATATATATATATATATATATATATATATATATATATATATATATATATGAGAGAGAGGACCTTATCTCAATTTCAAATATATGTAAAAAGGGGAACCTTTGCGGGTTAATATGGTGTGCCAGGAACACTGCTTGTTGAGATTTAATCAGGGTTGTGTATATGTGGTAGCAAATTTCAATCTTCCTTTGGTCTGGTCAGGAGCTTCATTCTGAGTATTTGAGGTGCGGCAGTAATATTTAATACAGGAACACTGCTGGTAGTCGATAGATGTTCCAAACGTTTTCGGAGTCTATGTCGAACTCAAGGCTATTCTCCTTGGACTTCTGAAATTCTCACTGTCACAATCGTCTCCTCCGACATCTGACCTCTCTGCTCTCCTTAAATAGACACCCCTCTCGAACACCTCTTTCTAGACTTTTCTTTTTTTTATATTAATTTCATCTTTGTCTCCTCGTCTCTCTTTTCGTCCAATCGTGATAATTGTAAAAATCTAATTGTTCTCCGTAATCCCGCCTTGAAACCTCTAACATGGAAAAACCTTATCCCTTCAAATTCGACACTGTCTCTTAGGGACCCATAAATAACTCCACAAAGGTATATTCTTATTTAGTGACATATACGGAGACGTGATTCTAATCTTTGACTGGAATCAGAACCCCGCCCGAGGATTCCGCACAAGACGAAAACAGTTGAAATAATTTTTATTGTTCTCTCCCCTTTACAAAAGATGTGATGAGGTCAGATTTAGATCCCAAGTATTTTACTTCTCGTATTAATTAATCCATTATAATACTGATCTAAATCACCTCATCACACCCACTGTTTAGAATGAATTAATCATGCAGCAAGTTGCAACTCGTGGCTAATATCTCAAGTTTCAAAAAGGGGAAAATAACTGTCATCACATTCTTTACAGCTTGAAGCACTTTAGTGGCAATATGATTGTACGTTGTTTAGTGACCTATACATATACCTAAATCACTTTAAGATTACAGGAATTTTCACTGAAAGATGACAGAATGGTTAGTCCACTGTTCTTCACTCATATGTTCGAAAGTTCGAAGTTCGTGTGTTCTAATGTTCAAAGTTCGTGTGTTCGAATGTTCGAATTTTGTGTGTCCGAATTCAGGGATGTTCGTCGCCTTTAAGCAACCAACAATTTTTGTAATTGTAAACCAACAATTACAAAATTATATGAGTCAAATTTAACTGTGGAAATGTAAAGTAAAAAATTAAAATCTCAGAGTATCGTAATAATTTAAGGAAAAGTACGTTGATGATGAACTAAAACTAATCGCATTCACGTGAAACTAAAACACCACATATAAACAAACCACGTTGTCATTCAAGTTAGCGATGCAGTTAAATATCGGCTTCCATTCGAAGCTAAATAAAATTTCAAAAAATTATGGGGTTTGAAAGAAAAAGATCAGAAAAGGAGGTTTGTTTACATGAGAGTTGCCCTTTAAAAGGGGCATGGTCTATTTGTTTACTAATGTAATTACCCATAAGTAATGATAAAATGATGTTAAGGAAAAAATTATTTTTGCTCCGTATTCTTAATGATATATTCTTTCCCTATTCACTAAAATAGAAAATTCGAATTTTCGGTTGAATTTAGCCAATTTGAAAGTTTACCATCGCCTTAAGCAGAGGATCCCGTCTGTGTTGCAAAGACGAATTTTCTACGATCTACATGTAGATCTTAGAGCTTCAAACGAAACCAAACTAAGCCAGGAATTTCAACAGCATGTAAGTTGCCACTTCAACATCCAAAATTGCGTCACATTACTACGATAGTAAACGAAATCTTTTAAATATTTTACACTATTGCTTGAAACTACATTGAAAACTTTCTTTGTACTTTGTCTAGGGACGTATACATATACCTAAATCAGATATTTAAAGATTCCAGTAATTTCCACCGAACGATGACAGAATGATTAGTCCTCTGATCTTCATTCGTGTGTTCGAATGTTCAAAGTTCGTGTGTTCGAATGTTAAAAGTTCGTGTGTTTGAATGTTCGAAGTTTGTGTGTCCGAATTCATGGATGTTCGTCGCCTTTAAGCAGTACGTACAGTCTAGGTTGCAAAGACCAATTTTCTACGATCTACATGTAGATCTTAGAGCTTCAAACGAAACCAAACTAAGCCAGGAATTTCAACAGCATGCAAATTGTCACTTCAACATCAAAATTATGTCACCTTACTACGACAGTAAGCGAAATCTTTTAAAACTTTTACTCTATTGCTTGAAATTACATTGAGAACTTTCTTTCAAGTACTATTCCCGAACGTCTAAAAAGTTTTGAGTTAATGTTTATTCAAATATTTTAAACAACTTATACACTAAACTTTAAAACTTTTAGCACACTTCCATATCATTATCTTTGTTTATTTCAAATGGAACCAAAGTTACAGAAAATTATATTAACTGCACCATATTTCAAATTCATATATAATTTAAAACTCAAAATTATATTTCTCTATTTAAGATTTCTTTAATTTATTGTGCATAATATCGTACGGGTTTTGAGAAATTGATTCATTCAGAGTGGGTGTAAGCATATATATAAAGAAAATGTACAGAAAATGTAACTTATTTTGATACTTTGTTTCTTAATATACAAATTTTATTTAGTTTCACGTTTCCTTTAAAATTTCGAGGCTGGTTTATAATTAGATGTTTTTTTTCTAAATTCCTTTTAATTTAGATGTATATATTATCAATCATTTAAAAATAATGCATTGGGAATTTGCAGTATTTTACTTCTTTATATATTTATTGCTAGTAAGATATATTTTTATTATTTTTTATTTCTAAAAATATAGTAAATAAAAAGTATTATTCATTAAAATTAAATTTTTAGATAATTTATATTATCAATTTAAAAATAACATTCTATATTTTTCCTTGTGTTTGTACATCGAACGCTTTTGAGGAATGTCTTTTGAAAACAAACTAATTTCATCAGTATTGAAAACCTATGATATTTCTTAAAATATTTATATACTTCAAAGGTGGACTATCATTTTGTATTCCACTATATAATAATAGCCTAAGTTATCAGTCCGTCTGTCCTCGCATTTATGAAGCGGTTGAACCTGGAGTGGATAGAGGCATCCATATTAGATTCCTGATGAGACAGGGTTAGCAATATTCAAAGACAGTTTGAAAATGTTCGAAATCTAACCTTTTCTCCCTCTTAGATAATTTAATGCCATTATTGCAACCCCTATTTTCCCCGGATGAGAGGTGATTAAATTCATCAATTTATCATATTATAGTAGATGAATAAACAATTGTTTCTACATTATGACGTCATTCCTTTGACCATCTCATTTAATAATTTCCTATTTTAAATTATTTAAATTTCGTCTGCATTATTTTCATACGTTTTATTACTGAAATTAAATATTATGTAAGTAATTGTCTTTTATATTTGGCTTAAATAATGGATTAGGTACATATGTGATAATTTTAAATTGAATCTTCGATTATTTTCTGTTGCAATGATAATTTTATTACCTGTATTAACAACAAATTCTTTTCAAAAAAGTTCAGGAGTCTTTTTTCACGGACTAAAATATTTATTAGTCCGTGAAAAACGCTAGATATTTCTAGAGTTTAAAAAATATATATATCTTTGAAAATTGAGAAGTTCATTCGTTTGTGTGATTGTTTTTTATACATAAACCACACGGTTGCAATGGATTAGCTAAATTTTGGTATCATTTATATATACCGCCGAATATGCACTGTCAATTTAAAAACCTCTGCTGTTCATCCTATCACGTCAAATGACAAGATAAATTAAAGTTGGCATCTAACATGTAGCCAGTAAAGATAAAGAAATTTT
>CM063509.1:94899481-94901981 GCA_032207245.1 Pardosa pseudoannulata | reverse complement strand
TTTATTCAAATTAAATACTTAATTAAAACTTATTCAATTAATAAAGATATATTTTAAAGGCAATATTATTAAATACAATAAATTCTCACAAAAATTATTAAAAAAATTAAAATATCATCAGAAATTATTGTTATTTAAAATGCAATACTTTAATTATAACTATATTCCTACTAAAATATATTAATATCGTAAACAATCCCGTAAAGTAAAAATTATTTAAATTATTTTATTTTTAATCATATTATTTCGTTTTATTCTTAGATATAAGTTTCTGTTATAATAGAGTTACTTATGTGAATAATAATTTTAAACAATTGAATTATAGAATTATGTTATTGTTTTACCTAAATTCTATTATTTAAAAGACATACAAACCATTTTAAACTGCAAATTTTTCGTGACGTAAAATAACGTTTAATGCATATTTAGTTGGTAGTTCAAACAGATTATATTAAACTAGCATATAGCCCGTCATATGACGCGATTAGTAATTTTTTTATTTTTCAGAATTGTAAAGTGCCCTAGAGGAAAGTAAAAGAATAGTTTGCTTTTTTTGGCTAAGAATTATCTGATACACGCTGAATAATTTGTTTATCTTCATACTTCTCTAAAGTCTCCCAATACTGTGAATTTAGTTTAGAATCATGTTGTATCTATTTATTTAGAAATACATTCCACATCTATTCATTTAGAAATATTGTTGACCACCGCGGTATGTGATCGGTTCAAAGATGTGGGTTCAGGGAAAATCTTTCGAAGTTTGCCAAAGTTCAACAACGATACTCGGAAAGCGATATCAAATATCGAGGCGTCAGTTAAATCAGAAACTGCAAGCGAGCTACATCAGTGATAAAGTGATCAGCAATAAGGCTGTTTGAATGTCCCTTATAGTTCAATGTACATTGATTGAATCAAAGAAATCTTGGAGACTGATTTTTTGGTTTTGGTTTGCAGTGCTAAGGTCTACTTTTTGCATTTGCGGCACGAGGACCTAATGAGATAGGGACCTACATTTAAAGCCGATTCCGAACGGCTACGAACATCCATACCACTGTGGAATTCGAACCGTTAAAGTCCAGCACCCTAACCAAGACAAAATATCTTTAACAAACAAGTACAGAATAAATTATTTCAGCTAACCTATATTTCCTTATATTAATTTCTTTTATTTTTAGATATGGATATACTTATCATAACAAAATATGGTTAATTTAAATAAAATGTTTTTATTATAACTATATCAATTCTGAAATATATTAATATCTTATCCAAACACTTACTGTAAAAATTATATTAACTATTCTATTTTTAATTATAATATTTTGTTTTACTTTTAGATATGGATATATTTATCGTAAGAAATTGTGGTTAATTAAAATACAATGTTTTAATTATAACTATATCAATTCTAAAATATATTAATATCTTATCCAAACACGTAAAGAAAACATTATTTCAATTACTCTATTTTTAATTATATTATTTTGTTTTATTTTTATATAGAGATATATTTATCATAACGAAATATGGTTAATTTAAATACAATGTTTTAATTATAACTATAACAGTTCTAAAATATATTAATGTCTTCTCCAAAAACTTCAAGTAAAAATTAATTTAATTATTTTATTTTTAATTATATTATTTTGTTTTATTTTTAGATATAGATATATTTATCATAAAAAGATATGATTAATTTAAATACAATGTTTTTATTATAACTATACCAATTCTAAAATATATTATAGTCTTATAAAAACACTGAAAAAAAAATTATTTTAATTATTCTATTTTTAATTATATTATTTTGTTTTACTTTTAGATATGGATATATTTATAAGAATATATTGTTATATTTTAATACAGTGTTTTAATTATAACTATAACAATTCTAAAATATATTAATGTATTATCCAAACACTTAAAGTAAAAATTATATTAATTATTCTATTTTTAATTATATTATTTTTTTTATTTTTAGATATAGATATATTTATCATAAGAAAATATGGTTAATTTAAATACAATGCTTTTATTATAACTATATCAATTCTAAAATATATTAATATCTTATCCAAACACTTAAAGTAAAATTTATTTCAATTATTCTATTTTTAATTATATTATTTTTATTTATTTTTAGATATGGATATATTTATCATAAGAAAATATGGTTAATTTAAATACAATATTTTAATTATAACTATATCAATTCTAAAATATATTAATATCTTAACCAAACACTTAAAGTAAAATTATTTTAATTATTCTATTTTTAATTATATTAAATAGTTTTATTTTTAGATATGGATATATTTATCATAAGAAAATATGGTTAATATAAATACAATGTTTTAATTATAACTATATCACTTCTAAAATATATTAATATCTAATCCAAACACTTAAAGTAAAAATTATTTTAATTATTCTATTTTTAATTATATTATTTTGTTTTAGTTTTAGATATAGATATATTTATCATAAGAAAATATGGTTA
>CM063509.1:94846981-94894481 GCA_032207245.1 Pardosa pseudoannulata | reverse complement strand
ATATATATATATATATATATATATATATACATATATATATATATATATATATATATATATATATATATATATATATATATATATATATATATATATATATATATATATATATAAATATATATATATATATATATATATATATATATATATATATATATATATATATATATATATATATATATATATATTATATATATATATATATATATATATATATATATATAAATATATATATATATAATATATATATAATATATATATATATAAAATATATATATATATATATATATATATATATATATATATATATATATATATATATATTTATATATATATAATATATATATATATATATATATATATATATATATTCATATATTCTTTCAATATATGCTTTTAAAACATATTTCAGATATATATTACAGTAAGTTTAAAGATTATGTGCTCTATCTTTTTATTAAATTTAATGCTAGTTTATCAGTTTATGACCAATATTCTTAGAAAACTACAAAACTGAGATCTATACTAAGTCTTAGATTTTAAAAATAACTGAATTGTCTTTACCGTCTACAAAACTTTGTTTGGAATTTTTTTTCCAGCGGGGCCGTAATTTCATAACAATTTGAGTAAAATTAATAAGTTTATCTCCATAAAAGTGTGAATGTTTTGTAGTTCATTGTGATATCGCCCAAAAAAGTTTATATGAAAAAATTTTTTAAATCAGAATTAATCCTTATAAATAGTATCGATACAAAGTTAAAAGTCAAATCATTTTTAATTTCGTATATATTTTAATTGATGTAAATCACAGTTCCCCGAAGTTTAAATATATATGAATACTGAATGCGCACTCCATGTATACTCATGACAATTGTACTCTCGTATCAAGCATACTAATATTCGTATCAATATCCATGTATAATCATATTTTCCTGGTAAAAAAAACTGACTTCAAATGGGGATTTACTCTTCCGAATCACGTTGCGTAGCGGCTTATTAGATATGTTTTTTATGCTCGTTTTAAGATATAAAATTATTATTTGATAAACCAATTGGATTAATGTTTCTTTATTCTCCATGTCTTTAAAGTTCAGCAACATGATTAGTAAGCATATTTAAAAGTCGATGTTAAGCACTCTTAAAGTCTTTGAAAATTAGGTTTAATAGATTTTGAATATTTTTTAAAATTTCATTATGGTTGAATACACTTACCAATAAATGGTTGACTGGATCAAACATTTTTTTAGCGTATACAATGAACCACAAAATATAGCGAACAGTATATTTGGCAAGTTTATGCTCATTATAACGGCGTCCAAGTATTGTGGAGAATATACAGTGCAATTGCGATCTGTTTGTAATATAACAAAATAATTCTATAGTAGAATAATTGTTTCGTCCATTATCTAAAATCATAATCATAATTCATAAGAGAATCACAGAAATTTAATACTTTATTTAAGTTTAGTAAAAGGGATATTTCAGATTAGTAAATTATATTTCTGCATCTAGCAGCTACGAATGGTAGATAATGGTTTTCTATGTATAGTCACTGATTTTGGATGTCTTGAACTCAAAGACTTCTTATCGTTGTGTGGATATGTCTTCAGTTTAAAAATCAGCTTAGATGACATGGAATTAAAGCAAGATGCCTCTACAGAATATCCCACACATGCTCGAGAGGATTAAAATCAAGAATTTTATATCACTTATACATTATAGGATTTTTGTTTCACTAAATATATAGTAAAGCATATTACCATTGAAGAATATCACCCAATGACTGACAGAACCTAAAAACAGGGTAATATATGGCTGTAGTAAGTAGTTTCTCTTTCTAATAGCAGTAATAGACCTCAGGTCAGGGATGTAAAAATCAGTTCAGACATTCAGCAAGACGCCACTTTACCCTATGAATACATTTGAAGGGAAACTATGTGTTTCTCCTTAAGGTTTCTGTTGTCATCAGGTTGTTATTTCTTCAGCTCCATGATCTCTCGATATAACTATCGACAAGAACTATTGGTCAATCAGGACATAGTCAACTAAGAGCAGTAAAAGGCAATTAAAGATGCAACTGCCCCCCTGAACATATTAGTTCAGTGCCCATAAAGCCAGTGTTCGTTTTTGAAACATTTATGTCAGCTTAATTATACACTTTGATAAGAGAAATGCAAATTGTTTATCATCTATGAAAGAAGCATGGGCTTTGAATCACCAATAATATTCTTTTTCGTAACACGAACCCTTGTGGCTGTTGTGAAAAATAACTTATCAATGAAATAATTGCTTTCCTGGTGTCTTATAATGATTCTCAAATATCTGTCTTATTGAACGATATTGCTCTTAAGTGATTTGAAAGTGAAATAATTATTATTTTTCTCAACTCTGTCACAATCTTGAAATACCTCATTTTATTATATTTGAAATTTTAGTCCCTTTGTTTGTGATGATCCAGATTTCAGTGTTACAATACCTCATCCTTCAATGAACTTGTTCCATTAGTTTTTGAAACATAAATCATATTTCTTAATCCAACTAAAACAAAAATAATAACCAATACTTATTCATATTCTCACGATTTTAAAGAATCGTAGTGACATAAGAATTGCATTTATATGCAATTAATAATTTATTGTATATATGTATGTACATATATATATATATATATATATATATATATATATATATATATATATATATATATATATATATAATATATATATATATATATATATATATATATATATATATATATATATATATATATATATATATATATATATATATATATATATATATATATATATATATATATATATATATATATATATATATATATATATATATATATATATATATTATATATATATATATATATATATATATATATATATATATATATATATATATATATATATATATATATATATATATATATATATATATATATATATATATATATATATATATATATATTATATATATAATATATATATATATATATATATATATATATATATATATATATATATATATATATATATATATATATATATATATATATATATATATATATATATATATATATATATATATATATGCATATATATATATACACATAAACATACACGTTTATTAAAGATTATGTTTAGCGATAAACGTACTTTTGCTTTTTATTTAAGCACTCCATTTTCTCTATAAATTAACTGTTAAGTCATTTAAAAATGTTTATATTATTACTTTCATCGTTATTATATTGAAATCGTAATTTATTACATAACATCTAAAATTCTTTAAGATATGACTATTCTTCATAGAAGAGAAGTACTTAAAAATACAAAGAAATCCTCAAAAGAAAAGAGAAACAGAATTTTATGCCAGCAAGTCAGTAAAGCCTATTGTTATGTCAAGGATAAAACTCGATATGACTTGAAAATCCCACCTGCTCTCTTTTTGGATCCCGAGCTGCTTCACGATTCCATTTGGAGTCTTGTTTTCCCTATGAAATGCTTTCTTTTGTAAAATATTTAATCTTCTTTCAGTCTCAATTGCAGTTTTCGTGCTTGTTTTGAAACGCTTACTTTACATAACTTGTGTCTCAGATAAGTATTACAATATCATGTTAGTTCGTAAGTTATAGTTTTATTTTATGTATCTTTATATAACGTTACTATTATGGTGTGAGGCTATTTCGAGATTTGCCTTATATAAAGATGCATTACTTTAGATTATTTAAGGTATATTTAAAATTTTAGTCCTTTTCGTTTGTGATAATATAATTTTCAGTGTTACAATACCTCATCCTTTCATAAACATGTTACGTTAGTTTTTGTAACATATATCACACTTTTTAATCGAATTAAAACAAAAAAAATAACCAATACTTATACAAATTCTTTCGGTTTTAAAGAATCGCAATTATATAAGAATTCCATTTATATGCCCCCACACACATGTATGTATATATATATATATATATATATATATATATATATATATATATATATATATATATATATATATATATATATATATATATATATATATATATATATATATATATATATATATATATATATATATATATATATATATATATATATATATATATATATATATATAATATATATATATATATATATATATATATATATATATATATATATACATATATATATATATATATACACATATATATATATATATATATATATATATATATATATATATATATATATATATATATACATATATATATAATATATATATATATATATATATATATATATATATATATATATATATATATATATATATATATATATATATATATATATATATATATATATATATATATATATATATATATATATATATATATATATATATATATATATATATATATATAGTTTTATTTTGTGTATTTAACGTGACTGTTATGGCAGAAGGCTATTTACAGATTTGTTTTATAAAAAGATACATTTCGTTTTTTAAGATGGCACGAAATTTTATACTTAGAATATCAGTTTATTTGAATGAGTCGTGATCAGTTTCTTCAGTCCGCTGTAGGGAAATAAATATTATACTTTAAAAAATTTATAACTAAGAACATTTACACGAATTCATACAGTCTAGTACTCAATTGCAGTTTTTATCTTTCTTTTGACACGTGTCTCAGATAAATATAGCAAATACAAAAACTTTGTGAATATATCCAAAAGTTCAAATTGGATCTAACTATGGGTAGGGGAGAGTGGGACACCTTGGGACATAGCCCACATTGGAACACCTTTATTTTCAGGCTTTAATTTGCAACCAGGAATTAGTTCTCATGTGTATTGATAGATGGCGTTCCTTATCATTTCTCAAAGAAATTTGATGACAATAATGCTTATAGGTAAGGAACAATTTCATTTTCTTTGTTTTGAATAACCCAAAATTATATCAATGTGCATTTTAAAAAACAATTTAAAAGAATTTAAATATTTAAAAAAAGTGTATTGTTATGAAAGAAAATTCATTTATTATTGTTTCTATGTTAATAAATAAATTGTATTGTTAAGCCTAACTATATAGTAGTTACCAAAAGATACGATGTAAAATGGGGCAGATTGGGACACACATAGATTGGGCACCTTGGGACATTTTGAAAAGCGTAAACAAATATCAATTCAAGCAAAATAATTAATATTTTGGTGCCTAATTTTTAGTTGATTTCACATGCCAAAATATTAATTTATTAATCTTTTTAGAAAAAATGGTGAGAGCAAGAAAAACAAACAGAAAGTATTCTGCTGTAAATGCTAATATGAATCAGCTGCAAATATACGATTTGTTAAAAAATGTATTAACTTGGACAATTTTCAGCTATTTCTATTTTATAACAGTTAATAAAAATAATTTGAACAGTATTTTGTATTTGTTGTTTAATGTCCCAATCTACCTCATACAGTGGGGCAGGTTGGGACATTGGAAAGGTATTTTATTTTTTTTATTACTCTTTGACTAATTGAGATATTAAGTAGGTTTAATGTTTATAAGAAGCAGATATGATGACAATAAATGCATGCATACTTATTTTTTTTTTCAATTAGCTTTAAAATAATTCATAAAAATATTTAACTGAAAAGTGTCCCAATGTGCCCCGTTCTCCCCTACTAACAATGGGTAGTGAATTTTGTATTGAGTTTATTTCCTTTAATTTTATGTTTTAAAATACCTGTTAGAATTCATATGTGTAGCTCTTTTCTTTCTCATATAACATCAAATATATATTTGTTAAGATCCAGTCGTTTCAAAAATATAAACTTTATAGTGAGTCGTTTCTGGGACTTATTAAGATCTTTAAAATTATATTGCACACAGTTAAAAGTTAAAAATAAGTATAATTTCCAATAAATAGATTTTTAACTTAAAAATCATACATTTTTCATGCCTTTTCTAGCATTAGAAAATAAATTAAGTTTTACGTCTTACAGACGTAACAATATTAAAAATGTTAAAAAATGTGATAGCTTTTTTCAGCTAATAATATATAAAAGTTTACGACTGATCACGTGTTTCCCCCCCCCCCCCCCCCCAATTTAACCCCCCATATTATAATCCCCCAACCCAATTCCTAAAAACCAAATCTGAAAAACTACGAACATTTTATTCATCACAATAGAGGAAGTGCATGTTTGTAAACAAATACGAGTGCTGACTGCAACTCAACTTTTCGTTGGCAAAACATGACTTGTTCACATGGTATCTTATGAGCTTTGATATGGATCACGTAGACAATAAAATTAACTTTTATTTACGGAAAGGGGAAGGAAACATCAGAAACTGGCCAAGTAATTTAAAATACATTTTTTAGCCATTATAAAATTATTTATTACTTTTTTAAAATTATTCACTTTACTCAGTATTATTACGTATCATAATCAAAGCATAACTACTTTGATTATGTTAACAGGTATGATAAACTATTGCATAAATAAGAATCTAATAGAAATGTGCAAAATCTGATCATTAAAAGGATAAAAAAATTACATTTATAGGTACAGTACGTCTCACGAAAGAATAGAAAATACATTAGAAATATGAAAAAAAAACTTAGTAATAATAAAAAGAATCTTAGAGCATAATAATTTTTATATATTCTATTACATTATAGTAAGGTTACCATTTTATTCCCATTCTGAAAATGTTCTTAATCATATGGTTTTTTTTCAGTTAGATTCAGTTTTAAAAGAATGTTCTTCATTAAAACATTACAATTTAACATTAAGCGCAAAATATTTCTTGTAAACATGCGTAAATAAGAAGAGTTTTAATGAACAAAATAATCCAGTCGTACACACACTCACACACACGAAAACACACACATATATATATTATATAAATATATATATATATATTTTATATATATACTATATTATATATATATATATATATATATATATATATATATATATATTTATATATATATATAATATAAAATATATTATATATATATATACCTATATCCATAATATATATAAATATATTTAATATATATATATATACATATATATATACATACATATATATATAAATATATATATATATATATATGTTATATATATATATATATATATATATATATATATATATAATAGTATATATTTGTATGTATGTATATTTATTATATATATATATATATAATATATAAATATATTAATATATATATATATATTATATATAATATATTTATATATATATATATATAATATATAATAATATATATAGTATATATATATATATATGTATGTATGTATGTATATATTAATATTTTTATAAGTATTTAAGGCTAGTTTTTTAAAAATTATTTATATCATCTATCTAAAAATATTCATCGATTTCAGTGAGAAATAAAAAGTTATGTAAATTAAAAATAAAAGGAAATTTTGGAAAATATTTTAAGAATATCTGAGATACAGTAAATAAAATGTATATTCGTAAACGTATTAATTACGCTGATTAAACAAATATACAAATATTCTAGTTACATGTACTATATACAAATATACAAATATTCTAGTTAGTTTACTGAAAATGTTTGTTGCAAATTCTCGAAGAAGAACTTAAAGTCCAGTCTTGCCTTTTGAAAGATTTTATCTAAAGCTTTCGCAATGTTGGATCTTTAGGAAAGCAATAAAATCCAATATTTTCATTTGTTTGAAACTCTTAGTACAGCCATACGTACAACAACTTGATACCATTTTCAGATAATTGACAAAATTAAAACCCCAATAGCAAACCGTAGGAAAATATAATGTTTTGCCACAGAGGAAGTTTTTGCTGCACCTAACGTCATGCGCGCATTCTCTATTTATTACGATATTACTTGCATATTTAAGACGAATAATACTATTTATACAAAATAAAAGAAATATGGTAAATTTCAAATATTGTTTCATATATTGTATTATTTCTAATAAAATATTTAAGAGTAGACTTTGAAATTATTATGTATTTATAAATAAGAAATTTATGGATAAATGGAACCAATTTTAGTAGTGGTGGGTATATATAGTTTTTTTCTTTTTGTAAGATGTAGACATAAGTATATTGTGCATTATGTAAATTTCTTCAATCAAGTTTTACTATCTCAAGATATTACAATTGTTCTTCTTTGCATTATTATTTACAACAATCCACATACTCAGTTTAAAAATTACAGTAGTAAAAAATATACATGAAATTGAGTAATTATGATGCAACCTAATAAACAGTTATAAGAAATAACTTGGAAATCTTTTGAATTTTGACTTAATTTATTAATTATTAAATTAAATTTTACAGTGCATGTATATATGCATGCGTAATATTTTTAAATATATATGTATTTTATCTATTTAAAATAAAGATGTTGGATTTTATTTTCTAAGTGCAGTATATTTTATATTTAGATACATAGTATGTTTTATATTCGATATTGTGTACAAGGCCCCTAACATATAGATAAGTTAGGATATATGAAAAGAAAATACTTACTGGTTCAAAACAGGATACATGAAATAACAGAAAACGACGATAATGCAATCAGAATGAATTTCCTATGATTTTTCGAGATACAAGTTATGTTTTATAGTCATTTTTATAGTCAGGTTCAATTACGACTTAATTTATTAATCATTAAATTAAATTTTACATTTAATGTGAATGCATACCTGAATGTTCAATATTTTTAAAGATATAAATATCTTATTTATTTAAGATAATTATCTTAAATAGAGAAGATAACAATTATTTTAAATAATTATCCTATCTATGAAGACGTTGCATTTTTATTTTTCAGATCTACTTGAAAAAAATAAAAGATCAGTATATTTTGTATTTATGTTTCGATATTGTGTACAATATCCTTAACATATAGCCAAGCTAAGATATTGAAAAATAAAATACCATTACTAAAATCGTGATTCATAAAATACCAGAAACCGACTTAACGAAACTGAATTTCCCACAATTTTCCGAGACACAAATCATCTTTTATAGTCATGTTAAATTATGAATTATTAATCATTAAATTAAATTGACTTATTAATCATCACTTATTAATCATTAAATTAAATTATATGCTTAATGTGAATGTATTTATGAATGTATAATAGTTTTATATGTATGAATATCTTATTTAGGATAATTATCTTTAATAGATAAGATAATAATTATTTAAGATAATAATCTTATCTATTAAGATAATACATTTTTATTTTCCAGATCTGCTTGAAATAAAAATATTTAGTACCTTTTATATTTAATTTCCGATATTGTGTACAATATCCTTAACATATAGCCAAGCTAAGGTATAGAAAAATAAAATACCATTACTAAAATCGTGATTCATAAAATACCAGAAACCGACTTAACGAAACTGAATTTCCTACAATTTTCCGAGACACAAATCATCTTTTATAGTCATGTTCAATTATGACTTATTAATCATTAAATTAAATTGACTTATTAGTCATCACTTATTAATCATTAAATTAAATTATATGCTTAATGTGAATGTATTTATGAATGTATAATAGTTTTATATGTATGAATATCTTATTTAAGATAATTATCTTTAATAGATAAGATAATAATTATTTAAGATAATAATCTTATCTATTAAGATAATACATTTTTATTTTCGAGATCTGCTTGAAAAAAAAACATTTAGTACCTTTTATATTTAATTTCCGATATTGTGTACAAGACCTTTAACATGTAGCCATGTTAAGATATAGAAAAAGAAAATACCACTGGCATAAAACAGAAATCACAAATAACAGAAACCGTTTCTAATGCAATCAGAATGAATTTCGTACGATTTTTCGAGATACAAGTTATGTTTTTTAGTTATTTTTATAGATGTGTTCCATTATGACTTAATTTATTAATCATTAAATTAAATTTTACATCTAATGTAAATGTATTTATGAATCTTTAATATTTTTAAATATATATATATATATATATATATATATATATATATATATATATATATATAATATAATCTTTAAAAGATAATTATCCTAAATAGATAAGGTAATAATCATTTAATATAATTATCTTATCTACTAAGATGTTGCATTTTTCTTTTTGAGATCTGCTTGTAAAAAAATGAAAGTTCCAGTATATTTTATAAATAATTTTCGATATTGTGTACAAGACCCTTATTATATAGCAAAGTTAAGATATATAAAACGAAAATACTCATTGGTTCAAAACAGGATACATAAAATAACAGAAACCTACGTTAAAGCAATCAGAATAAATTTCTTACGATTTCCGAGACACAAGTTATGTTTTATTGTTATTTATAATCATGTTCAAATGTGACTCAATTTATTAAACATTAAATTAAATTTTACATTGAGTGCAAATATATTTATGAATGTTTAATATGTTTAAATATATGAATATCTTATCTGTTTAAGATAATTATCTTATCTATTAAGATGCTGATTTTTATTTCGAGATCTGCTTGCAAAAGATAAAAGTGCAATATATTTTAGTTTTCGATATTGTGTACAAGACCCTTAACATATAGCCAAGTTAAGATATATAAAAAGAAAATACTCACTGGTTCAAAACAGGATACATAAAATAACAGAAATAATGAATTTCCTACGATTTCCCGAGACACAAGTCATGTTTTATAACAGACCTTTAAAACCGAAAATAAAACTGCAACAATCGAGATAGAAGGCCGATTATATTTTATACGAAAGAAAAACTTTCACAGAAAAACAAGACCCCAAATGAAATCGTCGTACAGCTAGAGATCCCAATAGGAGAGCAGGTGGGATTTTCCAGCCACATTCAGTTTTATCTTTGAAATAACAAAAGGCTTTAACAGACATGGTTGCATGGAACACCTTTTTTTGTTGATGATTTATCAGCAATTTTAAAACTTTATTTTTATATTTTATTTATTTATTTATTTATTTATTTTTTGTAGGAAGTATGTTTGGAATTTATGCATGTATAATCTAAATTTTCTATTAAATGTCAGAGTTGAATTATTAGTACAGAAAAGGGTACATTCATACTACTTATTTATTATTCTAGTGGCAGTGATAATATTTCCAAGAATTATTATATATATATACATATGCACGACAAATTTTATTTATTAGAATATATCCTAAATTTACATACTCATCACTACATGATATCTATATAAGCAATATGGCAGTGTTTAATTTTACCAAGATATACAAGATTTCTTATTTTATACTTTCATGTCTAACAAAATTCGTTGTCTAACTAAAGTATAATCATTATATGATTATCATATACTAGCATATAGCCGTTATATTACGGGATAAATACTACGATACATGCTTATTTGTCTGTGACTTTATCTTCCTCTAATTTATTTTAAATGTTTAGAATTATCTAGAAAACTTTTGACCATTTCAAAAACTAAAATTAACAATAGAAACACTTAACTGACCAAATGTTAATTGCCAACTTTATCTTGCCATATTACGGGATAAGATTGAAACAGAGGTTTAATATTGATACTGATTATTTGGTGGTATATATGAATGATGTCCGAAATTTAGCGAATCGATTGCATATCGTGTGGTTATGTATTAAATACAAATACACAAACGAAAAATTTCTTAATTTTCAAAGATTATAACTCAAATGCTAGATATTTGTTAGTATAGTTAAGAAAAAATTATTTAAGAAAATTATTTTATATATTAAGATGTTGCACTTTATTTTAGAGATCTGCTTGCAAATATAAAACTTCCAGTATATTTTATATTCTATTTTCGATATTGTGTACAAGACCCTTAACATATAGCCAAGTGAAGATATATAAAAAAAATACTGACTTTTTCAAAACAGGATTCATAAAATAACAGAAACCGACGCTAATGCAATCAGAATGAATTTCCTACTATTTCCCGAGACACAAGTCATGTTTTATAAGAGACCTTTAAAACCTAAAATAAAACTGCAGCAATCGAGATAGAAGGCCGATTATATTTTATACGAAAGAAAAACTTTCACAGAAAAACAAGACCCCAAATGAAATCGTCGTACAGCTAGAGATCCCAATAGGAGAGCAGGTGGGATTTTCAAGACATATTCGGTTTTATCTTTGAAATAACAAAAGGCTTTAACAGACATGGTTGCATAGAACACCTTTTTTTTCTTGATGATTTATCAGCAATTTTTAAAACCTTTTTTTTGTGGGAAGTATGTTTATAACTTACACATCTGTAATTTTAAATTTTGTATGAAATATCAGAGGTGAAATATTTATACAGAAAATGGTACCTTCAAACTACCTGTTTATTAACCTAGATGCAGTGATAATATTTCCAAGAATTATTATATAATAGCACGACAATTTTTATTTATTAGAATATACAATACATTTATGACCACATGATAATAAGGCATCACTACATGATATATATATATATATATATATATATATATATATATATATATATATATATATATATATATATATATATAAGCAATATGGCACTGTTTAATTTTACCAAGATATACAAGATTTCTCATTTTATACTTTCATGTCTAACTAAATACATAGTCTAACTAAAGTACAATGATTATATAATTATCATATACAAGTATATAGCCCGTTATATGACGGGATAAATACTAAAATACATGCTGATTTGTCTCTGACTTTATCTTCCTTGAATTTATCTTAAATGTTTAGAATTATCTCAAAAAGATTTGGACATCTAAAATATATAAAAATAAAAAAAAAAAGAAACTTTACTGAATGTATGTTAGTTGCCAATTTTAATTTATGTTGTCACGTTACTGAATAGTATCGAAGCGGTGGTTTTAAATATTGATACTGATTATTTGGCGGTATATATGAATGATGTCCAATCGATTTAGCGAATCTATCGTAAACCGTGTGGTTATATATAAAGAACAAACACACAAATTTCTTAATTTTTAAAGATATATAACTTAAACGCTAGATATTTATTAGTATAGTTAAGATAAAATTATTTAAGATAATTATCTTAGGTATTAAGATGTTGCTTTTTTATTTTCGACATCTGCTTGCAAAAAAATAAAAGTGCAATATATTTTAGTTTTCGATATTGTGTACAAGACCCTTAACATATAGCCAAGTTAAGATATATAAAAAGAAAATACTCACTGGTTCAAAACAGGATACATAAAATAACAGAAATAATGAATTTCCTACGATTTCCCGAGACACAAGTCATGTTTTATAACAGACCTTTAAAACCGAAAATAAAACTGCAGCAATCGAGATAGAAGGCCGATTATATTTTATACGAAAGAAAAACTTTCACAGAAAAACAAGACCCCAAATGAAATCGTCGTACAGCTAGAGATCCCAATAGGAGAGCAGGTGGGATTTTCAAGACATATTCGGTTTTATCTTTGAAATAACAAAAGGCTTTAACAGACATGGTTGCATAGAACACCTTTTTTTATTGATGATTTATCAGCAATTTTAAAACTTTATTTTTATTTTCTTATTCATCTATAATCTAAATTTTGTATTAAATACAGAGTTGAAATATTTGTACAGAAAATGGTACATACATACAATTGGTTTATTATCCTAGTGGCAGTGATATTTTCAAGAATTATTATATAATAGCACGACAAATTTTATTTATTAAAATATATCATAAATTTATGTACGCATCACTAGATGATATCTATGTAAGCATTATGACAGTATTTATTTTAAGCAACATATATGCGATTGCTCATTTTATACTTTCATTCTATCTAAATTAGGCTAACTAAAGTACAATGATGATATTATCATCATATACTAGCAAATACCCCGTTATATGACTGGATAAATACTAAAATACATGCTTATTTGCCGTGACTTTATGTTCGTCGATGTTATCTTATATGTTTAGAATTATCTCGAAGAGTTTTGTCCATAGTAAAATATAAAATTAACATTCAAAACTATTTACTGACCATATGTGAGTTGTAAACTTTAATTTATCTTGTTACATTACGTAATAAAATGGTAACAGATGTTTAATATTCATGCCGATTATTTGGTGGTATTTATAAATGAAGTCCGAAATTTAGCGAATCGATGGCAAACCTTGTTACGCCTAAAAAAAAACCCCACTCAAACGACAAATTTTCTTAATTTGCAAAGATATATAACCCGAAAGATAGATATTTGTTAGTATAGTTAAGATAAAACTGTTGTCAAATGAAGCACCTTGGTTTGTTCACTCATACACAAAATACTAGTCAAAAGTACGTGTCTTAATCTAACCTTTGGCCAGGCCGACTTCTCAACTCCATAAAATAATCAGCTTCTAATTGGGTAAGAGAAATTTATCTCAACGAATTTAATAATACAAGTTCTTACTTAAGCGGATCATTTTAACTTGTTTGTTGCATTGAGAAATCTATCTGCGTAATGAGGGGTGCAAAACAACTTCGCTTTATGAGGTTCTGCTCGTGCCTGGTTCTGGGTTAGCCTAAGTTTTAGTAAGGTCAAATGTATTCATTTTTGTAATCGTTTTCAATGTTTTTCCTTTACTAGTAGTAATATTGTTTAACAGTTTAAATTACCAGTTTAAAGGATTCTATACTATGTTTCTTTGCCTTAAACCTTTTCTTTGTATGTTTTAAGTACATTAAACGTTAGTTTTATTTTTAAAAGTTTTTTATGTTCATTTACATTTAAAACACATTGCTGATACTCTGCAATAACTTTTACAATTCCATTTTTTTGTTTTTTACAATTTAAGACTGATTTAGAAGTCTGTTTAATTTTTAGTTTGACTAAATTAGATTGACTATCACAAATTATTTATGATAGTTATTGTAAATAGATAAGATAAAATTATTTAAGATATTTCTCTTATATATTAAGATGTTGCACTTTTAACTTCTAGATTTGCTTGCAAAAAATAAAAGTTTCAGCATATTTTATATTTTAGTTTTCGATATTGTGTACAAGACCCTTAACATATAGCCAAGTTAAGATATATAAAAAGAAAATATTCACTATTTCAAAACAGGATACATAAAATAACAGAAACTGACGCTAATGCAATCAGAATGAATTTCCTACGATTTCCCGAGACACAAGTCATGTTTTATAACAGACCTTTAAAACCGAAAATAAAACTGCAACAATCGAGATAGAAGGCCGATTATATTTTATACGAAAGAAAAACTTTCACAGAAAAACAAGACCCCAAATGAAATCGTCGTACAGCTAGAGATCCCAATAGGAGAGCAGGTGGGATTTTCAAGACATATTCGGTTTTATCTTTGAAATAACAAAAGGCTTTAACAGACATGGTTGCATAGAACACCTTTTTTTTTGTTGATGATTTATCAGCAATTTTAAAACCTTTATATTTTGTAGGAAGTATGTTTATAACTTACGCATCTGTAATTTTAAATTTTGTATGAAATATCAGAGGTGAAATATCTGTCAGAAAATGGTACATTATACCATTTGTTTATTATAATCGATGTATTAATAATATTTCCAAGATTAATTATTTAATAATACTACAAATTATATTTATTAGAATGTATCATAAATTTATATACGCATCACGACATATCTATGTATCAATATGGCAATGCTTAATTTATCCAACATATATAAGATTTCTCATTTTTTACTTTCTTGTCTAACTAAATTCATAGTCTAACTAAAATATAATAATTAGATGTTTATCTTTTACTAGAAAATAGCCCGTCATATGACGGGATAAGTAGTAAGATACATACTTATTCGTCAGTGAATTTATCTTAATTGTTTAGAATTATCTAGAAAAGTTTAAGTATGGTAATATATAAAATTAACAAAAAAAACATTACTTATCGTTCGTTAGTTGGTAACTTTAATTTTTTTGTCATATTACGTTATAGAAAGGAAGCAGGGGTTTTAAAATTGACAGTGATTATTTGGCAGTATATATAAATGGCGTAATAGAATCTAAATTATTCTCATCAATATCTTCGTTATTAGTTATATCACCAGGTTCACCAGGTAATTGGCAAATATCTACATGCTCCAAATCAGAATCTGAAAGAGTTTCTAGGAAGGTAAAAGAATCTTGTATTGTAATGCATCTTTCAGACATGTTGTTAATTTTATGAAAAGTTAATAAAGGAAACACATAGAAAGCACACATACACCTTTTTTACTCTGATCCAACAAAGTTAATAAGAAAAACTCTATCTCCATGGAAACTGATAACTATTTCAGCAATCATATGCATTAAGACACCTTTTTATTTGAAATAGCACTTGTCACCAAATGCACAGGTAAACACCCCCACACACATGTTCAGCCACCTTTTCAAAAAGCATTTATTTCTATTGCTATCACTTTACTAAAGTGAACATCAATGTCAAGTTCCAATATTATTATCCTTTCGAGGTATTGCAGCTTTATCTATTTCTTTCCTCTAGAAAAGTTGCTACTGTTATCTGAATGCAAAAGAAAATAATGCTTGCAACACCATACAATGCTTTGCACATAAATGAAAAATGAACTCTTGAAGCCCCAATGTTCCAATAAAAATAACAGAGACATAAAAAGGTAAGTTTTACCTTTAAAATTAAAAAAAAATTGCTTTTTTGTATTCTAGTAAGAAATGTTATCTAATGATATATGTTTAAGTATTACATTTTTTTTTCCATTTCAGCTGGAATTTTGGCAAAATTAATTGGAACGAAGAGTAAAATTGACAAAATATAGTAAATTTAAAAAAAAACTCGTAAAAAAATAAAAAATCATCTAAACAAAATAAAACTTATCGTAAAAAATACTTTATTATGTCATGTGTCAATTTTTAGTAAAAGCGATATTGATAAGATTTTTTTACATGTGAATATTTTATTTTCAAAATCATGTTCCATTACTGGAACATTGGTGGTAAACGGTTAATCAACTTGCTTCTTGCCTAGTTGGAGAGAGTTTTAACATACAATCTTGTGTCTCGCTGGGGAAGCAGTTTTATTTTACGCCAAATCACAATTTTTTCGACCACCTTTGTAGCGCTGTTAACAAGATTTCGTGATATAACAGAGCTTCCAAATACATTTGAGGAGAAAATATCGTCCAAAGTTTGGAATGGAATGTTATTTTATATCTGTATCTTCAAACGTCCTATAACAAAGACTAAGTAAAAGTTTTTTTCATATAACAATGTAATGTATACAGTCTGTTCCATAAGAGCGTATCGTCTATGTCTCTGAAAATACAAACGAATTAGTTAAAAATATATTTGTACCATTTAGTATACATATTAAGAAGTATAATTCCTCTTGTGTGTTAAAACCTTTTATTTCAGTAAATCTTCCTTTAAATTACGAATTTTCTCTTTTAATATTCACAAACCAGAAACCAGAATATCCTTGGGCTTCCCAAATCCCTCCACTGTTTCAACACACATCACTATCTTATCCGCCTCTCCTGCTTCACTATTTGCATATTTAAATTTCACCTAATAAGTTGCTTAGTCCCCATTATTATCGATTATGCGAGAATCACTTCATCATTTAATTTTGCCGTTGACAGACGCTTACCCCGTTCCGGTAGGTCGTCAACATTTTGTACCGCTTTATAACGTGCTATCACTTCTTGACGAATGACTCCGAATTTGTCATGTAACGGGCTGGTACTACACAAATCCTTTTGAATTGTTTTACAGAAACACTGCCTCAAAACAGCTCACATACGCTGCACTCATTTTGGAATTACTGATTTAGACACAGCAAAACAAATCGAATAAAGAATATAACCATAAAGCATTATTTTCTAATGTTCGAAGAACTCTTGCAATTAAGCCGGTATCTGAGCGCTATCTATTGACGAAGTTCTGAGCGACACGTGCTTATGGACCAGACTGTAGTAGGTCAAGGTCAAGGTCAAGGTAATTGGGTTAACGGAGAGTACCTAGCGAAGTGGAACGTCTTCACTTTAAACCTCCGAACATGAAAAGATCAAAACATAAATTTAGGCCTCTAGGCAAAAAGTAATCCAAACAAAATTTAATACGCTCCAGCTCACAAGAGAGCGAGGAGGTGAGAACGTTCTCATAAAAAAATTATGAGTAACCAAAGCGTTGTGTAATTAGTGGATAATTAGACTGTAACCTTGACAGTGACCATTAGGGATGGTTAACAGAGTTATACAGATTCTACAACATGTTGCTCAATAATTACATAGATAGGTAAAACAATAAACAAAAATAGGGAAAATAAGAAATGCAACTTGGTACAACAAATAAAAATTAGCAAAAGTGACAGCACTAACAAAAAGATATGTTTTTGGGTTTTATAAATTTTTTTAATTTTTATTAAGCATTTTTTCAGTTTTTTTTAAAGTTTTTTTATAACATAAAACAAGACGATACATTACAATAACAAAAAAGCTAAAGCAAAGTAGCGGAATGATATGATACCCAAAAAATTGGAAAAATTAAATAAAATAAGCCAAAAAATAAAGAAAACGGTACTTCACAAATAAAAAATAGGTGAAAACAATTTAAAATATTAATACACTTAAAAACAGAAAAATTGCAGGTTGAGGTCGTCGCCAGGGATCGAACCATCAACCACAGGAGAGTGCAAAATTGAGCGGACACGCTACCGAGCGTGCCACTCGGACATGAAATTTTGTGTGAAAATAGCAAACTTAATGACAACAAAAAATGCATTATTCTCCTCTCCTTCGCTTAGATGGGGGAAGAGCCATATCAGGACGATATAATAAAGCTCTAGGCCTCTTTACCGAGCTAGGAACAGCAGGATTATACACAGGAAGATTAGAGATGGTTAACAGAGTTATACAGATTCTACAACATGTTGCTCAATAATTACATAGATAGGTAAATAAACAAAAAATAGGGACTATAAGAAATGCAACTTGGTACAACAAATAAAAATTAGCAAAAGTGACAGCACTAACAAAAAGATATGTTTTTGGGTTTTATAAAATTTTATAATTTTTATTAAGCATTTTTTCAGTTTTTTTTTTTAATTTTTTTATAACATAAAACAAGACGATACATTACAATAACAAAAAAGCTAAAGCAAAGTAGCGGAATGATATGATACCCAAAAAATTGGAAAAATTAAATAAAATAAGCCAAAAAATAAAGAAAACGGTACTTCACAAATAAAAAATAGGTGAAAACAGTTTAAAATATTAATACAATTAAAAACAGAAAATTTGGAAAAACTGCCAGTTGTGGTCGTCGCCAGGGATCGAACCATCAACCACAGGAGAGTGTAGAAATGAGCGGACACGCTACCGAGCGTGCCACTCGGACATGAGATACTGCGTGAAAATAGCAAAGTTAACGTTAACAAAAAATGCATTATTCTCCTCTCCTTCGCTTAGAAGGGGGAAGAGCCATATCAGGACGATATAATAAAGCTCTAGGCCTCTTTGCCGAGCTAGGAACAGCAGGATTATACACAGGAAAATTGTGAAGTACAGGTTTCTGAATAAAATCAATGCTACGGTGAAAGCGCAGCGCAAGTCTTTTGAACTCAGGTAAAATAGGCCTGACTTTAAGATTATTTTGAATCATACCCCTTCACGTTTGAGTTATTTTGGCAAATATGTAACTAATAATATCGGGTTTTTATTCTACATTTGAAATGTACTATATATAAAAATAGGTAAAAACAAAACAAGAAAAAGTGTATGTGTAGGTGCATCATATGTCTTGTTATTTGCAAAATGTAAATATTTTTTTATTAGCACGTATTTTCTCTACGACAGGGTTTTTGCAAAAAATGGAGTCGAAATACAACTTTTTTGAGACCCATATAACTTTTTTCCGATTTATATGTAACGTTCATAGACATTACGATAGTGAAAAAATACGCATATCTGGCATTTGCAAAATGTAAATATTTTATTTATTAGCACGTATATTCTATACTACATGGCTTTTTCAAAAAATGGAGTCGAAATACAACTGTTTTGAGATCAATATAATTTTTCTTCTGGTTTATATGTAATTATCATAGACATTACGATAGTGAAAAAAAATACGGATCTCTGGCATTTGAAAAATGTAAATATTTTTTTTATTAGCACTTATTTTATCTACGACATGGTTTTTGAAAAATGAAGTCTAAATACAACTCTTTTGGGACCAATATAATTTTTCTTTCGGTTTATATGTAATGTTTATAGACACTATGATAGTGAAAAATATACGTATCAGGGTACAGAGCAGGGTTACACACCACTGATCCTCTGTGCTTGAAGATGTCTTTAGCCTTGTTCTTTGTTCTTGTAGAAAACATAAATGTGTTTGCTTTACAATTTTTCCAACTAACTCGTCTTCATTAAAATAATCAAACAACTGTATCGGTTTAGAAAATGATGAAATTTGGGGATCAACTGCCGGTTTTTCAATAAATTCAAATGGAGTTGAAGGGTGCGGGACATCACTACTTATCCTTATTTCTGCCTATAGATTTATTCCTTCGCTTTGATTTTCTTTTTCTGTTTTCAAACTCGGAACTGAAGTCGAAGATCCATTGTCTGAATTATCCAAGTTAAATTCCTCCAATTCACTGTCACTTTCCATTAGAACCTTTCAAAATCAAACATTTTATCAATATACGTATATGCATATAAATAAAATATATGCATTTTTCAGAAATTTTAAAGGAGTAAAAATGTTGTACATAAATACTTACAAAAAGTTTTGCAATGTTTTACACTAGTATAAAACAAAGAAAACAATATCCACTAGTTCGAACAAATATTCAACAGCGTCTGGCCAGTGTGGATCGTTCATCTCTCGTGCAAACTACGAACAAATTGAAACCGGCGTGCAGCACTCGAGTTGATGCAATCTGGAACGCGTGATTTGCGCGAGCACTGCTCGTTCTAAAGCATTAACAGGTTAAATAATGACCTTTAACTCATAAATGTATTGTTGTTTAGTTGATATTAATTGTCATTTAAATGAACCAAATTAAATAATTACAGGTTGATTACGGTTTAATGTTTTGTTATCTAATTTCCTTAAGAAAAAAATATAGTTTAATTTTGAAAATTCTGTTACATAATAAAGCATAATTTCCTGAAAGAAAATAAAAAATATGTTACTTTTGAAATATTTTTACTTGTACGAGCGAAAGAAGTTTGTTAATTGTAAAAATAATGTTACGTTAGCCTAGTGTCTGAGAAAGAAGAAATTAAAATTCATTATAAAACACATGGATAAATATGTCTTGATTACATAAATTTGTACAATTAAATGCCAAGGAATACAACTGGAATTAACTTATCATTTGTAGCTATCGAGTACGCGTCGGCAATAAAAAAAAAAATTGGCGAAGATTTTCCTCTTTCTCGTGTCGCTCTAAAAAATGCCTATCACGAAAGCAGCGAATACCAGCAGCGTTCACCCTCTTCTCTCCTCTTTTAACAACCTTGTCCTCTAAGCAGATCAGACTCCCCCCAGGAGAAAAAACAGGGGTCCCTTCAAGAACGGAGAGATCGGAAAGTCACCAAACCAACGGGCCCTTTTATTGGTTGGGAGAAGTCCGAAGTTTCTTCTAGTTCAAACTGGTTCTGTACTGTATGTCATTGAAGATGACTCACGGGAAGAGGTAAAAAAGGCTGAACCGAATGTAACTTATTGTTACATAAATGAACACAGAATTATAGAAAAAAACAAAACCGTAAAGAATAGACTGTACTCCTGCGAAAAGATAATAATTTCACTTTAAATTTGAGAAACATAAATACTACACATTAGACTCAATTGTTTAGCTGTTAATTAATATTCGGCGTTTTATATGTTCTACTTTAAAATGAAAGTATGCTTTTCATTTATGTTTAAAAAATTAAAATTAACACTAATGACCGATTCCGGAAGACTAAATATGTTACAATTTTCCTCAATAATATTTTAAATATGTGATCCTAGTAGCAACTTTAAATCGATTTAAGTTTTAAATATAAAAAGTACTTAAAACACCTAAGCAGAAAGTTATATAAAAAGTAATCTCAAAAATTCCTTATTTAGTACTCACTTTATTGGCAGCGAGAGAAACTTCCAACATATTGGACTACTTACTTTTTAGTAAAATTGTAAATATTTCTGGAACAGTCGATCTTATGTCAGTGAATTAAGAATATTCTTCTAGAAGCTTATAGAAATAAAAATAAACGTATATAGTTAAAGAAAATGTAAATGACACATGTTGACACTAGAATTTAAATTAATGACCACTTGCGTCCACGAACCATTCCGTTTTACCATAGTTACCGTGACGTGAATTGTTTTAATCAGTAATATTTTTACCTATATTTCCTAGAAATTGCTATATACAGTTTAACGCATGGCAGCCCATTTTGACACAATAAAACAATATGTCTACTGTTTTAAATCTAGAATTACAGATTACGAAAAAAAAATAAAAGTAATCAACTTATGTAGTGTAAACTCAAATTTTGCATATATATATATATATATATATATATATATATATATATATATATATATACAATATATATATATATATATATATATATATATATATATATATATATATATATATATAATATATGTATATATATATATATATATATATATATATATATATATATATATATATATATATATATATATATATATATACAACTTATATATATATATATATATATATAATATAAAACAAATTATATATATATATATATATATATATATATATATATATATATATATATATATATATATATATATATATATATATATATATATATATATATATATATATATATATATATATATATATATATATATATATATATATATATATATATATATATATATATATATATATATATATATATATATATATATATATATATATATATATATATATATATTATATATATATATATATATATATATATATATATATATATATATATATATATATATATATATACATATATATATACATATATACATACATATATACACACATACATATTACGAACGTTGGCAAATATATTTTTACGAACCTCAAAGCTGGGTTCGGGAATTGAATGGACTTTATGTAAGATAGCACAGAAACAATTATTTATTTACAGTTAGTTGGAAAATGCAATGTCAGAAATGCATGAAGGTACTGCACACTCGTACCAAGCTTACAAAATCATCTCTAAACTACTCGAGCGGAATGCCGTGGACTCACGTACCTCTCTCCACATAAAACAAAGCACGGAAGCACGGGTAAATCACAGCACGCCGTGCTTACTCTTTGCACTGAGAAATCTACTTAACGGCCTTCAGGACCTTTAGGATGGTAGGGCAACTGGAATGCCTAGTTCTAGCCCTCTAATCTAGCGATTTCTTACAGTAAGGGAAGAAATTAACAACGAGCAGAGCATAAAAATAACTAAAAAATGAAAGATCTGGATAGAATGATGGATTCACGAGTTCATAACACAGTAACTAAAGAGTAAAAAGTTTAGGGATAAGAAAACATAAAATATTTTTGGCCAGGGACATCAGAACAGTAGTAAAAAATAAAAATTTGAAGTATAATAAAAATGTATAAAAATTAATTTAAAATAAGGACTTCAGTCCGCCTGCCTTACATAGGGCCGAAGAAATTGCTGGAACATTCCAGATCAGACCAGAAACAGGAACCGGAAGTCCCCACATTTGGCGACACTTTGCGACAAAAATATATTGCCAAAACTGTCGCCAACTAGCCGATATTTAGACAATTTGGCAAGATACCCATAGAGTCTTATGTTAAATACAAGGTTTACTGACAAATACGTAACAGTATTTTCCTATTTCTGAAGTCATATGATTATTTTAAAGCATTGAATTTCATTTAAAGTGTACCCGAAAAGACAGTCAGGATTTTTCTGAAAAAATGTAAAAAATGCACTTTAGAAGTTTGTACAGCCTAGCAAAAATAATATTTATACAACTATAAATAAAACACTAGCGCAAATTATTTAATTCATACCTCAGTCTTGACGGTATATTTCAGTATATTTAATTAATTAATGTAAAAATGTTTAATCATACCTTTTTTAATAAAATATATGTCATATATATAAACATAATACACTTTTAATGAATTTAAGAGGTTCAAATAACAAAAATTAAATCTTTCGGAATCGCCACATTTGGCAGCACTTGGCAATATTTGGCGACGAACTTGGCGACAAAAATAAGTTGCCAAAATTGTCGCCAACGAGCCGATATCTCGCCAATTTGGAGAGATACATATAGAGTACCATGTTAAATACAAGGATCACTGACTTATTTGTAACAATATCTTTCCTACTTTAATATATCTGCAATCAGATGACTTTTTCAAAGTACTGAATTTTATTTAAAGAGGTATACCCAAAATGGCAGTCAGGAATTTTCTGAAAAAAAAATGTAAAGCATGTACTTTAGAAGTTTGTACAGCCTAATAAAAATATTTTGCTTAAGCTCTAAATAAAACACTAACGTAAATTATTTAATTAAAACATGCAGTCTTGACGGTGTATTTTAGTATATTTAATTAATTAATGTCAAAAAAATTAATCATAATTTTTTTTACTAAAATATATGCTTATTTTTAAGTACAACACATTTTAAATCAATTTAAGTGGTTGTTTAAATAAAAAAATTTAAATCTTTCGGAATCGCCACATTTGGCGACACTTGGCGATATTTGGCTACGAACTTGACGACAAAAATAAGTTGCCAAAACTTTCGCCAACGAGACAATATCTCGCCAGTTTGTCTAGATACCCATAGAATCCCATTTGAAATACAAGGTTAACTAACAAATTCGTAATAATATCTTTCCTATTTTAATATTTCTGAAATCAGATGACTTTTTAAAAGCATTGGATTTTATTGAAATGGGTATACTCGACGTGATAGTCAGGATTCTTCTGAAAAACATGTAAAGAATGTACTTTAGAAATTTGTACAGCCTAATAAAAGTATTTTGCTTAAGCTATAAATAAAACAATAACGTAAATTATTTAATTCATACCTCAGTATTGACGGTATATTTCAGTATATTTAATTAATTAATGTAAAAATGTTTAATCATACAGTTTTTTACTAAAATATATGTTTATTTTTAAGCACAACACACTTTAAATCAATTTAAGAGGTTGTTTAAATAACAAAAATTAAAACTTTCGGAATCGTCCCATTTGGCGACACTTGGCCATAATTGGTGACAAACTTGGATGCAAAAGTAAGTTGACAAAATTGTCGCTAACGAGCGATATCTCGCCAATTTGGGGAGATACCCATAGAGTCCCATGTGAAATACAAGGTTCACTAACGAATTCTTAACAATATCTTTCCTATTTTAATATTTCTGAAATCAGATGACTTTTTCAAAGCATTGGATTTTATTTAAAGGGGTATACTGGAAGTGATAGTCAGGATTTTTCTGAAAAACATGTAAAGAATGCACTTTAGAAGTTTGTACGGCCTAATAAAAATAATATTTTGCATAAACTATAAATAAAACAGCACCATAAATTATTTAAATCAAACCTGCAGTCTTGACGGTATATTTCAGTATAATTACAAAAATGTATTTCACAAGAAAAATGCACAGATAAATTCTGAATAAAACGCTGCACATGTACTGTTTAATAAAAACGAATAGCTATTTATATTAAATTTCCTGGTAACAGTTTTGTAGCGACTATTTACGAAAAATTATACAATAAAAGCTTTCTTATTCTTTGAACTTATAAAAGAATATATAAGATTTCATATTCATTCTGGTGAATATAATAAAATAATATATACTTACACCACATGTTTAGTCTTCGTAAAAGTCTTACTATTTGATTTTAATTATTTGCTAATATCCTGTATAATATAATAGCCTAAGATATCTGTCGGTCTGTTCTCAAATTTATGAAGCAGTTAGAAATGGAATGGATAGAAGCATCCATATTGGATTATTTATGATTTAGGTTTGGCAAAATTCAGAGGGAGTAAAGTTTATATTCTCCTAAATTATCGATCCGATTCTAAAATAAATTGGTCTTTAAAACTTTCGAAATTCACCCCTTTACGCCTTTTAGAGCTTTTAATGTCATCATCCCAAACCCTATATTCTCTGTTAACAGTCGGCTATTAAATTTATCAATTTATCACATAAAAAATAGGTAAAAATAGCATTGTTTTGTAGCATTATGACGTCGCTTCTTTAAATATCTTATTTAATTATTTCTTATTTTAAATTATTTAAATATCGTCTGAATTATCTCAAGTCCTATTTTTCCTGGTTAAACGTAGACGATTAATTTTGTCAATTTATCACATAATAAATAGATAAAAAACATTTTTTCTAGCATTATGACATGTTTTTTTTTTTCCAGCTCGTTTAATCATTTCCTATTTTAAATTATTTAAATATCATCTGCATTATTTTCATACGTTTTATGACTGAACTTAGATATTATATAAATAATTTTCTTTTATATTTGGCTAAATAATAGATTAGGCAAATTTGTGATAGTTTTAAATTTAATCATTGATTATATTTTGTTGCAATGAAAGTTTTATCACCGTTATTAACAACAAATTATTTTCATAAAAATCTTGGAGTCTATTTCACGGACTAATAAATATTACATATTGAATTGTCATAGGCTTGACAGAAAACATGGAACATCATCTTGCAGTAAAAATAACACAGGCCTGCGGAATTGAAAATTTTGGAAAATACGAGAGAAGCTATTTGAAACTCATTACGAAACAAATACATTTAAATTTAGTTACGTACATTTTTTCCGTTAAAATTTCTTTTTGACGTTCTTCTTTTACGTTCAATCTTATCTTCATCTCTTGCTAACATCCAACAATAGTTGGCAAGCATATTCTTATTCCACCTACCTTGATATTTTCTCTCCATATCCTTGATGTCTTGGTGGAACCTTCTCCTCCATCTGTTCTTCGCTGACGGATCCTAAATTTTAGGGGAAAAAGTCCAAATACGATTGGAGGAAATGCGATTTTACACTCATGGTGCATCCCAATACTTGAAATTTGTCTAGCATGTTGCCAATTGTTTTAAAATTGGGATCTTTGTGATTCCCCAGAAATTTTTCCACAACATCAACATCTTTGAAGGTAACCCAAACTTCTCTTTCCTTTAATGTCATAGTTGTCTCAAATTTGTTATTATTAATAAGTTTTCGGATGTCTGGTCTTACAACGACTCCCTCTTTCAATTTGGCTTCAGACAATCCAGGAAACATTTACACATATATTTAAAGCAATCACCATCTTTTGGAAGAGCCTTAACAAACTGCTTCATAACACCTAATTTTATGTGCAGGGAGGATAGTAATATTTTTTTTTGATCAACCAAGCTTTCTCGAATTACATTTTTGGTGCCTGGCACAAGATTCTGCCTTTTGGGCCAATCTTTTCTGACCCAATTGTATTTTGTCACGGCTGTCTCACAAATAAAACACGGAAATTTTTTATACCCGTTTTGTTGACCGAGATCCATGGTGATGATTTTTAAATCACCGCAAATGATCCAGCCGTGATTGTCATATTTTATTTTGTTGAGAACGAGAGCTAGGTTTTCATACCTTTCTTTTAAAAAATGCACCAAGTGTCCAACTGACACAGGCACCCATTGGTTTTCTTGATGAAGTAGGACAGCTTTAAGGTTCCTTTTTGATGAATCTATAAAAAGCCTCCATTCATTTTTATTGCAGGGAATCTTAAATTTTCTCATCAATCCAGGAACATCTGAGCAATAAATGAGGTTCTCGCGTTCATCAAAATACTGAATAAATTCCTTTTCACGATTCCAGTACCAATAAAATGTGGTTCATTTGGCCAATAAGTTTTTTTTCTTTCAATCCTAATAATTCAGTTGCCTCTTTAGAAACACCCAGATCTCTAGTCAGATCATTAAATTCAACCTGAGAGAAAAACCTAGGGTCATCGTCTTCAAAGGGGTTATATTCTGTATCGGATTCTTTAACTTCGGAATGTCAGAGTCAGAAGATTTGAAAGAAAAAACTGGTAATTCTGTTGGAGGCAAAGGCACTGGCACATCAGGTCCATGAGGAACGGGGCGTATGGCAGAAGGAATGTTTGTAGGGTACGATATTAGCTTGAAATTTTTTCTATTATATCCATGGGTATGGCAAGAACAAAAGTTACAGTCATAAAAGTGGTTTTTTGGCTAGCTCCATATCATTGGAATTCCAAATCGCAAGGCAGTCTTCTTTAATTTGAGTCATGAACTTAAATCATTGACACTCTGCGCACAAACTTTATGAGGAGCCCAAGATTTGTCCAAGTTCTCCAAGTTTCATGCCAAAATGCGTAAAATATCCTGTACTCTGTGATGTTCCTCTTGCGACTTTTAAAGACACTATATTCGCTGCAAATGTAGCAAAAGTCATCAGGAATATTTTCACAGCGTCTCGAACTTGAAGTCATTTTCACAAAGTACTGGTGTTTACATGAGGTCACTGATAAGGATTCGAACGTCACTATAGGTTAACAGCGTTTTCGACGGAAGGGAGGGATGATGAAGAGGGACATTGCGCGTTCATAGGCTCTTTCCCAGGCTCGCACACTTCCAGGAATCTGTCTAATTGGTGATCTTTATCAACATTGAAGCTTTAAAAGCTCTGAAATATTAACTGCGCTTTTGTAGTTTACCACAGAAGGGTATTTGGAAGGTTTCATCATGGTAAAATGTCAAAACACTAAGGAAAATATCAAAGCAAAATACGTGAGAAATATTCATAAAAACCACATAAAATTGAATTTTTCAAAAAAATGTGATGGGATAGACATTTTTAATGATTCTTTTCAAAATCAGTACTAAAAAATATGTTAAGTTCAGTTGTCACATCCCTTGTAATTTTTTCATCGTAGGCCTGTGTAATTAACAAAACAAATAATTCTTGAAGTGTTTTGTGTATGTTACTACAAAACTTCTGTACAAAATGTGTTTCTATCCATATGGTGCAAAACCCATTCATAATATATTTTTTACTTTATCGAACTTTTCAATCTTATTATGTTTTCTAAATTTAAGCTAATACAGAACTGTGGACGTGTGAATACATCTTATTTCAGATTTCAAACAATATATTACCGTCAAACCCTGTGATAAAAAAATCTTGTATAAGAGGAACTCCTGGATATAACAAATGGGAATTTTAGGTTCGATGTTAAGTGTTCGTGTATTAAGAATTCCTCCTATAATTTTTTTTATTTACATTCGTAGCGTCATGGATATACAAGTTTTGCAATACATTCTTCAAATGGAATAATTACCAAAAAAAATCCAAAAATATTTTTAAATATATTCTAATTTTATCATTATATTACCATCAATAATACAGTGCAGAACATTTACTTGTTCCGCATAGATATTCTTTTCTATCCCATATTCTTCTGAGTAACTCCGGTACATAGAAAAGAAAAAACAATCTTGTATTTGACTCAGTTTGTTTATTTAACGAATTGTGTTTAGTTAGAAATGCAACGGGCTCCACTTACTCTAGTTGTATATACGTGATGAAGATCAACAGAAAGTTTTCCGTGTTTGGCTAGCTGCGCTTAAAAGATGGAAGAGAAAAAAACACTAGTCCATTAGCAGTTAATTTCTTTTCTTACATGGCTTATGAATGCATAGCAAGGAAATGAATGTAAACTATTGTTTACCGACTAAACAATTAGATTGTTTAAAGAAGTAATTACTTCATTTAAAATCATTTTAGATGCTAAATTGTTCTTGTTTATTAATAAGCGATATTTAATTATTCATAACTCCTTTGAAAAATGTTTGAGAGAAGTGACTAAGGAGTGTATATTTAATTTCAGTTGTCTAATAAATCTAAGTTTCCTTTTGTTTGTAATTATAAGATTGTACTTATAAGATTATAAAAATATTGCCTTTTATGAATTTTTTTAAATGGATCTTTATTTTAGAAATTTATATTAAGGTGCGTTATATTAAATATTAAAACATTAATTGTATTTGAAAATATGGTAGCGGCGAGAACGAGTAAGTACAATGGTTAGAATAACGAATTGTTAGAAATTGTTGTTATGTTTAGTATCATAACTTGGGATATTTCTTAAATAATTTTTTTTCTTTAAATATGGCATATGTCTGCAAAACCGCTTTTATTTCTCTACTTAATTGTAACAGATTCTTTGACAGATATATATTCTTATAGACGTTGTTCTTTTTTGTCGCCAAATTTGGCTACCTTTTGGCAATTTTATGGAGCGATGAGTGGATTTATGTGTTTGCCCTGAATTTGGTTGTTGGTTATGCCAGCTCTAGTGTGTTCTTGCAAACCACTGGTGCACGTGATTTCTGACGTCAGTACCCGGCACTATTAATGAAATTTGCATCTTAGCTATTGGTTTAAGATTTACAGTGTTTTGATACTTTGGTTTACAGCCGCCTAGGTGAGGTAGTATTTTTTTTTTAATTCTTCTCATTTCTGGAATTTAGTAAGTAATTTGTTTTCGTTCTTATCATTTTCTGAGTTTAGTTAATTTAGTTATGATGGGTGAAGTTATATCGATTCTTACTATTTTTGAAATTCTTAAAAATTATCAGGATATTCTAAATCAAACAAGATGCTTTGTTTCGAACATTTATGTTTTGTTCTTATTTCCCGAGATTTAGTAATTTAATTATGGCGGGTGTAGTTATTTTAGTTTTTACTATTTTTGAAATTCTTAAAAGATAGCAGGAAATTCTTAGATGTGAGGTGGGTTTTGCATTTCATTCTAAACTCCAAATATGTGGGAACAACGATAATCCAAATCTGATTTTTTTACTTTTATTTTTATTTATTTTTTTTAATTAAATTTTTTTTGTTTGGTAAAAAAGAAATATTTCAAAGTTTTTTAAGTTTGGTAGGAGAGTTGAAGTATGTTTGTGGAGCTACCCTTTCAAATTTTCATCTGTTTTTAAATTTATTTTGCATTTCTTTTATTACAAGGGGAGTTCAGGGGGGAACGCCCCTCACATGTTAGATTTTTTTATAATATTAGTGCTTATTAAAATGCTATATATTGTGTTTATTCTGTTGATATATATCATAAATATTATGAATCTGTTATTTATTTTTTAAATAAAGTAAAAAATGATAACTATTATGCTAATTATATTTTAATAATGCTTTAAATTGTTAATAATATTATTAAATTATACAGTTAATTAATTAAATTTTTTTCTTTTAAAGTTTAGTTTTGTTAATGTTGTGTTTTAAATATGCCTTGTGACCGCCGCCATATTTTTCTACTTGGCGATTTTTCAAAACACGACTTTTTTCTGTCGAGGTAGCTTAGTCGGTAAAATCAACGGTGTCGTATTAGGAGAGTTGCGGTTTCGGAACCTGAGCCGGCCTAAGATTCGCAGTGTTCATTAAAGGTGAATGGAAGGCATGTAAAATATCTTTGAAGCCACAATGTTCTTCATCTAGTTTGTTCTTTATATGTTCTTCACAACGTTCTCCATTCTCAATCAATACCTCTGGGGGGTGGCAGGCTGAACCTATGGGTCTTCTATGCTTGGTTAGTACTTCAAAATTACGAGGACCATCTTGAGCATAAATCGTACTTTCACTTTTGTGGTGCTCGTTAAAAACAAAAGGAGCACCCATTTGTCTTAATACTATTATCCTCCTGCTCAATCGTTCTTTGTTTGGAAAAGTGTTATAAGACAAAAACAACGACAATTTACGCTTAGTGTTATGGCAGTGTATCAGTTTTTCATCATCAATCAGGATACGATGCGAACAAATTTTCTTTTTTTCTGCCGTTAAAAGCAACTATTTACACATTAAATTATTGTCTTTATTTTACCCAATAACAGTGTTTTTAAATCATTCATAATGTATTTATATACTTTGAAACAGTTGTGAATTTCATTGCTAATAAATTCGCTCGTTCACGTTGCATCTGATAAATATCACAATGGAGATCAATTCTATACTAAGATGAAAATGACAGAATGTTAGTGTGAAACCAGATGATAATACTTGAAATGAATAGCTAATACTATAAATGAATATCTAATTTAAAATACCTACAGCTGTTGTAGAGCAATCTGTTAGTAAACAGCTAGAATTTATTGTAATTCTTAATAAGAGTTCATTATTTTTAAAATTAATAGTCTTCGAAATTTATGTGTATTATTAACAGATTACGCTCACAAAATTTCATCTCAGAAACAAGTATTGATGCTATAAAATTCGGTATTTTATATTAAGCATAATTTCAGATATTCCATTCATTCTTTTTCTTCCCTACATGTTTCGGACCAGAAATGCTTCAGCTTAAAGGTATAAATACCTCCATCTTATAATTGTGTATACATTTCATTTCAAGTGAAGTTTTTTTGGCATAATACAGATTATAATTATATCATAAGAACAAAAATAATGCTAAAAATTGTAATAATTTAAATAATTCTTTTACATAAATCGTATTTTGCATAATAAAATTTTGATATTTAGTTATTTGTGGTAAATATACTAATTAAAGTGAGCAGTGAAAAAAACAATTTTAAAGAAGCAATTTTATTATGTCGTTCATTTGGACTATTCGTTTTAACCAGAAGCATATTAAGTTAAAACTTGAGTCATTTTTGTATTAACATCATTAACTTTAAATACAGTTTATAGTATTATATTTAGTTATTTATGCTGAATATACTTTTTTAAAGTGAGCAGTGAAAAAGGCAATTTTAAAGAAGTAATTCGATTATGCCGTTTTTCTGGACAATTATTTTTAATCAGAACCATATTAATTAAAAACTTTAGAGGTATTTTATTTTATTTTTATAACATCTTTAACCTTAAATACAGTTTATTATAGTATTATGTAATTAAATACATATTTGCCGTCCCGTTTTCTTTTAATCATCATGCATACATATTTAATATCAAACTCGTGTTACATAAAGCCAATCGTCACATTCATCAATTCTTAGAAATATTTAATATTTAAATCTCTTCACTCAAATTTATGCTGGTAGTGACAGAAAACGCGTAGAAATTACAGAAAGTAATTAAATTAATTACTCGTGTAATTTTATATTCTTTAGCTTACGAGATAAATTACAGAGATACCAAACGACTTGCATCTGATGTCATATCAGGATTCGAAAATGAAGTTACACATGTTATCATTTGCAGTTAGGGTTTGAATTTCAAACTTCATTGTTTTGAAATATGTTAATGGACACCGAAGCCGTCTTTTAAAATGTTATAAATATGACACACGCGAAGAACTCAATGCGTAACGCTGAATCCAAATTTCTCCCTTAATGTAATTTTAATTACTGGTAAAGCAAGTTTTAATCTGTGCTTTGGACGTGACCCAATATTTGCAAGGCATTCCTTTTAAAAGCATCTTCAGTGTATTTGAATACTTGGAAGGAAAATTTTATACTCTGCAGAAACATTTTTAGCACGTCGTTAAATTAATGTTGCTTTTGAACTCGTATATGTTTTGTTTGGAAACGGGATAAGGCGGGCGGTTGACTTACAGGGATGTCAAAAGTTTATTTCTTTGTTATATTAGAAAGAATAATTAATTTCACATGTATAAAGCGGCCTATGTTTTTCTCCTTTACACAGAATGTATTAAAATTGTCTAGGAATTTTATTTGGAGATGTGAGGGTAATTCATATTTCAATTCCCCTTAACAACATTTTCCAATTTACAATGGGAATGAAATTGCAGGTTGTAAAAAATTTGAAATACATTCGATATTTCTATTTGAGTTATGCAATGTTTCACTCTGTCAATGAATTCTTTCTATTTCTCCTTTTTATATCCCGCACCCTTAGGCTGGTTGCACACATAGAGAATTTACTGTGTCAAAGAAATAAACAACGTTGATTGGTTGATTTCATTCATCAGCGACGGTAAATTCTCCGCTCGGTAAACAATCCTCTGTATGTGCAACCAGCCTTAGTCTTTCTCTCTCATTCTCTATCACTCGCTTTCTCCTTCTCTCTTTCTTTTCTATGATTTTCTTTCTCCCAGTCTCATTTTTTAATTCTCCCTATATATCAGTCTTTCTCAGTATGTCTCTCTTTTCTTATCCCTCTCATTCTCTATTACTCGCTTTCTCTATCTGTATCTCTCTTCTGTGATTTTCTTTCTCCAGTCTCATTTTTTTTATTCTTCTATATATCTGTCTTTCTCTGTATGTCTCTCTTTTTTTATCCATGCCCACGTATCTTTTTCAGTCCCACTCAATTTGAATATCTCTGTTTCTCTAAAATTTCTTTCTCTTTCGTTCTCCCATTTCTCTAGGTATTTAACTCCACCTCCAAATTTTTACTCTCTTTCTCCACCTCTCTCTCCTTTTTATCCCCCTCTCTCTCTGGGTCTTTAAGACCACCTCCATATTAATTAAACTCTTTTTCTTTATCCCCTTTCTCTATTTTTTCTTCCCTCTCTTTTTCACTCTCTCTCGGTATTTAACTCCACCTCCACATTTCTTTCTCTTTATCTCATTTTTCTCTCCTCTCTTCCTCTCTCTCTTTGTATTTTAAAAATAATTCTTTGTTACTAAATTTTTCTGTCGATATTAAAATCACTCTTCTCCACCCTATAACATTATATGAAAATATAACGGATATTCACGTACTACTTGTCTATAGATCACAGTACATACATTTTATTGTTGCACTATTCTATGTAAAAGAGTAAACTATTTCCTAACTTAGCAAAGAGTAATGTGTTTGAAGGAAAAGGGTTTTATAACGAGTTTTAATTTATTTCATCCAGAGACAACTTTACAAGATTAATTTACTTCATCAACAAGGAAAATTCGTGTGGAATATAGTTAACTATTTTATAACTTACCAAACATTTATGTATTTGAAGATATTTTAAAACATGTTTGAAAATTCCTTTTATTATTTTAACAATTTAAAAATTTTGTAAATATGTAAAGGTGCATATAAAAAACTTACCAAAATTTAAATGTATTCTTTAGATTTGCTGTCTAAGTTTAAATTTTAAAAAACATTTTGAAATATGGATTTTTTGATAATCATAATTTGATGTACTAATTTTTAGAAATATATGTATTTTCCGTCAGCCGAGTATAAGCATATATTAAAAATTATAGAGAGACATGGCAATTTTTACTTCATAGAATATCTTTATATATAAAATTCTTCTGTCCGTGTGTTTCTAAAAGAAATCTTCAAACCTGACTGATTTCAATGAAATTTAGTATATGTTAATTAAAGATAATTTAGACTCACAATTTGATGAAAAAACTTTTATTATAAAATTAAAACTTTTATCTATTACGTTACTTTAACTCCACTTTAAGGCGATTAAAATATTTAAAATTAAATAATTTGTTACAACGTACGTAAAGTTTTAAAAATTTTCTAATTTTCATAGTATTTATAATTTTAAAATTCTTTTTTGTTTTTAAAAAAGGTATTCTAAATATTTCAGCATTTTGATAGTATAATAAATAGACAAATTTGTTAAAAAAGAAAAAAAAAATGCTAGTTATTGCTTATTAAATTTGAATCAAATGATATTTTTTGAAATTATCAAAATTACAAAAATTACATGCGGAGATTATTTAAAAAACTTTGTGAGAATCTTGCGTGAAGTCATGTTTTTTTAAACCACTTTTCATCAAAAAAGAATAATTTAAAAAACAATCTGTTACGTTTACATGATATGGACAAGTCTAGAGAAATGAAAATAAAAAAAAAGACCCTTTCTTTAAATTTAGAAAAAGTTTTTGGTTAAATATAATTAAAAATTATAAAATTTCAAACCTTTATTCTATTTACGTATTAGATGACTTGAGTGTTAAGAATAAAATAAAATAAAAATTATTTTATGTAAATTATTTTAAGAAAAAAAATTCTGATAAACAGTAAATGTTTTGATAAAGTTATTTTTATTTCAAAAAAAGGTGAAAAACATAAAAGGAAATACAAGAAAATATAAAAAAAAATTCTTATTTTTTAAAAATTATTGATTAAAAACAAAAACTTTAGATTCAAAAATTAAAAAAAAATAAAAACATGATGAAAGAAGAAATTTATTTCTCATGAAAACAATTATCTGTTTTGTTAAAATTTTATTCTTATTATAAAAAATAAAAATTATAAAAAAGATAAAAAATTTTATTTGTTAATTTTATAAAAAGAAATTATGAAACATCTGTAACTTTGTTTAGAAAGACCGAAAACCTTTCTTTCATATTACATCAGTGATTGTTATGAAAAAAAAATCAAGTTAAATTATGTCACAGGAAATACAAATTTCTGTTATGAAAGAAAAAAATATTTATCAAAGTTTTAGATAATAACATATTTTTTATTTAATTAAAAATAAAACAGATACTATGATATTGATAAATGTATTCTGGTAAGAAATTAATCGAAACATCTCACTACATTTCACCACAGACAATGTGGTAATATTAAATTAATATAATTACGTTTGTTACAACTGTACGCATGGTGATGTCAAGTATTTTTAGAATATTTTTTTCCTTACTTTTCCATCAAAATGGTCAATTTTATAATTTATTTAAAAACATTTTAAGTTTTTGTATTTCACAGTGTTAAAACAGAACAACATCTACCGGGTCGTCTAGTATTGAATAAAAATAAATCACCAAAAGTGAAGCATTATCTGATATTTATAATAAATTAGAAAATTTGTTTTTGCTCCATTATTCATACACTTAAGAAATATTACAAAACTGGCTATAGCCTTTTGAACTTCAGAATAGTTCATGTATGTGAGAGTGTGTATGGGAGCTGTTAAATATTTTCTTGGCATACAAAAGTTATCTTTCAGAAAATAACAGAGTGGCTTATGTATGAGAGAGTAAGTATGGGTGATGTTATGAAATAATAAAAAAAATTCTTCATATGCAAGAGTTATCTTTTAGAAAATAACATTCCTGAAAAAGGGAAAATGTGTGTTGCATATAACATCACATCACTGTCTACCACATTTACACAACACACGTCAAAGAAAACATAAGAAGGAAAGCATCAAGAAAAGCCAAAAATAGAACTCTTCTTATTTTTCTTCGAACGAATCCTATCACATGAATCAAAACCTCCGTAACACAGCAGATGTCAGATTCATAAAGCTCAAAAAAAGTAAAAGAGAGTGAGATGAAGGAGAAGCGGAAATCTGTTGCTAAAACAGCTTCTTGTCTATTGTCTAGAAGCGGATGTGTTTTCTAGAATGTAATACTATCACAAAAATCAAAATCTCAAACACGCAGATTCATTATAAGAAAGAAAGAGTGAAAAAGAGATGAAAAAACGGAAAAAATTGTCTATTGAAGGGGATGTTTTCTACAAATATGTAAAATATATAAAAACACAAAATTTTCATTTAATTAACTGCCGTACTTTCAAGAAAAGTTTACGTAAAAAATATGGCTTTTTAGAAATGTTTAAAATTTAAACCGAAACCCTTTCTTTCATATTACATTAAAGATTGACTTGAGAGGAAAGAACTACGTTAAATTATTTCATGTAAAATACAAATATCGGCTTATGATAAAAGTATTTATCAATGTTTTATATAACAACATATTTTTAATTTAATTAAATATAAAACACATACTTTAATTTTGATAAGTGTATTCTGTTATGAAATTAATCGAAACATCTGACTACAGTTGTCTTACTGCATTAAATAGAAAGACCGAAACCATTTCTTTCCTATTACATCAGTGATTGACTTAAGAGGAAAAAACCAAGTTAAATTATTTCATATAAAATACGAATATTTCTTACAAAAGTATTTATCAACGATTTTAAGGGGATCAAAACTAAAATTCTTTTTATAACAACATATTTTTGATTTAATTAAACATAAAACATGTAGTATGGTTTTTATAAGTGTATTCTGATTAGAAATTATTCGAAACATCTGTGATCAACGCAACGGGTTTAAGTACAAGGAAGTCCCAGATACGAAATCTCGTACAGATAATATGGGAATATTAATTTATTATAATTACGCTTGTGACAACTGTACGCTTGGTGATGTCAAGTATTTTTAGAATATTTTTTCCTTACTTTTCTATCAAAACGGCCCATTTTATAATTTATTTAAAAAAACATTTAAAGTTTTTTTTTATTTCACACTGTTAAAACAGGACAACGTCTACCGGGTCGTCTAGTATTAAATAAAAATAAATAACCAAAAGTGAAGCATTATCTAATCTTTATAATAAATTAGAAAATTTGTTTTTGTGCCATTATTCATACACTTAAGAAATATTACAAAACTGGCAATAACCTTGGGAACTTCAGAGTAGCTTATGTATCTGAGAGTGTGTATGGGAGCTGTTAAACATTTTCAAGGCATACAAAAGTTATCTTTCAGAAAATTCCAGAGTAGCTTATGTATGTGAGAGTGCGTATGGGTGATGTTATGAAATAATAAAAAAAAATTCTTCATATGCAAGAGTTATCTTTTAGAAAATAACATTCCTGAAAAAGGAAAAAGTGTGTTGCATACAACAACACATCACTGTCTACCACATTTACAAAACACACATCGAAGAAAACATAAGAAGGAAAGCATCAAGAAAAGATAAAAATAGATGTCTTCTTATTTTTCTTCGAACGAATCCTATCACATGAATCAAAACCTCCGTAACACAGCAGATGTCAGATTCATAAAGCTCAAAAAAAGTAAAACAGAGTGAGATGAAGGAGAAACGGAAATCTGTTGCTAAAACAGCTTCTCGTGTATTGTCTAGAAGCGGATGTGTTTTCTAGAATGTAATGTTAAAGAAAAATAAAAAAGGGCTGTAGGGCAAAACACAGAAAACTTTGCCGTTTCGTTAACTGCCGTTTATCAAGAAAAGAAAGTTTAGGTGAAAAATATGGCTTGGTAGAAATGTTTAAAATTTAAACCGAAACCCTTTCTTTCATATTACATTAAAGATTGACTTGAGAGGAAAGAACCAAGATAAATAATTTATGTAAAATACAAATATCTCTTAAGATAAAAGTATTTATTAAAGTTTTATATAACAACATATTTTTAATTTAATTAAATATAAAACACGTACTTTAATTTTGAAAAGTGTATTCTGGTAAGAAATTAATGGAAACATCTGACTACATTTGTCTTACTGCATTGATTAGAAGGTGATAGTAAAACCAAACATTATTCTGTCAGCTAAAATATCAATATCTTTAAAGCTCTTTATATTTCAATATCGGAAATTTTGAGTTTTTGGTTATGTAAGAAATTCAAAAGTGAAGGAGACCGTGTATTTTACTTTTCCATATTTCTTGAAGAATACTCTTTCTTTTTGCAAATTATATTTATAACTATGAGACGCTGTATCAGTATAAAACTACATTATCAAAACTTTCATGAATATCAAATTTTTGAAATCTATATACATACAGAACATTACATAACGATCAATTAAGATGATTATTTTTTCCCGCAAAAAGTTAATAGTTTTTCAGGAGATTTACTTCTAACTCATAACCTAGATTCATAAATATTTTTCTCCCAATCTTTATGACATTTAACTTTTTTTTCATATTTTTTTGTTATATTGGTACTATATTTAGAAATTCCTGAATATAATTTAGATGATTATTTTTCCCTGCAAAAAGTTGCTAATTCTTACGGAGATTTACTTCTATCTGATAAACTAGATCCTTGAATATTTTTTTTTACAATCTTTATGAAAATTAACGTTTTTTCATAATTTTTGTTATATTGGTCCTATATTTAGAAATTATGAAAAAGAATTTAGATAATTATTTTTCACTGTAAAAAAATGAAATTCTTAGAGAAATTTACCTTTATCAAATAAACTAGATCCTTGAATATTTATATTTTCTTCTCCAAAACGTTATGAAAATTAATTTTCTTTCACAATTTCTTTTTACATTGGTCTAATACATAGAAATACCAGAATATAATTTAGGTGATTATTTTTCCCAGCAAAAAATTCATAACTCTTAGGGAGATTTACTTCTATCGCATAGCCTAGATCCTTGGATATTTTTTCTTCCAATCTTTATGAAATTTAACTTTTCTTCATAATTTTTGTTATATTGGTACTATACTTAGAAATTCCCAAGCATTATTTAATTCACTATTTTTCCTTGAAAAAAGTTCTTAATTTTTAGGGAGATTTATTTCTATATGATAACCTAGAACCTTGAATATTTTTTCTCCAAATCTTTATGAAAACTAATTTTCCTTCAAAATTTTTGTTGAATTGGACTTGCACTTAGAAATTCCCGAATAGAATTTGGATAATTATTTTTCCCTCTAAAAATTTTATAATTCTTAGGGAGATTTGCCTCTATCGGATAACCTAGATCCTTAAATATTTTTTCTTCCAATCTTTATGAAAATTAACTTTTCGTCATAATTTTTGTTATATTGGTCCTGTACTTAGAAATTCCAGAATAGAATTTAGATAATTCATGTAAATGAATTTTTTCCCTGTAAAAAATTCATAATTCTCAGTTAAATTTGCTTCTATCTGATAACCTACATCCTTGAATATTTTTTCTCCCAATCTTTATGAAATTTAACTTTTCTTCGTAGTTTTTGTTATATTGGTCCTGCAGTTAGAAATTGCAGAATAGAATTTAGATAATTCATGTAAATGCCGATTATGAAGAAAAGAAATTTTAGGCAAAAAATATGACTTGGTAGAAATGGTTAAAAATTAAACCGAAACCCTTTCTTTCGTATTACATCAGTGATTGACTAGAGAAGAAAAAACCAAGTTAAATAAATACATAAAAAATACAAATATCTCTTATGATAAATATATTTATCAAAATTTTAGATAACAACATATTTTTGATTTAATTAAAAATAAAACACGTACTATGGTTTTGAGAAGTGTATTCTGGTAAGAAATTAACCAAAGCATCTGACTACATTTGTCTTACTGCACTGATTAGAAGGTGATAGTAAAACCAAACATTATTCTGTCAGCTAAAATATCAATATCTTTAAAGCTCTTTATATTTCAATATCGGAAATTTTGAGTTTTTGGTTATGTAAGAAATTCAAAAGTGAAGGAGACCGTGTATTTTACTTTTCCATATTTCTTGAAGAATACTCTTTCTTTTTGCAAATTATATTTATAACTATGAGATAACTATGACATTTATAACTATGAGACGCTGTATCAGTATAAAACTACATCATCAAAACTTTCATAAATATCAAATTTTTGAAATCTATATACATACAGAACATTATATAACGATCAATTAAGATGATTATTTTTCCCGCAAAAAGTTAATAGTTTTTCAGGAGATTTACTTCTAACTCATAACCTAGATTCTTAAATATTTTTCTCCCAATCTTTATGACATTTAACTTTTTTCATATTTTTTTGTTATATTGGTACTATACTTAGAAATTCCAGAATATAATTTAGATGATTATTTTTCCCTGCAAAAAGTTGCTAATTCTTACGGAGATTTACTTCTATCTGAAAAACTAGATCCTTGAAATTTTTTTTTACAATCTTTATGAAAATTAACTTTTTTTCATAATTTTCGTAATATTGGTCCTATATTTAGAAATTATGAAAAAGAATTTAGATAATTATTTTTCACTGTAAAAAAATCGAAATTCTTAGAGAAATTTGCCTTTATCGAATAAACTAGATCCTTGAATATTTATATTTTCTTCTCCAAAACTTTATGAAAATTAATTTTCTTTCACAATTTCTTTTTACATTGGTCTAATACATAGAAATACCAGAATATAATTTAGGTGATTATTTTTCCCAGCAAAAAGTCCATAACTCTTAGGGAGATTAACTTCTATCGCATAGCCTAGATCCTTGGATATTTTTTCTCCCAATCTTTATGAAATTTAACTTTTCTTCATAATTTTTGTTTTATTGGTACTATACTTAGAAATTCCCAAACATTATTTAATTCACTATTTTTCCTTGAAAAAAGTTCCTAATTTTTAGGGAGATTTATTTCTATATGATAACCTAGAACCTTGAATATTTTTTCTCCAAATCTTTATGAAAATTAACTTTTCTTCAAAATTTTTGTTGTATTGGACTTGCACTTAGAAATTCCCGAATAGAATTTGGATAATTATTTTTTCCTCTAAAAATTTTATAATTCTTAGGGATTCCTCTATCGGATAACGTAGATCCTTAAATATTTTTTCTTCCAATTTTTATGAAAATTAACTTTTCGTCATAATTTTTGTTATATTGGTCCTGTACTTAGAAATTCCAGAATAGAATTTAGATAATTATTTTTCCCTGTAAAAAATTCATAATTCTCAGTTAAATTTGCCTCTTTCTGATAACCTACATCCTTAAATATTTTTTCTTCCAATTTTTATGAAAATTAACTTTTCGTCATAATTTTTGTTATATTGGTCCTGTACTTAGAAATTCCAGAATAGAATTTAGATAATTCATGTAAATGAATTTTTTCCCTGTAAAAAATCCTAATCTTTGGAAGATTTTCTTCTAGCTGATAACTTAGATCCTTGAATATTTTTTCTCCAAATCTTTATGAAAATTAACTTTTCTTTATAATTTCTTGTTACATTGGTTATATACATAGAAATACCAAAACAGAATTTAGATGATTATTTTTCAAAGCAAATATTTCAAAATTCTTAGGGAGATTTACTTTTAAAATATCGTAAATCATTGAATATTTTTTCTCCTAAATTTTATGACATTTAACTTTTCTTTATAATATTTGTGATATTTGTAAATACTTAGAAATTACCTAATATATTTTAGATGATTATTTTTCATTGCAAAAAGTTCCTAATGCTTAGTGAGATTTACGTCTATCTGATAACTTATATTCTTGAACAATTTTCTCTCAATCTTTATGAAAATTAACTTTTCTTCATAATTTTTGTTACATTGGTCCTATACTTAGAAATGCCAGAATAGAATTTAGATGATTATTTTTCCCGGTAAAAAATCATAATTCTTAGGAAGATTTACTTCTATTGCATAACATAGATCTTTGAATAATTTTTTCTCCAAATCTTTGAATCATCAAATATGAAATTTAACTTTTCTTCTTACTTTCTTGTTATAATGGTCCTATACTTCATTGTATGTTTACTAATGCCATTATGTATAGTTTTTTTTCCAGTTAACATACTCAAATAAATAGAGAAAATTCCACAAAAGATAGGCCAGATAAATTTACATGTATGTTATTGAAATAATTAATAGAATATATTTCAGAACTTACTAGAATAATTTTTCCTTATTCCTCTTTTCCATAAAAAATGAATTAAGTTTTGAAGCATCCTTAAAAGTATTATGTAATGCGATAAAATAATGTGTGGATACTTGTATTTATGTAATATTTATAGATCAACTTATAGATTACTGACTAGTTTACATAGGTTACTAACAAGTAACAGTACATTTTTAGATGTGTCGTGTGTAAATTGTAATCACATACTTAAATATATTCTAAGATTGGTATACTAACATGAATAGCCCCTATATGCATAAATGTATAAAGAAAACTCTAAACCTAGTTACATTTAATAGAAAAATAGCAAACATAAATGTTTTTATTATAATACATTTTTATTATTTTGATGAAAATTGGTATATATATATATATATATATATATATATATATATATATATATATATATATATATATATATATATATATATATATATATATATATATATATATATATATATATATATATATATATATATATATATATATATATATATATATTCGTAGAGAGATTTGCCTCTATTGGATAACCTCGATCCATCAATATTTATTCTTCAAATCTTTAAAGAATTAATTTTTCTTCATAATTTTTTGTTACACTGGTCCTATACATAGAAATACCAGTATATAATTTAGATGATTATTTTTAGCCTTAAAAAGTTCATAACTCTTAGGGAGATTTACATCTATATCATAACCTAGATCCTTCAATATTTTTTTCAAACCTTTATGAAATTTAACTTTTATTCTTACTTTCTTATTACAATGCTACTATACTTCATTGTATGTTTACTAATGTTATTATATGTATTTTATTCCCAGTTAATATTCTCAAATAAATATGAAAAATTCCATAAAATATACGCCAGGTAAATTTAAATGTATTTTATTGAAATAATTAATAGAATATGTTGCAGAACTTAATAGAATAATTTTCCTTCTTATTTTTTCAGGAAAAAGGAATTAAGTTTTGAAGTATCCTGAAAATTATTATGTAATAAGACAAAATAGTATATACATACTTGTTTACATAATATTTTTAGATCAGATTATATATTACTAACAAGTTTACATAGGTTACTAACAAAAAACAGTATTTTTATAGATGTCTCATGTGTAAATTGTAATCACATGCTTAAATATATTATAAGAAAGACATACTTAGATGAATAGCCTCAATACGCATAAATGTATAGTGAAATCTCTAAACCTAGTTACATTTGATACAAAAATAGCAAACATAAAAATTTTCATTGCAGTACAATTTTAAGAGTAATTATTATTAACACAATGTATGCGGGACACGTACTAGTACGTTTTCCGACGATTGAGAATTGAGCGCGGGACAGGTACTAGTACGGGTGACAGTAAGAACATGGTTTGTTTGTGGGTGCAAAAATAACGGTATATACAGGAAAACGAAGCCGAATGTTCTTGTCTACTACATAGATTCTGGAAAAATTTAGACAAATAAAAACTAGTTTTTACATCAGTCGATGCGGAACCACAGAACGGGAAAAATTTAAAACTATATACTACTATTTCTATTTGATTTTTCATATTTACGATACTATTATAAATGTATCCACTAAAAAATATATTTTTGTTTAAAAAATTATGTGGTTGTTATGTATATATTTCTTTCATATATTTGTTTATATATTTCTATATAAAATAAGAAAATTTGGTTAAAAATTAAATAATATTCGATCTATTGAGATTTAACTGAATAAGTAAATTTATGGGCAAAACTTTCGTTCCTGGTACCGCTGCGAAATGTACCCACACACAATGTGTTAATTATTTTCGAACAACGACTTATCTTTATACTAAATTAAATAATTTTGTTTATTCAGTTTAAAACTATAAACAGTTAAAAAATTAGGTTTAACCGTACTGGCTTCTGAACAGATAATGTATAAGGTATTCTTTATATGAGATAATAAGGTTTAGGTTGACTTGCAGTAGTTAGCAATAAAAATTAATTTGATGAATAACTCTTAACATATATAGCAGTTTTCAACGAATAATAACAAAACATTCTTTTCTCACAACTGTTAACTTTTAGAAAATAGTCTTCCTGGAAACAGAGTATCCCCTGTATAATAATAGCCTAAGTTGTCTGTCAGCAAATTTATGAAGCGGTTGTACCTGGAATGGATACATTAATCCATATTGGATATTTTATCAGTAAGGGTTAGAAAATTCAAAGCGAGTTCGAAATCCACCCTATCCCCCTTTCTCGAGCGTTTAATGCCATTATTGCAAGCCTTATTCTCTCCTTTTATTCTATACTAAATTTCTTCTTGATAGGATGACGAGGGCGGAGAGTAATATTTAAACTGGACTGTTTTTACTCGACCCTGCTATACTTTAATTAGTTCCTTCGCTGTCTGTAGGCTTACCATACTCTGTAGAGAGTCTGCCACTTTTATCTTTGTAATTTTTGGGTTGACGATTCTGCTGCCGACTCAGCCAAATTTTTCTAAATGTCTAACTAATTTAATATAAATTATTATTCTTAAAGTTGTTTTATTATTTTTAAAATAAATTTTTACAATTTCTTCAACTTTTTATGATTAATTTTTTTAATTTATTAAATTCACATATTGTTGTACGGATGTCCCTGGCCACATAAACATTTCATGTTTTTTTATCCCTAAACTTTTTCTCGTAATGTAATAATAGCCTAAGCTATCTGCCCGTCTGTCCACGAATTTATGAAGCGGTTGGACCTGGAATGGATACAGCATCCATATTGGATTTTTGAGGAGTTAGGTTTAGAGGTCAAAGCAAGTAAAGTTAATCTTTTCCTAAACTATAGATTCGTAAAGTATAGATAAATTGGTATGAATAAGCTTCGTATCACAGCAAAAAAATACTGTGATGTTTAAAACGTTCGAAATCCACCTCGTCCCCCTTTTCGATTGTTTAATGCCAGTATATCAAGCCCCATTTTAAGAACAAGTCATTAAATTTATCACTTTATCACATAATAAATAGGTAAAAATAGTAACAGGTAACTTTTTCTAGCATTATGACGTCATTCCTTTAACCATCTCATTTAATCATTTATTTTAGATTATTTAAACATCTCTTGAATTATTTCTATACGTTTTATCACTAAACTTAGATGTTATGAAAATAATTTTCTTTAATATTTGGCTTAAATAATAGATTTGGTTCATATGGGATAATTTTAATGAATTATTTTTGTTGAAAAATAATTCTCAGCCAAAAAACAAAATCTTTTTTATCTGTCTTATACGGTACTTTACAATTCTGGAAAATAAAAAAACTTTACTGATCTCGTCATATGACAGGATAAATGCTAGTTTTAAATAACAGCACATCGCTATATGTCGTATTAACAAACACACCCATATAACAAAACAATCAGAAAAAACTATTCTTATTTTTCTTCGAACGAATCCTATCACATGAGTCAAAACCTCTATAGCACAGCAGGTGTCAGATTCATAAAGGTCAAAAAAGTAAAACAGAGAGAGACGAAAGAAAACGGAAATTTATTGCTAAAACAGTTTCTCGTGTATTGTCTAGCAGCTTTATTCTTGTATGTAATGTTAAAGGAATATAAAAAGGACTTAAGGGCAAAACACTGAAAAGTTTTTCATTTTCAAAACTGGAGTTTATAAACGAAGAACATGTGAAGGAAAAATATAGATTACCAGATACGTTCAAATATAAATTCAACTTTTTATTTATTACTTCATTCATTGAATTGAAATGAGATAAACAAGTTTATTACTTCATATAAAATTAAAATATATAATAAGATAAAGGTATGCATTAACTTTTAATTTTAAAGGGACATATCCCCTATATAATAATAGCCTAAGTTATCTGTACGTCTGTCCTCGATTTTATGAAGCAGTTGGACCTGGAATGGATAGATGCATCCATAGTTAGCAAAATTCAAAGAGAGTAATATTTCTCTTCTCCTAAACTATAGATCCGATTCTAAAATAAATTGGTATAAATATGCTTCATATCACAGAGAAAAATACTGCCTTTAAAAAGTTCGAAATCCACCTCTTCCCCTCTTTTCGAGCTTTTAATGACATTATTTCAATTTCTATTTTCCCCGGTTAAGAGCAGGCGATTAAATTTATCAAT
>CM063509.1:94829481-94841981 GCA_032207245.1 Pardosa pseudoannulata | reverse complement strand
TATAATATTTTTTGCTTTATTTTCTTAGTTAAAAAAAGGTTTTTTTAATAAATATTAACTGAACAGACTATTTGAGTGTTATTATTACAATTTTGATCATTAAGAAGATAAGAGGTATGAATTACGTACATCATATATAGTAAATCTTTTCAACAATGGTGTGTAAACATTACGTTATGCAATAGTTGGAAACATGTTTTGCACTTGTAATATTTCTAGAAATTTAAAAGACTTCAAAACAAGTATAATATTTTTTGAGTTATTTTCATAGTTAAAATAAGTTTTTATATGAAAATCAACTGAACAGATTATTTGAATGTTATTATTACAATTTTGATCAGTAAGAAGGCAAGATGTATGCATTACGTACATCATGTGGTTATTAATCATTTCATCAATGATGTGTATAACCCTTAAGTCATGCAATAGTTGGAAACATGCTTACCTACAGTTACGTCTGTTGTTTATAACTGTAGTTTAATATCTGTCTAAATTTTTTTGGTGTTAGACTGTGCAGGTTTAGTACGTTAATAAATATAAAACTTATAATTTTTCAGAGTCGGGGTCGAACAACTTCTAAAATACAATGGATACGTATGTAAGGACACCCAAGGTTTTAAACATGAAATGAAATATGACCGAGTAGTTGCGTTTGTTTTATTTTCTTAGTTAAAAAAGGCTGTTTTATGAAAACTAACTGAACAGATTATTTGAATGTTATTATTACAAATTTGACCAGTAAGAAGGCAAAACTTATACATTATGTACATCATATGTAGTTAATCTTTTCAACAATGGTGTGTAATCTTTACGTCATGCAATAGTTGGAAACATGTTTACCTACAGCTACGTCTGTTGTATATAACTGTAGTTTAATATCTGTCTAAGTATTTTTTGTTGTTAAACTATGCAGTTTGAGTACGTTAATAAGTATAAAACTTATAATGTGGCAGAGTCGGGGTTAAACAACTTCTAAAATACAATGGATACGTACCTCAAGTGTTTAAACATGAAAGGAAATATGGTCTAGGAAGGCGTAAGATAATTAAAATTACATGTTCTTTATCATAATTATATGTTCTAATTAAAAAAGAAATGAAAATATATATAGAAATTGTTAAAACCATTATAATAAAAAAGTAATTCTTAATATAATAAGAGAGTAAGGTAATATTAATTGCACTAAAATGTTGTTTTACTGTTATTCACTTGTATTAATAAAACTTACAAACTGTTTACAAAACAATGCATTTACTCTATGTTTAACAGTTTTAAAAGTACATTAAATCCTTCCCAATTCTAAAATGCACAGAAAAAAAGAAAGCGGTATATTATTTTTTTTATAAAAGATACACACATTTGCAAAAATTTTGTTTTTCCTGAAAAAAAAAGAACCACTTATTTTTTTCCAATACCTTCTGCGCAAAAAAGTTTTCTTATAAACATTTTACTATTCAATTTAAGATAAAGACATTACAACAAAGATTCAAAATTCTAATCTGAATATCGTTTTATGCTTTTTAAGAAAGTAAGGGGAATGTATTTTTACTTAGTGTATTTTTTGTACCATTCTAATAGCGCGTGTAACATTTCTAGAAATTAAAAAGACATCAAAGAAGTATAATATTTTTTGGGTTATTTTCTTAGTTAAACGTAGTTGAGAACTAACTGAAGTGATTATTTGAATGTTATTATTACTATTTTGATCAGTAAAAAGGCAAGACGTATGCATTACGTACATTATGGGGTTGTTAATCATTTCAAGAATGGTTTATAACCCTTACGTCATGCAATAGTTGGAAACATGTTTTAACACAGTTACGTCTGTTGTATATAACTGTAGTTTAATCTATGTTTAAATTTTTTTGTTGTTAAACTGTGCAGTTTAAGTAAAGTTAATAAAGATAAAACTTATAATGCAGCATAGTCGGGATCGAAGAACTTCTAAAATATTATAGATACGTATGTAAGAATGCCCAAGTGTTTAAACATGAAATATGACTAAGACGTGGGGTAAGATAATTCAAATCCCACGTTCTTTATAATAATTATGTGTTCTAATTCAAAATGAAATTAGAATACACTTACAAACACAGTTATATTCATAAAATCATCATTTTCTGGCAAGACATAAATACAGAATACAGTTACAAACACAGTTATATAGATAAAATCATCATTTTCTGGCAAGACATAAATACAGAATACAGTTACAAACACAGTTATATAGATAAAATCATCATTTTCTGGCAAGACATAAATACATAATACAGTTACAATTCACAGTTATATACATAAACTCATCATTTTCCTGCAAGACATAAATAAAGAATCTCCTATACGTCAGATCAATGACTTTGACTTTTGATACATGTGAATACTTTTACACAAAAGTATCATAACTAGATGATATCAGTTCATAAATTACTTTTTACTGATTTTCATTTTGCAATTTGTAGTCTTAAGAAAATGTTGTATTTAAATTTACAATAATTCTAAGTACTGTGTAATTTAAGTATATTCTTTTAACTGTCTTCGTTATACAACAACAGATAGCTGTATTTTTCTCATGGATTGATTTTTATTAAATTGTAAATATATAAAATATGTCTATACATCTGTAATTGTGAACCTTTTTGATAAATTATGCATTGTCATCAAAGTCCCAATAAATATAATAGATTTATCTATAATTATGTACTTTTGTGTTTCACTTTTGTATTCCCACTGAAGGTACAAAATATGTATAATTTCTTCTCAATTAGAAATTGGCAAATTAGCTAATAAACTTTTAAAAAAATGACAGACGTAATGTAAAGCAATATTTAAATGTGTGTAATAAGTAGATTGAATTTATGTGTATTGATTCACATTTTGATATTCCTTAATGTATAGTCTTCGAACACAAGTAATTAAGCAAAATTTAAGCTCAACTGGAGCCTGGAAAGATAGAAAAAAATTCGGTTACAAAATTTGGCAAACAAACATACAGTGTGTTGACAGACAGACAACTATAGAAAATAGTACAGATAAATATGGTTAAATGGTTCTCAAATATAGATTAATTCAATATAAACTGAAATAATCACTTTAACAAGATATCTAAGAAATAGATAATCCGAGGAAAAATAAAGTGAACAATATAAATAATTTCAGCGTAGTGTTAGCTATAGGAGAATATGTAATCAATTGAATTTAACTGAGAAATTTTTATATTGTTAAAGAAAAAACTCTTAATTTTGATCAATTTTTAACATCTTCATTTAAAAAAAATATTGGGGGCTATTTTAATAAGACTGCATATTTATTTTACTGTTTAATATAAAACAAAATAGGAAAACGTGTCTCTCACAATTATTTTAATGATGTATTATGAATTATCCATTTCGTGGGCCATGGGAAGATTACTTCCTACCTACACGATCTTCCAAAAATACACCTGGGTGAAGCGCAAAACCCATTCTAATATATTGGTCTTGTTATTGAAACGACGGGAAGACTGATTCCCGCTTCGGTTTTGCGCTGTTATCAATTGTTCGATCGAATGAATAAAATTAGCCCCTCTGATTTGAAAGTTTGGAAATGTGGATTGAGACATAAATGGCCCACGAAATGGTTAAAGAACTGAAGTTGAATATTTTGACTTTTGCTATTAATTACTTAAAATATGGGAGTAACAAATTACTACAGATACGTGTCTACTTTATATCTTTATTTATCTCATTTACCAATAGAACAATACTATGCTTTTACAAAACATTTTTAAAATTTTTCAAAATGTAATTTTCGTTTCACTTTCCACCCATTTTTTTAAATTTTATTAAGGCTGCATGCTTTAATAATGCATATTGTTTTTTGAATTCAGAATGAAAAATTAACCTAATTTACCATACACTAAAACTGATTATTCTTAATGCTTTCTTTAATTTCCACAGTTTAATGGTTTAATCTTAACCCATTAACGCCTGGATATTTTTGATAACTATATATTAGTAAATATGAAATTTAAACATCTTTAAATGTAACATCAAGTCATCATTAGTGAGGAGGTGTCATTTTAAAACATAATAAGATGTCTTTAAAAAAGATGAAAACTTCGTGATAAGAGATTTGCTATCATATATGAGAAAAGTACTCAAAAGAGATGAATTATTACAGATATGGCTAGTCGCCATGATTTTGACCGGTATACGTTCAGAATACCGGTCATACTACGTTCCTATTCTAAGCTTGAAAATCATAAAATGACAAGTGAAATGACAAAATTATAGATAAGATCATATTTGAAAACTTGGGAGATTATTCATAAGATTAATATCTATTTCCATTATAAAGGAAGAATCTTTAACAAAAAAAAAAACAAAATCTCTACAAACCATTTTTGACTATCCTCAAATGAGGAAGCTGGGCGTTAATGGGTTAATAGCATATTTTATTTCTATAAATCATAGGATGTTTACACATCTAAACAACGATTTCGAAATGTTTATTTAATGGTCAGTGTGCTAAGAATAGATATGAATGTTCTATCTGGTAAAAGTTACTGGGATTTCTACATCCGTGTTCTTATTTCCATGCTAGAATGCCATAAAATATATTTAGAAATATTGATTTCCATTGGTCTTCCACTACATTCCAAACTCTATCAATCGTTGTTTGTTTGCACTAAGAAAGTCCGTCTTTCAAAATACCAAAATCACTGTAGTCACAAGGACAAACTTCAGAGGACTTTGTAGGATTACTTTGATAAAATATATATCCAATACTGGCTTCAGTTTTAAAGAAATGCCATGGTAATGTTTTAGATATACGTTTTGGCTTGATAATATTTCATTCTTTGAAAGTCGTTGGGGTATTTTAAAAATATCCAGCATACATTTATTCTTGATTCTATATCGGCATGATTTTCATAATATTTATTTTAATATCCCGTTGTTTCGGTTTCCGTTGTAAGAGAACAATACGGTAAATATATGCACCTTACAAAAGCTTTCATTGCGATGAAGATGGAAACAACCATAATGGATGTAATTTTATTAAATTTTTTTTCTGTGACAATATGAAGAGATAAGCACTGATAAAGAGTAAAGTATTTTAAGAGATATTTTAAGTTTAATAATTTCGGTATATTACATATACATAAACAGAGAAATTCAATAAAAATTATAATGGATGTTACTTTACTAGCTTTTATTTCGAGACAAATTGAAGAAATATGCACCGACAAAGCGCAAATTATTTTAAGAGATATTTTCAGTTTAATAATTTCTGATATATTACATATATAAAAACACAAATATTGAATAAAAATTAAAATGGATATAATTTTATTACCTTTTTTTGAGACAATTTGAGGAGATATTCATCGAGAAAGAACAAAGTGTTTTAAGCGTAAGATAGACATACTTTAAAACGCATTTAGAAAATCATAAAATTATGTTATTTCTTTGAAAAAAGTCAATTCTTTCAATACATAGCTTATATATATATATATATATATATATATATATATATATATATATATACATATATATATATATATATATATATATATATATATATATATATATATATATATATATTGAGGAGGGTACCTTTTTATTCCATTATTTGTTTTTCGCACCCTTTCGAAGTTATACATAGGTTATAAAAGAATATTAAATGTTCTTAAAATTACATATACATAATTACGTAATAACAATAAAATTACATAATGTAAAAATAATGCCTATATTTTAAAATAATATATTTAAACGAAAACCATCTTTGAAAATTTCTTTGAAAATGAAAACATTAAAAATGCTTTAAAATAAGGAAATAAAATATGTAAGGATATATAAGAACATAAAACTAATTTAACCCATTAGCGCCCAGTGATCTATTTTTAGATCGCTAAACATAGCTTGGTAAACTCTCTTTTAGATGACCTTAAACCCATCCCACACATTCTATACTGCACAGGGGGCAAGACAAGGCATGCACCTGTTTACCAACAAGTGGTTTTCTTGTTTTGTTTATATCATTGATCTAAAGCGATAAGAGAAAGTTTGTATCGCCCTTTCGTTCCACCGTTTTTCTACGTTTCTTAGCATAAACACTGAAAACAGCTAAGTAATAAGCGAAAGTTAAATTTTTTTTGGCGATTTAATATCTTCATAGATGTAGCTATCAGAATATAAACCGATGTTATCTTAAAACAAATATAAATAGTAAAAATTAGTGTCAAAATACTGCTGATCTAGAAATAGATCACTGGGCGTTCGGGCGTTTTTTTTCCTGACCCTGGTAATATTACGTTTTTTCACCTTTAGATGAAAATATGAGTTGAAAAGTATTTAATAGCTTTCAGGATGCAGTTGATTATCTGTTTTCTGAACAAATTAAAGAGGATATTATTTCCATATCCACTGATGTAGATGAACTGACAGATGAAGAGAAAATAGATGATAAGTTACATGCTCCATTTGTAAATGATATTGTTGGTAAAATAGAAGTAATATCAAAATATGAGTGTGATTAAATAGATTTACCTTCAACGTTTGAGAGGAAGAATAAAATATTAAAAACAGAAAAGCCAAAAATTGTTTGGAAAAAAAAACCCGAATTATACCAAATGGTCGGAATTAGGGGAAACGTATAAGAATAATATTTTGGCAATGGAAAATGATCTTGCAAATGCATCTTGCATCATTGCTTTGAAAAACTTTTTTCTGATGAAGTATATAACGTAATTGTGGATGAGACTATTTTCTATGCTAAAAATGTCAAAAACGACCATGATTTAATTATCACTAAAGAAGATATAAAGATATTTATAGGGTTTTTGATATATTTTGGCTATCTTACTCTTTCAAGTGAAAGATATTATTGGAGTGATGTAGAAGATTTAGTGATAGGTCTTGTACAGGACTCTTTTAATAAAAATGCTTACCTAAAAATAAAGTCATATATTCATTTCCAAGACATTTCAAAAGCAGATGAACGTAAGAATGACAAATCAAGATAAAACTCCTTTTGGAGAGAATAAGAGGTAAAATATGGTACTGGTGTCTATTCATTCGAATAATTGATATGGCTGTAGTTAATGCAAGTATTCTGCACAGAAATATTCATAAAGGTGATTCTATGCCCATGTAAGATTTTCGAAGAGCTGTTGCTGTAAAATATCTAAAATTGGGAATCGGAAAAAAAGTTTTGAAAGGTCGATATCTCAGTCATGATGTTCGCTTTTATAAAAGGGATCACAATATGGGACAAAGAAAGGGCAAAAGATGCTGTCGACTTGTAGGGTGCCAAGGAAGTCCCCTAACATATTGTGTGAAGGGCGATGAAACTTTATGCAAGAAGTGTTTCTTCAAATTCCACACTAAACTGTAGAAACATTGAAATTTTATTATTTTAAAATAATTAAACTTTACTAAGTACATTCTGTAATATTGTGAAATTCTGCATAAATAAACGTTTTTTAAAAGAAAATGCATTAGTTTTTATCTATTTGGTTCGATTTTACCACGTTATTGAAGTACTAATGATTGTTGTGTATTTGCTAAAATATATCCTCCGAACGCCCAGTGATCTATTTTTAGATCAGCATTTTTAAAAAAAACTAAGGTACGTATTGATAAAATTCGATAATAATATTCATGTTGATGGTAAAATACACCCAATTTATGAATTATATGTCAGTGCGTCAAAATAAAATAATTTGGGCGTTAATGGGTTAATAAGAATTTTGATGAATGCAATTTTACTGGCTTGTATTCAATGCAGTATATTGAAAATTCAAGGTTATAATTATTAAATAATCGTTATAGTTTGATCTTTCTTTTTTCAGCAGAAAGAAACTGTTTTCTTTACTAAGAAATAATATGGAGTTTGTCTAGAGTATTAAAAACCACACAAAAATCACGTCATTTTAAAAATTATTTCAATACAATTAAAATAAAAAATGCTTGAAATATTTAAAAAAAAAACTTTTTTCCCATTGTGTACAGCATAATAGAGAAGATAATCAGAACAAAGCGAAAGAGATGCAATTGAATTTTTATTTATTTTAAGGAAAAAGAATAATAATATAACTTTTCTTTAACATTTAATTTCCGTTGCACATGTCGGTCACATTTTATGACTTGCATTATGTCTTTATGCTTTAATAATGTACACTGTCTTCTACATTTGCAGGATAATTAATTAAATCGCTGATTGTTTAAATGATTTATGATTGATTTTAACAATTCACCGCTGCACATAAAATATTTTATTCATGTACTGAAACAATAAAATTAACATCAACCTTCAATTAATACATGTTTTTATTTGCTGGAATTACTACCTTTTGAAACCTAAGAATATACATTTTATTATACATTTATTGAATTATACATTTATTGATTATACAGTTATTGAATATATTTAAATTTTAATATTTAAACAATAAATATTAAATGCGTAAAAATAAATATAAAAATAATAAATATTAAATATATAAAAATAAATATAAACAAATAAATATAAAAATTAAAAAAAATACTTGGTTTTGAAAATTTACAATTTTATGAAAATGGGTGTTGTTTACTGTTAGTTACCATATAGTTTATTATTGACACTTTCAGACTTTTGTAAGTTGTATGTAAATTAGTAATTGATATAAAAGAGACATAGAATATACGGAATAATAATATGATGTGAAATTTCATATAATATGAAGTATATTCTTTATTAATTCACGTGCCAAAATCAAACCAAAACCTCAAAATTAAAACTCACGCAGTAATGCAAAACCTATGAAAAATCCCGAGCTTTTAAACTGAATAAAATGCATTTCAGAAACTAACATCTTGTGGACACCTATACGACTAATTTGACATGGGTGTTGTTTACTGTTAGTTGTCTTATAGTTTATTATTGACACTTTCACACTTTTGTAAGTTGTATGTAAATTAGTAATTGATATAAAAGAGACATAGAATATACGGAATAATAATATGATGTGAAATTTCATATAATATGAAGTATATTCTTTATTAATTCACGTGCCAAAATCAAACCAAAACCTCAAAATTAAAACTCACGCAGTAATGCAAAACCTATGAAAAATCCCGAGCTTTTAAACTGAATAAAATGCATTTCAGAAACTAACATCTTGTGAACACCTATACGACTTATTTGACATTAAAAATACAAAAGATATGGCCAAAACAGTGAGAATAACAAAGAAATCAGAGCCCTATGCTATCCGAGCATATCAAACAAGGCAAGGAACCTTTCCCGTACGGTGTACAAGGGGTTAAAATGTTATTATAAGCATAAAATATCTAAACTGAATACACCCTCTGTTCATTAACTTTTATGCATTTTCCCACTCTCAGCTATGTAAGCCTTTTTCCTCGGTTTAACAAATTTCTAAATATGATCAGTATGAACAAAAGTACAAATTACATTAAGTATAAAATGTATTATATAAATGCACGTTGTATTATATAAATGCATTTTTTAATACTGAAAGTCCACCCAGTAATCATTTAAGTTAAGAAAATATAGATAAGAATTTTTTTTCGGGAAAAATTTTAAATACATGAACATAATCATGTCTGTTATAAATTCCATATATTATGAAAATTTAATTTATAAATGAATAAAACATATTTACAACTATATAATTTTATTACCTTTTGTTTTCGAGACAATTTGAGGAGATATTCATCGATAAAGAACAAAGTGTTTTAAGCGTAAGATACTTTACTTTAAAATGTATTTAGAAAATCATAAAATTATGTTGTTTCTTTCAAAAAAGTCAATTTTTTCAATAGATAGCTTAAATTATAATTATTATTATTTTTTAGGAGGGTACCTTTTTATTCCATTATTTGTTTTTCGCACCCTTTCGAAGTTATACATAGGGTATAAAAGAATATTAAATGTTCTAAAAATTACATGTACATAATTACGTAATAACAATAAAATTAAGTAATGTAAAAATAATACCTATATTTTGATATAATATATTTAAACGAAAACCATCTTTGAAAATTTTCTTTGAAAATGAAAACATTAAGAATACTTTAAAATAAGGAAATAAAATATGTAAGGATATATAAGAACATAAAACTAATTTAATAAGAATTTTGATGAATGCAATTTTACTTGCTTGTATTCAATACAATATATTGAAATATCAAGGTTATAATTATTAAATAATCGTTATTGTTTGATCTTTCTCTTTGTCAGCAGAAAGAAACTGTTTTCTTTACTAAGAAATAATATGGAGTTTGTCTAGAGTATTAAAAACCACACAAAAATCACGTCATCTAAAAAATTATTTCAATACAATTAAAATAAAAAATGCTTGAAATATTTAAAAAAAATAACTTTTGTCTCATTGTGCACAGCATAATAGAGAAGAAAATCGGAACAAAGCGAAAGAGATGCAATTGAATTTTTATTTATTTTAAGAAAAAAGAATAATAATATAACTTTTCTTTAACATTTAATTTCCGTTCCAAGTGTCGGTCACACTTTATGACTTACATTATGTTTTTATACTTTAATAATGTACACTGTCTTCTACATTTGCAGGATAGTTAATTAAATCGCTGATTGTTTAAATGATTTATGATTGATTTTAACAATTCACCGCTGCATATAAAATATTTTATTCATGTACTGAAACAATAAAATTAACATCAGCCTTCAATTAATACATGATTTTATTTGCTGGAATTACTACCTTTTGAAACCTGAGATTATACATTTAATATATTGAATATATTTAAATTTTAATATTTAAACAAATAAATATTAAATACATAAAAATGAATATAAAAATAATAAATATTAAATATATAAAAATAAATATTAAATATATAAAACTAAATATAAACAAATAAATATAAAAATTTAAAAAAAATACGTGGTTTTGAAAATTTACAATTTTAAGAAAATGGGTGTTGTTTACTGTTAGTTGCATATAGTTTATTATTGACACTTTCAGACTTTTGAAAGTTGTATGTAAATTAGTAATTGATATACAAGAGACCTAGATTATACGGAATAATAATATGATGTGAAATTTCATATAATATGAAGTAAACTGTTTTATTATTTCAAGTGCCAAAATCAAGCCAAAAACTCAAAATGATAACTCACGCAGTAATGCAAAACCTATGAAAAATCCCGAGCTTTTAAACTGAAAAAAATGCATTTCAGAAACTAACATCTTGTGAACACCTATACGACTTATTTGACATGGGTGTTGTTTACTGATAGTTGTCATATAGTTTATTATTGACACTTTCACACTTTTGCAAGTTGTATGTAAATTAGTAATTGATATACAAGAGACCTAGATTATACGGAATAATAATATGATGTGAAATTAAATATAATATGAAGTAAATTGTTTATTATTTCAAGTGCCAAAATCAAACCAAAAACTCAAAATTAAAACTCACGCAATAATTCAAAAACCTATGAAAAATCCCGAGCTTTTAAAATGAAAAAATGCATTTCAGAAACTAACATCTTGTGGACACCTATACGACTAATTTGACATGGGTGTTGTTTACTGTTAGTTACCATATAGTTTATTATTGACACTTTCAGACTTTTGTAAGTTGTATGTAAATTAGTAATTGATATAAAAGAGACATAGAATATACGGAATAATAATATGATGTGAAATTTCATATAATATGAAGTATATTCTTTATTAATTCACGTGCCAAAATCAAACCAAAACCTCAAAATTAAAACTCACGCAGTAATGCAAAACCTATGAAAAATCCCGAGCTTTTAAACTGAATAAAATGCATTTCAGAAACTAACATCTTGTGGACACCTATACGACTTATTTGACATGGGTGTTATTTACTGTTAGTTGTCATATAGTTTATTATTGACACTTTCAGACATTTGTAAGTTGTATGTAAAATAATAATTGATATACAAGAGACTTAGATTATACGGAATAATAACATGATGTGAAATTTCATATAATAAGAAGTAAATTCTTTATTAATTCATATGCCAAAATCAAACCAAAAACTCAAAATGATAACTCACGCAGTAATGCAAAACCTATGAAAAATCCCGAGCTTTTAAACTGAAAAAAATGCATTTCAGAAACTAACATCTTGTGGACACCTATACGACTTATTTGACATTAAAAATACAAAAGATATGGCCAAAACAGTGAGAATAACAAAGAAATCAGAGCCCTATGCTATCCGGGCAAATCAAACAAGGCAAGGAACCATTCCCGTACGGTGTACAAGGGGTTAAAATGCTATTATAAGCATAAAATATCTAAACTGAATGCACCCTCTGTTCATTAACTTTTATGCATTTTCACACTCTCAGCTATATAAGCCTTTTTCCTCGGTTTAACAAATTTCTAAATATGATCATTATGAACAAAAGTACAAATTACATTAAATATAAAATGTATTATATAAATGCATGTTTTAATACTGACAATCCACCCAGTAATCATTTAAGTTAAG
>CM063509.1:94794481-94819481 GCA_032207245.1 Pardosa pseudoannulata | reverse complement strand
AAAAATGTATATAATTTATTAAAGTAATTTTAATGTGATTGGTGTAGTAAATCTTTAATGTTTAAGTGTAGAAATTACCATAGCTCTAACTTATAGAAGCTATTTTTACGAGATTAAATTAATGTTTTGTGACAATTTTATATTTTTTTGTGCTCTAATTCAAAGCTCTAAATAAAATCAAAATTTACTCAAAGATATTTTTTTATAAATATGAGGAGTGTTTAATATTTGTTTTTTGTATTTATAAAAAGTCTACATAAATCTATTAGAAAATTGCAAATTATAGCAATGAATCAAAATTTTAAAACTACCAATTGTTGAAATAATTTTTTCTTTTGTGTCTTCTTACACTTTAATGTATACAAATTGTAATAACTTTGAAAAAAAATAACTGACACAAACACTTTCTAAATAATATCTTTCTGTAAGTAAATGGAAAAAATGAAGTTATTAAATTAAAGTTTTCTTTTCATTAACGTAATTTTATGTAAGACAACCTGTATGACATAATGGAATCTTCGATTTCCATCCAATGTAACATTGTTACACATAAAACAGTCTTAAATAATTCACACTTTACACTTTATCTACAAATTTAAGTTAGAGATGGTACATCATCTGGGATTACATTAAATTCTATTTACTAACGAGACAGGGCTGAAATTCTCCAAGGGAATATATCATACCATATAAGGCACTTGCAAGTAACGTCATCTATTAATTGGATCTAATTGTTTTGACACATTAAAGATTAGTGATACTTTGAAGCAACCCTCTTCAGCTCTAACAGCAGAAGTACATGTGACGAGACATGGGGACCGATGTCTGTCACGTGATATTCCCTCTGATCTCAAAATCCTTCTAAACCCCTTCAAAACAATGCTCTTGAGACTGGAACGGCATTAAGTAGACGTTTAGTCTATTGTATTAATTCAACAAATTCTAGTCCAACAAACTTCGTCAGTGGATTAAAATTTGCTGGTTGATATTTTAAACACATTTCAAGCTCAAATTAAGATTTAATATTTTAAACAATGTCGAATATTACAATAGGTAGAGATATTTTTAAAATATTAGAATTTTTTTTGTTTTGTTTTCAGGTATATAAAAAATTAAATGTCGATAAATACTGTGAAAATAAAGAAATTATTTTAAGGAATTAAACTTCAAAATTTATCTAAATAGAAAAACATTTAATATTAACGTAATTGTCGTAGTTAGAATGTAATAGGTATGCGTATGAAGCATGATAGCTCTTATTTATAGAAGCAATTTTTTAAAAAAGTACATTGATTGTACTCTGTCAATTTCATAATTTTTCTTTCCGAATTGAGAATAAATATTCTGAACGATATTCAAACTTAAATTTTATTTTTGAAATATTAGAAATATTTAAGAGGTGATTTATGTATCAAAGAAAAATAAATTATCTAAAATGACTTTGAAAATAAACACATTTTTTTAACAGTTAAATTTTTAGTAATTTATTTCAAACGGTTATTTCAAAGAGCAAAAACAAGTACATAATTGATAAATGTAATTTTAATGGGATTATTGCAGTTGAATTTTAATATTATTTGTGTATTCGAACTTTAATTTGTGTGAGAAATACAATAGCTCTAACTTATAGAAGCTATTTTTATGATAGTACTTTAATATTTGTGACAATTTTATACTTTTTCGTGCTCCAATTAAAATTTAAAATTGTAAACGAAGTCCAAATTTAAAATCTACTCGCAAATATTTTTAAAATATGAGGAGTGTTTAACATTTTTTTGTATTTATAAAAAGTCTAAAGGAATATATTACAAAAATATAAATTATTGATTCAATTTTTTTTTAAATGCAAATTGTTAATTTTTTTCTTATGTGTTACCTTACACTTTAATGTACAAAAAATGTATCAACTCTGAATAAATAACTAACACAAACACTTTCTAAATACTATATTTCTGTAAATAAATTTAAAAAAATTAAATTATTAAACTTAAAGTTTTACTTCATTAACGTAATTTTATGTAAGATGAATTATATTACATAATGGAATCTTCGATTTTCATCCATTGTGAAATTATTACACATAAAACAGTCTTAAATAATTTACGCTTTACACTTTATCTACAAACTTATGCTAGAGATAGTACATCATCTGGGATTACATTAAATTCTATTTACCAAAGAGACAGGGCTGAAATTCTCCAAGGGAATATATCATACCATATAAGGCACTTGCAAGTAACGTCATCTATTAATTGGATCTAATTGTTTTGACACATTAAAGATTAGTGATACTTTGAAGCAACCCTCTCCAGCTCTAACAGCAGAGGTACATGTGACGAGACATGGGGACCGATGTCTGTCACGTGATATTCCCTCTGATATCAAAATCCTTCTATCCCCCTTAAAACAATGCTCTTGAGACATGAACGGTATTAAGTAGACGTGCAGTCTATATTATTAAATCAACAATTTCTAGTCCAACAAAGTTCGCTTGTGGATTAAAATTGCTGGTTGATATTTTAAAGCAACAGTGATAATGTAATCCGGGTGAAGTCTATAATAAAATCATTTTAATTATGACTAGTATAGTTTATATTACTTAAATGTAAATGGTAAGTTAAATTTGTATATGTTTATTAATCCTTTAGGAGTAAGGAATTATTATTATGTTCAAATTAGACAATTAATGTATTACTTAACTATGCTGTAGATTGTGCTACTGTAATGAAATAAATCAAACAAATATTGTTTGTGACTGATAAGTGTTTGCTATTTTGAAACTATTTAAGTGTCACATTGTTAGAATGAAATAGTAACGTAATTACATAATGTTTTTGGTTAAAGTTATCATCGTTTTTTAAGAAAAGAATCAGCATTTTTCATTGTTCCTTTGTCTGAGAACTTTTGTATATAATTGTATTAAACAACTAGACATTTTTAATTAAACTAATTATTATTTTTTGCTTGATTTTGAGTGCGTAAAGCAGTGTTACAAACATTTAAGGATATGCATGAAATATATATAGGGAATGAGGTTGTAAAGCTGTGTTAGAGATCTAGAATTACGCTGCTGAATTAGATTGTGCTATAAATTCTGTCTGAAATAATATTACTTGTTACAAGTATTTGAAAATCAGCTATTTCAACAATGTATTATTTATCATAATTATGTCTTCATATATCTTACTTACTGTTTTTCAAATTAATTGCAATATTTTAGAGAGAATGATAAAATCTTTTTTTGACATCTGTATAATTTCAGTATTTATTGGGGTAAAGCATATGTAATATTAATGTTTTCTATAAAATATTAACTTTACATTCTCTAAAATATATTCAGCTCTGTTAGGTTTCAGAATCTATAAAATTCGATAAACTATAAGTAATTTGCAAACATCTTTTAAACAACGTTTTGAGACACAATTTTTATATATATATATATATATATATATATATATATATATATATATATATATATATATATATAAAAGCTTCGAATATTGTAATATATATCCCTTAAAAATGGAGAATGAAAACTCTTATATTTACATATTTAGTCTATTTTATAAGCTCGTTTTGTATACATACATATATATATATATATATATATATATATATATATATATATATATATATATATATATATATATATATATATATTATATATATATATATTTATATATATATATATATATATATTTATATATATATATATATATATATATATATATATATATATATATATATATATATATATGTATGTATATATATATATATATATATATATATATATATGTGTATATATATATATATATATGTATATAATATACATATGTATATATATATATGTATATATATATACATATATATATATATATATATATATATATATATATATATATATATATATATATATATATATATATATATATATATATATATATATTATATATATATATATATATATATATATATATATATATATTTATATATATATATATATATATATATATATATATGTATGTATGTATGTATGTATATAAATACTTTTCACAATTAGGTATATTGAATTCTATAACCTTTGAAACACCTATGATACATTTTTTTAATAATATAAATTTATAATGCGGCTTTTATGAATATTGAATTATTTTCCAAAATACGATTTTGCAGTTATATATAAATTTTTAAAATAAGTCTATGTTGGTGAGTATCTATATCGTTAAATAGTATGTACATCACTTCTACATTTAGAGATACAAAACTGAAATTTAACATTGTATGCATTATACAGCAATAAAGAGCCAACACCTTTTAGAGTCTCGTAGAAATATCCTAAAAAGCCAATGTTTCGTAGGAAATTCATAAACAATGTTGTTTGATTTCGATAAATGTATTTTATCCTATGAATAGTTTAAAATTCATTTGTTTTCTGCGCATTTTCATTATTTTTTAATTTTATTACAAATCTACACATTCGAGACACAATTAGATATGGGTAAGACTGTCAGTTATATTTAGTATTATGTTTGTAATTAAAATTATTTTGAAACTCTATTTCAAAATAATTTCAATTAAAAATATAATACTAAATATAGCTGACAATGTTACCCATATTATTAAATAATATCTAACTAAGACAGCTGCTAATATTTCTTCGAAAGTTTCTTTGATAATAGAAATATTAAGAATACTTTAAAAGTAAAATAATAAAACAAATTTGAAAACATACAAGGCATGTAAATGAGCGTAGAAATTCTATAAAAAATGTAATGAATGCTATTTTATTCAAAAGAATATTTGGAATTATCAAAGTACTAAATACTGTATTATCTCCATTGTTCTTATTTTTTTTCTTTTCGATAACAGTAAGAAATGATTTTAATTAAATACGAATATATAATTTATTTTGAACATGAAAATAATAGAAATATAAATTAATCGTAAAATTGTCTTTATACAATTAAATAATATAAATTCGTGAAATATTTAAAAAAAATATTTTTGTGTGAACATAATAGAGAAAAATTTTATTACATTTTATACAAATTGCAGTTTGCCTTTTTAATTCATTTAAAGCAGAAAGAACTATAGCATAATCTTTGTTTGATGTTTATTTTTTGTTGCGTCTGCCAACCACATTGTTTGATTTTCATTGTGTCTTCATTCTTTAATAATGTGAACTGTCTTCTACGGTTGTGGAATAGCTAATGAAATGGGCTTTATGCAATGATTGTTCAAATGATTTATCATTTAACTTCACAATTCACCATTCACTCTGAAATAAAATATTTTATTTCCTTCTTGTAAAGAATAAGAATTAATATCAACCTCCATCAAATACTTGTTTTGAGATGCTATAATTACGTTCTTATAACAAATAAGATGTAACTTCAATACAGTAATTATATTTAAATTTTTATCATCTAAACAAAAGAAGGATAATAAACGAAATAAATGGTATTTTATGTTTATTCTTCTGTTGTTCTTATAATCTTAAATTAGTTACTATTATACTAATTAATTAATGACAAAATCTCTTTAATCTATAAAATTTTCCCCTTTTCTGAAGTTAGGAGAATAATTTATAATTATACGTTATATTGAGATTCATAATTTATGAAAATCGGTGTTATTTACTATTAGTTGTATATCGTTTGATATAGATATTTTGATTCTTCTCTACAATGTACGTAAATTACTAACAATAATTAAATAATTACTAACAAAAACTTAAATTACTAGGTTTTATATAAAACCAAGATTATTAATAAAAATAATGTGATAAGAAATTTTAAAAATATATGGAAGATGAACGAAATAAATAGCATTTTCTGTTTATCCTTCTGCTTTTTTTATGTATCTTATATTAGTTACTAAAATGGTAATTATTTCATTATAAAAATTCTATCATCCATGAAATCATTAATTTATCCATATATTTAATAAATCCTATTTCTGAATTTATGAGAATATATGTCATATTTTGTTTCATAATTTATGAAAATTGCTATTGTTTACTGTCACTTGCCTATCATTTGTTAAAGCTATCTTGATTTTTCCTTATGATGTGCGAAAATTACTAACAATAATTAAATAATTACTAACAAATAATTAAATTACTAGGTTTTATAACAAAGTCTAGATTATTAGTAAAAATAATGTGATATGAAATTTTAATAAAAGATGGAAGATAAACGAAATGAATAGTGTTTTCTGTTTTGTTATGTATCTTATATTAGTTACTGAAATTTTAGTTATTAAACGAGAAAAACCTCTTTAATACATGAATTAATTAATTAATCCATATTTTTAATTCATATCGTGTCTAAATTTATGAGAATAATTTACAATAATACGACACATTAAGTTTCATGTTTTATGAAAATTGGTGTTGTTTACTGTCAGTTGCCATATCATTTGTTAAAGATATCTTGATTTTTCTTTACGATGTGCCTAAGTTACTAACAATAATTAAATAATTGCTAAGAAATAATTAAATTACTATGTTTTATATTAAAACCTAGATTATTATTAAATGTAATGTGATATGAAGTTTTTAAAAATGATGAACAAAAATCGAAATAAATAGTATTTTCTATTTATCCTTCTACTTTTGTTATGTAATTGATAATAGTTAATAAAATACTAATTATTTAATGATAAAATTGCTTTAATACATGAAATAATTAATTTATCCCTACATTTAATAAATCCCGTTTCTGAATTTATGAGAATAATTTATAATTATACGTCATATTAAGTTTCCTAATTTATGAAAATTGCTGTTGTTTACTGTCAGTTGCCTTATCATTTGTTAAAGATATCTTTACTTTTGATTACGATGTAAGTAAATTAATGACAATAATTACATAATTACTAACAAATAATTAATTTACTATGTTTTATATCACAACGTAGATTAATAATACAAATAATGTGAAAGGAAATTTAGAAAAAAAAGATTTTTAATGATAAAACCTCTTTAATACATGAAATAATTCATTTATCCATACATTTAATCCAACACATTTCTGAATTTATGAGAATAATTTATAAGTCATATTAAGTCTCATAATTTATGAAAATTGGCGTTGTTTACTGTGTGTTGTCTTATCATTTGTTAAAGATGTCTTGATTTTTTATTACGGTGTGCGGAAATTATTGACAATAATTAAATAATTACTAACAAATATTTAAATTACTATGTTTTATATCAAAACCTAGATTATTAATAAAAATAATGTGAAATGAAATTTAAAAAAAAGAGGGATGAAGAACGAAATAAATAGTATTTTCTGTGTATAGTTCTGCTTTTTTTAAGTATCTTATATTAGTTATTAAAATACTAATTATTTAATGATAAAATCTTTTTAATCCATAAAACAATTAATTTATCCATACATTTAATAAATCCCGTTTCTGAATTGATGAGAATAATTAATAATTATACGTCATATTAAGTTTCATAATTTATGAAAATTGGTGTTGTTTACTGTCGTTTGCAATTTCATTTGTTAAAGATATCTTGACTTTTAATTACGATGTCCGTCAATTAATGACAGTAATTAACTAACTAACAAATAATTAAATTTCTAAGTTTTATGTCAAATCCTAGATTATTAGTAAAAATAATGTGATATGAAATTTAAAAAAAAAGATCGACGATAAACGAAATAAATAGTATTTTCTATTTATCCTTCTGCTTTTGTTATGTATCTTATATTAGTTACTAAAATACTAATTATTTAATGATTAAATTTCTTTAATCCATGAAATAATTTATCCATACATCCCGTTTCTGAATTTATGAGAATAATGTATAATTATACATCATATTAAGTCTCATAATTTATGAAAATTGGCATTGTTTACTGTCAGTTGTCTTATCATTTGATATCTTGATTTTTGCATAAGGTGTGCGTAAATTACTAATATTAATTAAATGATTAGTAACAAATAATAAAATTACTAGGTTTTATATCAAAATCTAGATTATTAATAAATATAATGTGATATAAAATTTAAATAAAAGATGGACTATGAACGAAATAAATAGTATTTTCTGTTTATCGTTCTGCTTTTGTTATATATATTAGTTACTAAAGTATTAATTATTTAATGATAAAATCTCTTTTATCTATGAAATAATTAATTTATCCTAACATTTAATAAATCTCGTGTCTGAATTTATGAGAATAATTTATAATTATATGTCATATTATGTTTTCTAATTTATGAAAATTGCTATTGTTTACTGTCAGTTTCTATATCATTTGTTAAAGATATCTTGATTTTTGATTACGATGTGCATAAATTGATGACAATAATTAAATAATTATTAATAAATAATTAAATTACTAGGTTTTATATCAAAACCTTGAATATTTGTAAAACATAATGTGATATGAAATTCATATAATATAAAATAAATGGTTTATTATTTTACTCCTCATATTCACTTTAATCTCTTTTGCGGTTTGTAATAGTTAAATAAACTTTCTAACTATATCTTATACTCAACGGAGTCTTATGAACTAACTACATTATGTGGTTTCCTGATTTAGTTTTTGATAGGAATGAATTGTTTCTACATAATAGTTGGCACGGATATGAAACTGAATGTCTGAAAAGCGTAGACGTGAATACATTATCACACCATTTCGTTTGTGTTTGTGTTTTGTATCTTTACTAATAGTGGCTTTTAAAATACCAGCTATAATACTTCAAAAAACATTAAAATTTTTTAATAGAATCGCATTATCCGCGTAATTAATTTTCATAAATTTTGTTACAAATATTCTAGCTTCTTACTAGGCTTCGTGAATTTTTTAAATAACATCATAGTCAACAAAAAAAATATATATTCAAGATTATTATATTAAGTTTAAGAAACATATACATTTTTTTTTCTAAATGTTTGTTTAGTTTTTTAAATCATTCCTTTCTTAAGCTATTTAAGCTTCTAATGTAGTACCATAAAACTTTTTGCTATAACCATGATGCACTCAAATGTTTTATACGTGATTTAAAATACCTTATTAAGTATAACTAATCAAAATCATGAGGGTTACTCTGAAATTTTTTGAGATTCGCACAAAATAGAATTTACGAAATAAAAATAACGGTTTAATTTCAAAATACAAAGTATTTTAAAATTAAACTGACAAGTTGACTGAGACGAGTTGACAAGAAAATGGAGTTCACGAGAGAAAATTTTTGCTCTCTGATTTTCTACGATTTAAAAGCAGAACTAAGTCAAAAAGAATGCTTTCAAAGTTTGCAATTGGCTTTTGGGGATGAATCTCCAGTTCGTGCTCTTGTATTCAGATGGTTTAAAGCATTTAGCAGAGGTCGCCATTTTCTTCAGGATGCAGAACACACAGGAAAGTTGCCGTCGGCAGTAATTCCGGAAAATGTATCTGACATACGAAAAATGTTAATGGAAGATAATAGCGGTACCTATCAAATTATACAGAAGGAGCTTAACATTGGATTTGCAGCCATACACAAATTATTAATAAAGAATTACATATGCAAAATGTAGTTTGTCGTTGTGTTCCCCATAATCTAACTGAGCACCACAAAGGGGAGAGTGATAGAATCAGTAAAGAAACTCTTAAACTGCTAAATGATGGTGGCCACTGCATCATTTCTAAAATTGTAACGGATGATGAAACTTACATATCTTTTTTTGAAGTTCCAAAACCTCAAAAAAGCAAAGAATGGGTCTTTGAAGTGGATCTTACTCCGACAATGGTAAAAAGACAACGTTCACTGAAAAAAGCGATGTATGTAGTTTTCTTCAAAAGTACGGGAATGGTCAAAGCCATCAAGTTGGAAGGATAGAAAACAGTAACAGCAAAGTGGTATACTACTAAATGTCTTCCACAAATTCTACAAGAAGTGAATGTTAGGGAACTAATGGTTCACCGTGGCAATGCATCTTCAGATACAGCCGGATTAACAGTTGAGTTTCTTAAACAAAAACACATTAAAATGATAGAACATCCACCGTATTCACCTGATCTAGCTGTGTGTGAGTTTTGGTTATTCCGTAATCTAAAAAAGAACTTAAGTGGACGTCATTTTCATTCAGAAGAAGAAATTGATGGAGCTATAAATGCATTTTTTCATCTATTTCAAAAAATGAATGGCTTGAGACATTAAATCTGTGAAAACATCGTCTGCAAAAGTGCAATAATGCTGAAGGAGACTACTTTGAACACAAATTAACGACTAAAATTTTGTAAGTTATAACTTTAAAAACCTAGTTGTATCTCAAGACTTTCAGAGTCACATTAGTTTTGATTTTATGAAAAGCCCGAATTTGGTGTAATATCTGTTTTGTTGTTGTTTCTGATGCTACTTGGTCAAACTAAGAACGACAAAGCCATACGCTAATCGTATTAAGGTGAAGGTATGCTCTTTCCATTTTAAAAATCACCATTAGTGAGAAAGAATTACTGAAGTTCCGGTGGGTTCAATAAGCGTGGCCTTCCACCTCCAGAGGTATTAATTAAGAACTTGGAGAATATCGTGACCTCAAACATATTTTACATAATCCAGTCACTTTTAACGAACACTGTGGATAATAGGAAGATGCGGGCTCCAGTTAAAGGAGCTTTGCATTTGCTGACTGAGATTTAAAATATCTACATGTTTTAACTAAAACATTAATAAAACGGATATTATTAAACAACACTGCATATTTACAGTACTTTGTGAAGTAATGAAAGAAATATTGCAGAATGTTTCTTATTTGTATATTGTTTTAAGGAAACTTATAGCTGTTTAAATACAATAATACATTTTTACTGAACTGAATTAATAAAAAGATTTAATTCAATGAGAAAAATCCAGAATTTCTATTAAACAACGTATGTACACACACACACGAACACATATATATATACACATTTTGATATATTACATACATACATACATATATATATATATATATATATATATATATATATATATATATATATATATATATATATATATATATATAACGAGTGTATAAAAATAGACTAAAATATGTAAAGATAAGAGTTTTCATTCACCATTTTTGAGGGATATATATTACAATATTCGAAGCTTTATAATGTTTTATATCAGTATATATATATATTTATATTCCATGATTGGTTAAATTATTTTGACAGACGAAATGGAATTTTAGATTTATTTTTCACGTCTTTCATCTTTCTTATTGATGGGAAGAAATTTGATTTTACGATTGAATTTAAAATTTGCGGCATATGTTTTTTTCATTTCTATTCGTCTTCTGTCTTATAAATCAAGTTATATTATTTGATGTATACATTTCAATTTTATAGCTGAGATATTCTGACATAAAATAAATATCTTTCCAATAAAATTTGAATTGTATTTCTTGAAAGTCCCGTATTACATCAGTTATTATCGGTATAATATAAATTGTTTCTTTAATGGACCATTATTTATTCAATATATTAGAAATTATGTACATACACACACACACACACACATATATATATATATATATATATATATATATACATATATATGTATATATATGTATATATATATATATATATATATATATATATATATATATATATATATATATACTCATGTCCATAAATTAAGGATAATGAAGTTCAGGCAATGAAAGAGACAAAAGCAAAACAAATTTGACTTATTTGTAAATATATATATATATATATATATATATATATATATATATATATATATATATATATATATATATATATATATATATATATATATATATATATATATATATATATATATATATATATATATATATATATATATATATATATATATATATATATATATATATATATATATATATATATATATATATATATATATATATATATATATATATATAATATATATATATATATATATATATATATATATATATATATATATATATATATATATACATATATATATATATATATATATATATATATATATATATATATATATATATATATATATATATATATATATATATATATATATATATTATATATATATATATATATATATGTATATATGTATAAATTAACATGTAATTACAAACATTAATGTAGTAAACTATTTGACCATAAAGTTAAAACTTTCAGGATTTTTTTTATCTGTAAGCAGTCATTACTACATTTAAACTAAAATAAAAAAAACTATTTGTCAGAATAATATCATAACTTCTATGTAAGTAAGTAAGATTTAAAAGATTAAGATTTTAAGAATAAGATTTTTGAAAAATTCAGCTGTAAGTATTACCTGTATTTTAAGAATTATTTCCTTTTGCTCTGTTTCTTTTATAGCTCGCAATATCACCTATGAGAGCAAGAATATATATTCCTAGATATGAAAGCAAGGATGCTTAAGACTAGATATAAAAAAAAGATTATATAAAACTAGATATCAAAGCAAGAATATATAAGACTAGATGTAAAAACAAGAATATATAAGACTAGATATGAAAACAAGAATATTTAATAGTAGATATTGAAGGAAGAACGTATAAGACTAGAAATCAAAGCAAGAATATATAACACTAGATAAAAAGCAAGATTGTATAACACTAGATAAAAAGCAAGTATATGTAAGACTAAATATCAAATGAAGTTTATATAAGACTGTAAAAGTTAGAATATATAAGACTAAATATGAAAGCAAGAATATATATGAGTAGGTATGAAAGCAAAAATATCTAAGACTAGATATGAATACAAGAATATTTAAGACTAGATATTAAAGGAAGAATATGTAAGACTAGATGTAAAATCAAGAATATATAACACTAGATATGAATGCAAGAGTATATAACACTAGATATCAAAGGAAGAATATATAAGTCTAGATGTAAAGTAAGAATATATAAGACTAAATATGAAAGCAAGAATATTTAAGAGTTGTATGAATGCAAGAATATATGACTAGATTTTACAGGAAGAATATATAAGACTAGATGTAAAGTAAGAATATAGACTAGATATGAAAACAAGAATATTTAAGAGTAGATATTGAAGGAAGAACATGTAAGACTAGATATCAAAGCAAGAGCATATAACACTAGATAAAAAGCAAGAATGTATAACACTAGATAAAAAACAAGAATATATAAGACTAAATATCAAAGGAAGTTTATATAAGACAGTAAAAGTTATTTAAGACTTGATATGAATGCAAGAATATATAAGACTAGATTTTAAAGGAAGAATATATAAAACTAGATGTAAAAGCAAGAATATATAAGACTAGATATGAAAGAAACATATATGACTAATATGCATTGGAGCAGATTTCAAAAATGTATGAAGTCGGGATATTTAATTTTTTTTAACTAAATATTCAAGACAAAGTGTTTTATGTAATTGAAAGTGTAATTTATTGAAATAAATGTTTTGACGTGATAATTAATTAAAATCAAATTCTACTTATGTTGTCGATTAAATGTATCATATCCTTTAAAATCTGGATCTTTAAATATTAATTTCAAACGCATATTCCAAGTTTATTATAATAGTGATCAAGTCACGGGGGATATTTGAGTTATTTAAAATGCAAGTAATTAATTCAATTAACGCAAAATTTCAACTAGAATTTTAATATATTTTGAGCCGTAATGATTTTAATTTTAAAAACTTACCGTAATGTTTAATAACTGTCGTCTATTTTTGTTTTATTGAGGACGTATATAATTAATACATAGGTTGGATACTTTACAACTAATCACTTCGTTCATTAAATGTAATATGTCATTACATTTCGAACTTCTTATTTTCTTTTTTAATTAAAATGCGGAGCATAAGCCTATGCTGGTATATGAATACCTAATAACATTATAGATTGCTAAGAAGATTTATAAAGTTTGGTAAGTTAAAGCATTTATAAAATTTAGTTACTTACTACTTAATAAACAATTGTATTCCCTATGATAAATTTCAAAGTAAATATCATTAAAATACATAAATATGAATTTTATTTTGTATTTTCTGATAGTAGCTGTAGAGATTTATATGTATATATAATCTATGGACCTAATGTAAATTTTACTTTAAGGATTTATACAGATTTAACCTAGAGCTTCGCGATATTTTCAAATTAACCAATTTGTCATGTCTCTACACATTGTTCACTGGAGATGTAATTTCTCAATATGATTAAGAATTATGAAAAAATAAAGATATTATAAAGAAAGCATATTTATTAAAATTTTAAAAAATGCTTTCCCTTTTCATAATTATATGAAATTAATTCAGTTTAAATTAGTTTAAAATTTATAAATTTCTGTCTAATATAATAAACAGAAATTTATACATGTCAATTTACAATAACTTTACAGATATTTTATATAATTACTTGAAATGTGATAGAATAGCTATTGAAAATTAAGACAAAAATAATCATTCACCATTCTCATAAATAATATTAATGGTTGTTACAGCTTTTGGGAACTGCTACAAATAATTTTCTAAATTACACAATTTGCATGTTTTTACACTCTGATCTTAAAAATAGTAACTTATTAATATTATTTAAAATCTATGCAAGAAATGAAGGTGTTATGTTTTCAGTTTTAAATAGTTCAGTGTCAATTAATGAAAAATTTATAGATATTAATTTACCAAAATATTTACAGATATTTGAGATAATTCTTTGAAATGTGCTAGAATTACTCTTCAAAAGTAACTAAAAAAATCATTCACCATTCTGACAAGTTATATTAATGATTGTTAGAGCCTTTGCATACTGTTTCACGTAATTTTCAAAATTATACAATTTGCATATTTTTTGCCTCTGATCTTAAAAATAGTAACTTATAAATGTGATTTAAAATTTATGCAAGAAATGAAGAGATAATGTTTTCAAATTTAATTAGTTACGTGTTAATTAATAAAAAAAATTATAAATGCCTAACAGAAATTTATACGTATGAAATTACAGAAAATTTACAGATCTTTTAAATAATTCTTTGAAATGTACTTGAATTACTGTTGAACATTAACGCAAAAAAATCATGAATCATTCTCATAAGTTATATTAATGGTTGATATAGCTACTCCCTACTGATTCACATAATTTTCAAAAATAAACATTGCATGTTTTCACACTCTGATCTTAAAAATAGTGACTTTAATAATTTAAAATCTATGCAAGAAATGAAGATATTATGATTTTAGTTTTAATTAGTTCAGTGTTAATTAATAAAAAATTATATATATCTGTATAATATAATAACAGAAATTGATACATATAAATTTACAGAAAATTTACAGATATTTTAGATTATTCCTTGAAATGTGATATAATCGTTGTTGAAAATTAGCACAAAAAAACCATGCATCATTCTTACAAGTTTTATTAATATTTGTTATAGCTTTTGCGTACTGCTTCAAGTAATTTTCAAAATTACAACAATTGAATGTTTTTACACTCTGATCTTAAAATTAGTAACATATTAATATGATTTAAACTGTATGCAAGGAATTAAGATATTATCTTATCAGTTTTAATCAGTGCAGTGTTAATTAATAAAAAATTATAGATACCTGTATAGTATAATAAGCTAACAGAAATTTATACATATAAATTTACAGAACATTTGCAGATCTTTTAGATAATTCCTTGAAATGTGATAGAACCGCTGTAGAAAATTAACACACACAAAAGAAATCATGCACCATTATCATAAGTTATATTAATGGTTGTTATAGCTCTTGCGTACTGCTTCACGTAGTTTTCAAAATTACACAATTTTCATGTTTTTACACTCTGATCTTAAAAATAGTAACTTATTAATATGATTAAAAATCTATGCAAGAAATGAAGATATTATGTTTTCAGTTTTAATTAGTTAAGGATTAATCAATAAAAAAAATTATAGACGTCTGTATAATAAGCAAACAGAAATTTATACATATGAATTTACAGAAGATTTACAGATCTTTTAGATAATCTTTGAAATGTGCTTGAATTACTGTTGAAAATTAATGAAAAAAAATCATGCAAAATGTCTATATGTTATATTAACGGTTGTCATAGCTATTGTGTACTGTTTCGCGTAATTTTCAAAAATTCACATTGCACGTTTTTAAATTGTGATCTTAAAAATAGTAACTTATTAATATAATTTAAAATCTATACAGGAAATGAAGATATTATAATTTTAGTTTTAATTAGTTCAGTGTTAATTAATAAAAAAAATTATAGATGTCTGTATAATATAATAAGCTAACAGCAATTTATACATATGACTTTACAGAAGATTTAAGATCTTTTAGATAATTCCTTGAAATGTGATAGAATCGCTGTTGAAAATTAACACAAAAAAACCATGCATCATTCTTATAAGTTTTATTAATGGTTCTTATAGCTTTTGCGTACTGCTTCAAGTAATTTTCAAAATTACACAAATTGAATGATTTTACACTCTGATCTTAAAATTAGTAACTTATTAATAGGATTTAAAATGTATGCAATGAATTAAGATATTATCTTATCAGTTTTAATCAGTTCAGTGTTAATTAATAAAAAATTATAGATGCCTGTATAATATAATAAGCTAACAGAAATTTATACATATAAATTTGCAGAAGATTTGCAGATCTTTTAGATAATTCTTTGAAATGTGATTGAATCGCTGAAGAAAATTCACACACACAAAATAAATCATGCACCATTCTAGTTAATTATATTATATTAATTGTTGTTATAGTTATTGCTTACTGCTTCGCGTAATTTTCAACCTTACATATTTTGCATGTTTTTACACTCTGATCTTAAAAATAATAACTTATTAATATCATTTAAAATCTATTCAAGAAATGAAGATATTACATTTTCATTAGTTCAGTGTTTATAGATGTCTGTAAAATATAATAAGCTAACAGAAATTTATACCTATGAATTTAAAGAAGATTCGCATATCTTTAAAATAATTATTTGAAATATGCTTGAATTAATCTTGAAAATTGACGCAAAATAGTCATGCACCATTCTTATGTGTTATATTAATGGTTGTTATAGCTATTGCTCATTGCTTCACGTAATTTTCAATATTACCCATTTTTCATGTTTTTACACTCTGATATTAAAAATAGTAGCTTATCAATATTATTTGAAATATATGCAAAAAATGAAGACATTAAATAGAAAACAATTACTTTTCAGTATTGATATTTTACAACCCTCTAAGCCTGATATGAGATTACTTGACATTTAGTTAGTTTAAGAATGCTTAACCCCTTTCCTGGGACCACCGAAATCAGTTTGAACTCCTCATATACCCCAAATTTGGAATGTACATCTGATATCGAAAAAGCGGAGAATCAGTGTTTCAATTTCGTTAAGCCAAAATTCAGTGTTCCCGACGTATAATACGTAATTAACCATTTTCCCAATAAACTGTGATACTTTTCCGTGGAATGTTTCGCAGTTTCATGCTATTTCACGGATACAGCAAAAGATTTGTGAAATTAATTTGAATATAAGAAACATTGAATTTATAACAGTTGATATTAATAATAATAATAATAATAATGTTCTTAAAGTGGGCCTCGTCCCACTGCCAAGCATCAGCCACCTCCATTCGAGAAAGAAAGATGAGAGCAAAAGTCAATCGCTTATCATGGTCGGGGTACAGTAATTCCTGTACACGGTTGATCTTGTACGGATAGAAGTTGATAATCTTTCGTAAGATTTTCCATACCGTACTGTAAAGCATATCCATATTCTGAACTACTCCACGAGCGCTAGAGGTTGAAGAAATATTGCCTGGTCCACAGTCGACAATCGTTGTGGCAACTGCTTCTATTGTATGCTGTGGTACAGGTTTTCGTCCTCTGCCTGACTGAACCTTCATAGAACCTGTTTTCTTAAACGTCGCAACCATTGCTTTTAGCCCATTAACTGACACAAGACTATGTCATTTAATTTACTATGAGATTATTCAGATATTATAATTAAAGCAAAATGTAATGTAATCCATACTCATGTGAAAATATTGAATACTAGCATATAGCCCATCATATGACGGGATCAGTAAAATTTTTAATCTTCCAGAATTGTAAAGAACTCTGTGAGACAGGTAAAAACGGTTTGTTTTAAGGCTAAGAATTATATGTTGCACACTTAATAATTTGTTTATCTCTACTGACCGATTGTTAGTTGCCAACTTTAATTTATCTTGTGATATTACGTGATAGGAAGGAGAGCAGAGGTTTTAATATTGACAGTGATTATTTGGAGGTATATGTATATGAATGATGTCTAAAACTTAGCGAATCGATTGCAAACCATGCGGTTATGTATAAAACATACACAAACGAACGAATTTCTTAAATTTCAGAGATATATAACTTAAACGATAGATATTTATTACCCGTGAAATAGACTCCTAGATTTTTATGATAAGAATTTGGTGATAAAGTTTTCATTGCAACAAAATATAATTAACTATTAAATTTCAAATTATAACATATGTACCTAATCTATTACTTAAGCCAAATATAAAAAAATATATACGTAATATAAGTTCAGTCTTTAAACGCACAAAAATAATGCAGACGATATATTTAAAATTTAAAATAAGAAATGATTAAATGAAATGGTTAAAGTAATGAAGTCGTAATGTTAGAAAAAAAGTTACTTTCATCTACTTATGTTATAAATTGATGAATTAAGCCACTAGCTCTAAACCGAGGAAAATAGGGCTTGAAATAATAGCGTTAAACTATCGAAACAGGGGGAAGGGGTGGATTTCGAACGTTTCCGAATTTTCCTTTGAATTTTGCTAATCCTTACTCATCAAGAATGTCTCTAGCCATTCCAGGTACAACCGCTTCAAAAATTCGTTGATAGACGGACAAATGGACAGAAACCTTAGGATATTATTATATACTGGATAGTATATTTTAAAATTTTGTATTTTATAAAATAGAGGATTTCTATTACATTTTGATAATAATAATGACTAAAATTACAGAGATTTTCTTTCCATTTTTGGCATATTTTATCCAATATACATCCGCAGGCAAGGAGTAAAGCCTTTATTAATTACTATATAATCTATTATACAAGAAGAATATGGGAATATCTGCTACACATCTTTTATCATTTAATATGACTTTAAAAACTTAGAACTATCTATCATTTATATAATTCTAATAAATCTGCTAAATTTAACGAGTTACTATTAAAAAGTAATGAAAAACAACTACAAATGCACAATTCTCATAAGTCATCTCATATTCCCAGAAACAGTATTTTACGTAAATTAGTTATCAGTGGAAATTTGCGGAAGAGAATAATATTCCCTCATAAGTAATTTTACACTACTTATATCATTGACAGACAGTCACGACTTGATGTGTCGAAACCAATATAATAATTACCCACGCGTTAACGTAACCAGCACGCATCTGTTGTTAGAAGACGGAATATGATGGAGCATTAGTTATCATAAAGAAACAGATTATCCTTAATTTTTAGGCATATTAGGAAAAGCTCTTTAAATGTATTTTTTCTAGTAAAAATTTAAACAGCCAGAGTATAGATAAGAAATATTTTAATTTAGAAATATATTTTATTGGGATAAAAATATTAATCTTTTTCTTAAATTTAATATATTATTTAAGACTATATATAAGAGTATAATATGCATAATGACTTATAAATAAGTATTTATATACATATATATATATATATACTTATATATATATATATATATATATATATATATATATATATATATTATATATATATATATATATATATATATATATATATATATATATATATATATATATATATATATATATATATATATATATATATATATATATATATATATATATATATATATATATATATACATATATACCAGGTGGCCATAAATAAACTGACAGTGCTCACAGTGTTCTGTAGCGTGATCTATTTGCGAGAATGACGCCACATTTTGTAGGAAGATTAAAAAATAGGAGATGAAGGATTCCTCGAACAAAACAAATTAGTTCCAAAAGTCACCGCTTGGGGAATGGTTGGCGCTGTGTAATAGAAAATAGAGTGTTAACAAATGCAAATCAATACGAAAATTACCCTTCATATTACATTCAAATAAGGTTCAATGTGGCTGACGTTGTTGTATACCACATATTGCATTATGTGCACAGTCTGCCCAACAGCAAAAAGTAACATGTATGCAGGAATCTCCCTTACAGTCCGTGATATTTTATCCTTCAATGCAGCCAGGTCGTGTACCACTTGTTGATAGACTTTGGACTTAAGGTAACCCCATAGCCAGAATTCGCATGGGGTAAGATCAGGCGACCGAGGTAACCATGCAGTTGTAAAGTAGCGGCTGATGATTCGTTCTGTTGTGAATGTCTATCGTAGCAGTCGTTGCAACTGTACAGCACCGTGTGGAGGGGATCCATCTTGCATGAAAACGATTTTCCCAAGACATTGTCTTTGCTGAAGTGCCGGAATGACAAAGCTCTTTAGCATGTGGCGATATTTCTCTTCGTTAGCAGAACAGGTTTCTGGTCCTGTCGGGGTAATGTTCTCATAGGAGAATGGACCTACGATAAATTCCACTGTGAACCCACACCAAACAGTTACCTTTGGTGAATGTAAGGGAACTGCTGTGACTGCATGTGGTGATTTGTCATCCCAAATTTGGAAGTTCTGTGTATACACAGTTCCATTCAGGTAAAAGTGGGTCTTGTCTCCCCGTAAGATATTCCACTGCCAAGCATTATCCACTTCCATTCTAGAAAGAAAGGCGAGAGCAAAAGACAATCGCTTATCATGGTCGGAGTACAGTAATTCCTGTACACGGCTGATCTTGTACGGATAGAAGTTGATAATCTTTCGTAAGATTTTCCATACCGTACTGCAAGGCATATCCATATTCTGAACTACTCCACGAGCGATAGAGGTGGCATCAATATTGTCTGGTGCTCTGTCGACAATCGCTGTGGTAACTGCTTCGATATTATCCTTTGGTACAGTTTTTCGTCCTCTGCCTGACTGAACCTTCATAGAACCTGTTTTCTTAAACTTCACATCCATTGCTTTTAGCCCACTAACTGACGCAGGACCATTACCTTTACTCATTTTTTTGTGGGTTCTAAATGCACAAAGAGCGGCTGACGCGTTGCACTGGTTGAGGTAAAAGACTTTGACCAATAACACACGCTCGACTAAATAAGGAGACATTGCACATAAACTTTCAATGCGATTGATTCAAAACGTAATACATTTTCTTTTAAAACCCAAGCAGCTGACACTGTGCTAATGGAGGTAACGTGAAATATGAATAAAGGACTTCTTCTTCTGCTCAGCGTACATGATATTGCAGATCATGAGACTTTATCGGTGTTTATATATATTTTACGCTTTTTTAAAAGTGTTGCCATATTGCATTTCAACTAAATCAGAAAATGTGCATAATAAAAGGTAATTTTATTCCGTATTATTTTGCATTTGTTAACACTCTATTTTCTATAACACAGAGCCAAATATTCCCCAGCGGTGACTTTTGGAATTAATTTGTTTTTTGCGTCATTCTCACAAATAGTTAGCGCTACAGAACACTATGAGTACTGTCAGTTTAATTATTGCCACCCGGTATATTTATTTATACTTTGCCTAATACTTTACTTATTTATACGTTATATACTTTGCTTAATAAGTATATATACATATCTACTTATTAGGCAAAAAAGTACATCATACCTCTCGAAACTACACCAAATCAAATATTCGGTGGTTATTTCCTGCTAACCCATTTTATTTTCAGTAATCTGTACAAAAACCCTTAAAACAATTATTTGATCTAAACAACTATTTTAATTGTTTTTAAAATAAAATGAATTTATGTAAATGTACGTCATCCATGTATTTCTTAATTCATTTTTTTTACTTACATTTATTTTATCTATAATAAACCAAATTTATAGACTAAATTATGTAACCAAATTTAACGAGTTGTTAATGACAACAAATTTACACGAACTACAGGTCATGTGACAATCACTTATGTTACATTCTTTTGTTACACAGGGTGTACCAGACCGTATAAACTCTACACAGATAGATTCCTCGTTGACAGTGCATAAAAATTGCCGAATATGTACGATCCATAGTTTACAAGAAAAATACGAAAAACAAAGTATGACGTCACTGCTGGTGCAAAAGAAAACACTTTATTGAACATATCAGCCGTAGTATATGCACAGACATACACCCTAATAGTTCGTAAGGCATGTCCATTACATCGGCCGTATATCAGGTACATGTCGCAGTAGTCACGAACGGAATACATGGCCACCATACAAAGACTACCGGTAGCTGTAAGATGCAGCCTTTTAAGTACCAGTTCACCGACGGCTTAACGTCATTCCATGGCACGCGCGCCTGCATGACTCGATATGCTCTGTGACGGATTTAAAGTTTATCGCCTGGAAAGACATGCAAATACTGTTGTTGATATGTCCAATAAAGTGGTTTTTTTCTTGCCACAGCAGTGACGTCATATTTTGTTTTTCGTATTTTTCTCGTAAACTATGGACTGTACAGGAACGTTTCTTTCAGTAGATTTTATGTACTCCCAAAGAGAAATATACCTGTGAAGAGATTATGTGGTCGTTATCGGACAAGCTGTATATTTTCAGCACAACATTTCTCGTTATGAACGCGAGCGCAAAAATAACCTTGTATTAAAAATTATATTCACTATTGTTAACGTTCTCAAAACAAACAGTTAAAAAACTTTAGATCTTATTAACGCAGTTTAGGATAAATCTTACCTTTTGTTTTACACACTTTAAAGTTTGATTTAACCTGACTATCCAACACAAAACATCGTCAGTTTTGTTCAAATATATTTATATTTCATAAAACTTTTATTATAAACCAAACGTTTGCTTTAATAGCGCACTAGTCTAAACACTACTCTTAACAACAAAGCAATTCAATAGCTCTTTAAATTTTACGAGATGAACAGAAATAGTTTAAAACATTTGTGCTGAAATGCCGTAATAATCTACCACATAAAAATTTGTATTCATAGCTATATTTACAATAGTGGGCATTTAATGTTTAATATCCCCAGTTCTTTAAATTCTAGATGATAAAGCTTTTTCATAAATTAGTCAGACATATGTTTCAGAACATTAAAATACAAATATTATATTTACTAAAGCCTACGTTGCAGTAAAGTAGACTTTCATCCCCGAGCAAACCTGAAAGTATAAATAAATAAAAGGCATTTCTGAGAGGTATTAGGGCAATAAATTACGTTTATAGTCTTTTCACCCAAAATTTCATCTTTATGGTATCTAGGGATAATGATAGAACTCTAGATAGCTTAAGGTTAGAACGATTTAAAATACCACTTTTTTTGTAAAACATTTTTCTTTACAGAATATATTTCTATGACATGATTCTTGTAACAGCCGCAGTTATTTCTCGAATTTCTGTCTGTATGCCGTTTTTAAAAGGAAACTTATTAAACTTTGTTCGTAGAATAGGGAAAATATATTCAAAGTCTTCTTTAAATATTAAGAGTGGTTGACTGAACGTCAACGTAAATTATATTCATTTGAGATTTTGAATTGCATGAGATTTGTAACTTTTATTGCGACTGTCTGTATATAAAATGATGTCATTTAGCGTTTTTATTGCAGCTTTTTGATATTTATTTCGAGAATGAGTTTCTTGTATATATTTTAAAATAGTATGTGAGAATATTTATATCGAATATAATGTGCGAATATGTAACTATTTATCATATATCATTTCTTCCTTGTGAGAGACTGAAATATTTTTGCATTATAATTACCTATATATTTGTCTTTTTGTGTTTGTGGATATGCATAAAAGCGTATATATATTATATAGATATAATATAGATATACATGCTTGTGTGTGTAATATATCAAAGTTATCATGCTTAAAATATCTCTTAAAAGTCCCTCAAACATATATATATATAAACATATATATATATATATATATATATATATATATATATATATATATATATAAATATTATATATATATATATATATATATATATATATATATATATATATATATATATATATATATATATATATATATATATATATATATATATATATATATATATAATTACCAACGCGTTACCTTAATAAGCACGCATCTGTTGTTAGAATATGGAATATGCTAGAGCGTTAGTTATCATAAAGAAACAGATATTCCTAACTTTTTAGGTATATTAGAAAATGCTCTTTAAATGTATTTGTTTCCAGTAACAATTTAAATTGCCGGCGTATGGATTAGAAATATCTTACTTTAAAAATACTTTTAAAAGTGATAAAAACATTAATATTTTTTAAATTTAATATACTTTCTAAAACTGTACATAAGATTATGTTATACATAATAAATTATATATATATATATATATATATATATATATATATATATATATATATATATATATATATATATATATAAAAATATTGAAGATGAGAATTATGAAGATGAGAGCAGAAATTGTCCTTAAAGCTTTTTTTCATTATTGTTAACGTTCTCAAGACAAACAGTTAAAATACTTTAAATCTTATAAAGGCAATTTTGGATAAATCTTAGATTTTGTTTTACACACTCTAAAGTTTGATTTAACCTGACTATCCAACACAAAACATCATCAATTTTGTTCAAAACTATTTATATTTCATACAGTTTTTATTATAAAGCAAATGCTTGCTTTAATATTACACTAGTCTAAACACTCTTCTTAACAACAAGGCATTTCAATAGCTCTTTAAATTTTACGAGTTGAACAGTTATAGTTTAAAACATTTGTGTTGAAATAGAGTAATAATCTACCACATAAAAATTTGTATTCATAGCTATATTTATAATAGTGTGCATTTAAAGTTTAATATCCCCAGTTCTTTATCTTTTAGATGATAAAGCTTTT
>CM063509.1:94774481-94791981 GCA_032207245.1 Pardosa pseudoannulata | reverse complement strand
TTGCCATACTAAAATCCAGCTAGATGCATGAAACGGGATGCATTTACTCTTTTGCTTATACTGTTTATCACTTATGGTATACACATCTATTAACGTATAAGCAATTCTTCACATGTGTTTGGCATTGAACTAGATCATATATATAATTTATATTTAGGAAACAAAGATTTTACCAAACAACTTTTCTCTCACTAATTAACTGACCTCTTTTATATCTTAAGCTATATTTTACATACACTGTAAATATTTTTAAACTTATGAAAATAGTTACATAACAATGTGCTTTATATAAAAGTGTTATTTTCAGTAAGAGATTAGCTCAAAATGTCTGAAAAAACGAGAAACCAGTTTTAATTTCATGTATATTAAAAATAATTTTACAACAGAGAATGGTTTAAATGTTTAAATATCACATGAGTCACATTTTATAAAATATAAAAAATATATATATAGGTACATTTCATTGTGAAAACTAGTGTTTTCTTTGTCATGCTTTCTCTATATATTTTATTGATATACCAGAAATTTATAACAGTCTTCACATCTTTTGTTATAACTAAACATATGACAAAGATTTATTTGTATTGGACTGGAGTAATTTGAATGATCATAAATATACATATTTTCCTTTTTTAATTTTTCAGAAATAGTTTCTGATGCTAGCAAATTTGCGCAATTAATAAATGTACAATCCTGCATCACAGTAAAAACAGCTACCGAATTCATGAAGAATTACTTACTGATTTAATAATGAAAAACTGTGCATGAAATAACAATTTAATTTTTATTTAAAAACTTTACGTACTTTACAATTCTTACGTATTCTTAATTAAAATCCACTTTTTACATAGTGTTAAATAATATCAGAAACAGTAAAATTAAGAAAATATCAAAGCAAAACATTAATAAGGTATACAGATAATAGTCTTCAAGCTAATGGTACTTTTCAAAACAAAGTGCAAAGGAATTCTTAATTGTGTACACCGCTAAGTAGTCTCACTTTTAATTTGATTCTTGTAACACACAAGGCATTTCTTAGTAGGTATTCTTTTATTCTGACTCATTAATTTGGCAATGACTTGTACCAAGAAATTCTAAGTAAACAATATGCAATAGTGACTTGTGATTTTCACAAGTGATAACAGTGTTGCCAAATTCACTACACTAGAAATTTTAAACTAAATTAATTATCATATTTAACAGTAACTTTAATCGCATGACGAGTGTAGGTCGTAATTGTGCGGTATGGAATGAAAAACTAATGACGAGCTAGACTCGTCATTTTACTGGAAGGGGTTAAAATACACTAAATTTTCAATATATCTTCAAACAATTTGTCTCTTCTTAAATAGTAACTTTTTGAAACCTTATATAAGACTCTACTTTGAATTTTTGTGAAAAGGTTTGAGCTCAAACTGATATTTAATATTTTACGTGATGTTGAAAATTATAATCTAAACAGATATTTATATTGTGTTTTATAATAAAGATTTTAGTTAGTCTCGGTAGCTACTTTTAACATAAACTCCTTAAAGATCTAAATTTTATAAAGTATCTTATTGGGAAATATATTTTTAAAGTAATTGCCGTAAGAAAACTTTGTAGTGTACTCGTACAATATGCAATAGTTATTTTTAAAACTTGTACATTGAGGTTGTGTTAAAACCTTATATTTTTCTGTCTCAATTTGTGAGTTATTATTCAAAACAAAGTCAAAACTTAAAATTTTAACACAAGTTCTTTTAAAATATTAGGGGAAATTTACACAATGTTTTTAAGTATTTATCAGAAGCCTCGAGAAATAGTGTATAAAATTACAAATTAGTACAGTTAATTAAATTTCTAAATGTGCCAAGTGTCAAAATATTATTATTATGTGTGTAGCTACACATAATTGCATAGAAATTTTAAAAGTTTAAATTAAATAACTTTTCAAAAGCTTTATAAATTCCACATTTCCACGAGTAAATTAACCCCCTGACTGCTCAATTTTTGGACCGAAATCGATTAAAAAATTTTGCAATTTTTTGTGTACATTTTAAATTTATATATATTGAAGAATGGAAATAAGCACTTTTTCTTTCTAGAAAAGATTTTTTATATAGATTTATATCGAAAAACAAATTTCAGATCTTATCAGAAGAAAAAAAAATTTAATAAATTTCAGTTGAATTACAGTTTATTTCTATTTATTACATAATGTAATTATAATGTATAATTACATACATTAATAATATTATGCAATAAATACATAATATGAATATATAATTATATAAGTATATTATTATAATTATAATATTAGATATTATAATAATATTATAATATCTAATATAACTACAGTTTTATTCATACAATTCTGTTTATTTAATACATAATTAAACGTTTATTACTGTATATAATTTATTTCACTGTTTAAACTGGGAAAAAGTTTGATGCGCTTCTTAAAACAGGAAGAAAAACAAATGCCCGTTAAAATCGCGGGATATGCGAATTTTGCTACATTTGAGTTGCCCGTGGAAATAGCGGAAAGAGCAGCCAGAGGGTTAAAGAAATGATATAATACAATACAGAATTTTATCATTTTATGTTATGATATCTATACAATGTAAAATTATTCCATATAAAACATTCGTTATTAATTCGATCTTTACCATTTTATCTAAAAATTATGCATTACACATCTTTATGCTATCTCAGTTAATACAACATCTGTGTTTACATTAAACTCTATTTACCAACGAAACAGGGCTGAAATTATAAAAAGTGTAAAGATATATATTATAAAAATAGAAAATATTGTAATCGATGAAATTTTTAAAATGCCAATTGTTAAAAGTATTTTTATTCTTTTATGTCTTCTTACACTTTAATGTACACAAATTGTAATAACTATGAATAAATAACTGATGCAAACACTTTCTAAATACTATCTTTCTGTAAGTAAGTTAACAGAATGAAATTATTAAACGTAAAGTTTTGCCTCATGTATGTACTTTTATGTAAGATGACCTATATTACATAATCCAATGTAAAATTATATATAAAACAGTCTTAAATACTTCCCTATTTACACTTTATCTACAAACTTATGCTAGAGTTAGTACATCTTCTGGGATTACATTAAATTATATTTACCAAAGAGACAGGGCTGAAATTCTCCAAGGGAATATATCATAGCACGTAAGGCACTCGCAAGTAACGTCATCTATTAATTGGATCTAATTGTTTTGACAGATTAAAGATTAGTGATACTTTGAAGCAACCCTCTTCAGCTCTAACAGCAGAAGTACATGTGACGAGACACTGGGACCGATGTCTGTCACGTGATATTCCCTCTGATCTCAAAATCCTTCTAACCCCCTTCAAAACAATACTCTTGAGACAGTAACGGTATTAAGAGATGTGTAGCCTATTGAATTAAATCAACAAATTCTAGTCCAACAAACTTCGCCTGTCGATTAATTTGCTGGTAGACATTTGGGGATATGTTAAAGCAACACTGATAGTGTCATCGGAGTGAATTGTATGATAAAATCATATTTAATGTAAGTTTGATTGAGTTTTAATGCATTCATAATTTCTTTAGGAGAAAGTATATATAGTTATATCCAACTTATAAAGCTCTTGTTTTACATAACTATGATATTTAGTGTGTTATTATAAAGAATTAAGTCTAACAAATTTATGTTCAGATGAAAGAGAACTTGCTGAATTAACCAGGGCTTTAAATAGGAACAGAATGAAAACATACAAAAAAGTTTTTTGGTCTGAACGAAAACCGGAGTGGAACCGAAAAAGATAATACCGGTATATTCCGGTTCGAAATATCGTCAGTCATTTTGTTACTGTAGCCAATTTACCAATATTTTATAACTTAATGCCAATGATATAATTGTTGTCATTGCATGTATATCGTGCCTAATATTGGCCAAATTTTTATGGTGGTCATCTTCGGTACCAGAATTAGTCCCACTGAGGCAGGGAAGTTCAGAATTGTCTTTATCAGTAGGTTCGGGTCTCCTTAGCCCTTATATTGCAAACAAAGTAGATCGTAATGCTCCAAAACAAACCGAAGTACATGTATATCGATTCTATGCTTCCTGTTTTGTTCCATTGAAGTATGATATGAATGATTTAATTCCATTGAATGTTTAGTCATCAAATGCGATTTTGCTAATAGATAACAATGCATCTACTCACTGATCGTACCACAAATGCTGGATGATTCATATAATTTACAAATTAAAAAAACAACAACAAAGCCTTATACATATTGATTCTATTAAAGTTTTGTTTACGATAGTATTACATTATTAATGCAAATCATAACATACAAATGAAATTATTAATTCGAAATTGAATTGAAAACTGAAAACCTTTATATTTGGTGGAATGAAAGCCAGAACTAAACCGATATATTCTTTAAACCTCTAAGCGGTTCGCACGTACAATTCCGCCAAACCGATGATGACTTCAAAACGTACAATTTTTGACCTCCAAAAACGCTCAAAAAATGGATGTTATGTACATTTTTGCCAGTGCTTTCCTCCTTGGAGTTTTGAGGTAGGAAGGTCAGGTCTATTGCTTAGGAACTGTATCCCTATTTCACTGACATTTCTTGAGGGATGCAACCCTACCCCCTGAGGCATAAAGACGCTGATAGCTTTTCAGGGCTTTGTAAATGTCTATATCAAAGTATTTCGTTTGAGGTAAAGATGTATCTCTAATTGCATCCCTTAAATTTCTTGGATGACTTTCGTAAAAAAAAAATATAAATAAGTCTCCCAAAGAATATTTTTATTTGTACTTTTATAATCCATTATTTCTTATGGGATCTCCACTCTTATGGGTAATACTCCAGACTTGACAAGCTATATGTGTATTAAAAATTAACAATCTATAATGTCCATTTATATATCTATATATAACCGGGAGTAAAGGGAAAATAACGAGGGTGGGTTTTCCATATTCCATTCTAGTCGACAAAGGGTGAAGGTAAAAATCATAGAACTTTTTGGCCACTGACATTAGCGTATTTTGGACAATTTTTTCCTAGATGTGTTCCACTCGGAGGGTTAATCGAATTGGAAAGAAAAAAATTGCGGTTTAAAGACCTGGGTTTAATCCTTATTTCCATAATGATGGAGTTTTCTATGGTAATATTTATTGAAGAAATATTTGTCCTCAAATTAGTTGTACGGTAAATTGGTTGTTGCTTTCAACTATTTTCCCGACTTAGTAAGGAACGTATCCGTCCGAAAAATCATTTTCGAGTATTTAAACTGGTTATTCAGCTGTTTGATATGGTTAGAAAAATCGTGCAATATTTTGAATATTTTTTATTACTCATTTGAGATTGCTGCTATAATAAAATCGATCATGAGAGGAAAAAAAGATTTGTTTTTGTTTTTGTTGAAATATATAATCGCACTCAAACTTAACGACTTGTCCGATTATTGTTGTATTTAAGTAATAGCTTTCTTGGACGTTGGATGTTTTCTTTACTTGATCCTGTTGTGTTTTGATTGGCTGTGTTTGATTAGTTTTGTTTGTGCCAGAAATTTGATTGGCTGGGAGCAGGATCTTCTCAAAACTATAAAAGCCCAATGTACCTCGTATTTCTTGTATTATTATTTTGGTGTTTTCAATAAAAGGTGTTTGCGATCTGCGGCTTTTTATTATGCTTCAACAGTTTTGTTATTTTTTGTGAAATTTATATGAAATACTTCAAATAATTTTAGCAAAAACCATGTGACAGAATTATACACCATTTGGAATTTGTTTTCTTATAATGTACTACGAATTGTGTCTAAATAAAAATAAATATTGGTTTTTAATTACATTTATTTTATATTTATAAAAATTATATAAAAATATAGTATGAGGAGATTTTTTTAATATTTGTACTGTCCCTAACATGTAAATTTGCATGGTGATGGATATTTTCATCATCTTGCTTTTTAATTATTTTATATTCTATATTTATATTGAGTCGCAGTAGCTCAGTCGACAAAGTTCTAGTAACTGAAAGGTTGTGGTTTTGGGGCTGGAGCCGACCTATCATCCACCGTGTTCGCTAGAGGTGACTGGTTCACATGAAATATGTGCTTGGTCACAGAGACTTTCAAGTTCTCAAACGATACCTCTTCGTGTGGCACACCAAGCTTAGGGATCTTTTGATTGGCCCCTGCTTTTAAATTACGAAGACCCAGCGGGGATAATGTTACTCGCGTCCGTATCATATCTTAAGATACACATGCTTCCAGGTGGTTCTAAATGAGTAACAGGTTCGCAGCCTTGTTAAAAAGTTAGTATAATGTCTGTATCACCTCCTGCGTTGGAAAAAAATATATTTATACTAGGATTCTTTAAAACTTTTTCCTCTTTGTAAATAATGAATTACATCACCCTAATTTATTTTTTAATGGTAAAATACCATCCAAAGAAAGGTTAAATATATTTAAGTGCTGCAACTTTTAAAATCTGTAAGATGATTTCTCTCTCAAAAATAAATTTTTTTGATTAGAAAATAATCTTTTGGACATCCAAGCTCACTGAACCAATATTATTTTAAATAATATGATTATCTTCACTCTACAAGTCTACAACATTTTCTAACTCTCTAAGCGGTTCTCACGTACAATTCCGAAAAACCAATGATGTCTTCAAAGCGGTTGTCACGTACAATTTTCGACGTTTTGAAAATGGATGTATTGTACATATTTGCCAGTGTTTGAGGTAGGAGGGTCAGATCGATTGTTTAAAAAATGCATCCCTCTTTGACTGACATTTTTGAGGGATGTACCCCTACTGACCGAGGCACAAAGACGCTGATAGCTTTTCATGGCTTTTTAGATCTCTATTTCGAAGTATTTCGTTTGTGGTAACAGATGTATCTCTAATTGCACCACTTAAATATCTTGGAGAACTTTCGTAAAAAATATAAATAATTTTCTTAACGAATATTTTTATTTGTACTTTTAGAATCCATTATTTCTTATGGGATGATATTCGAGACTTAACGAGCATTATGTGTATTAAAAATTAACAATCTATAATATCTATTTATATATCTATTTATAACGGGAAGTAAAGGGACAGTAACGAGGGTGGGTTTCCCGTATTCCATTCTGGTCGACAAAGGGTGAAGCAAAAAATCATAGAACGCTTTGGTCATTGACACAATAAAACTTTAGCTTATTTTTGGAGACTTTTTTTAATCGGTATGTTCCACTGAGGGTCTAAAGAACAAGTTATTTTAGTGGTTCCTTGACATGAGAGATAACAGTCAGATATATCAAGGTTATAGGGGGAGTTTAATATGATCTCTGGGTAGGTCATATGTAAAACGACGATTAGTATAAAACCAACAATATGTCACCTTGCATTATTGTAGTTCAATTACATTCGATCTTCAGCAATAGATTCTTTTTGGCTTGCCTGTTTCGGCGATCTAACAAAACAATATTGAATGGATCATTGTGCTTTATAAAAATTAAAATCATGTTTAAAACTTTTGTCCATTTCAACAAACAAAATCAAAAAGTAATCGCTTTACATTACTCTAAATGTATTTCTCAAATGAACATTACGTGTTAAAAAAACAACAGATCCAGATTAGGAAAAGTTTTATTATGACAGAATAAACGATTTTTCGTTTAAGAGATAAAATTGTTTATTTAATTGTAGCTGACATGTGATAAGGTCTTTAATCGGTTTGGAAATGTTTTGGTCTGGCATGACAAATTCGCTTATTCACCTGCAGGAAAAGATAGTATGGACTGAATCTGTTGTTTTAGCATGAAGTACATATTGGTGTGTGATGAGGTCTGTGAGCATTATAGTAAATGCTGCGAAACAAGCATTTATTTAGGAATATGACACAGTGGAATATTATCCCGTAATCAGCACAAATTGGCATGGACTTGCTAGTTTTGACACGTCCTCCTATTATGCAACATAAATTATTATTCTTTTGTTATTCTATTATACGACAAGAATTAGAATTTGCACCATAAATTGATATTCATTTACTAATACAGACATATATATTTATATTATGCAACAGAAATTGTTCTTCTGTTATTGTTCAATTATTCTGTTATACAACAGATTTTCACCATAATTGACAATAACTTGGATATATAAACACAAGTGTCTCTATTATACAACATAAATAATTTTCAACTTAAATTGACAATGATTTCCTTATATATACAAAAAGTTATCTATTACATTTAGGAATTATAATTTGCACCATAAATTGACAATGACTTCCTTATATATACACAAGGGTATCTATTACATTTAAGAAATTATAATTTGCACCATAAATTGACAATGACTTCCTTATATATACACAAGGGTATCTATTACATTTAAGAAATTATAATTTGCACGATAAATTGACAATGACTTCCTTATATATACACAAGGGTATCTATTACATTTAAGAAATTATAATTTGCACGATAAATTGACAATGACTTCCTTATATATACACAAGGGTATCTATTACATTTAAGAAATTATAATTTGCACGATAAATTGACAATGACTTCCTTATATATACACAAGGGTATCTATTACATTTAAGAAATTATAATTTGCAGATAAATTGACAATGACTTCCTTATATATACACAAGGGTATCTATTACATTTAAGAAATTATAATTTGCAGATAAATTGACAATGACTTCCTTATATACACAAGGGTATCTATTACATTTAAGAAATTATAATTTGCACCATAAATTGACAATGACTTCCTTATATATACACAAGGGTATCTATTACATTTAAGAAATTATAATTTGCACCATAAATTGACAATGACTTCCTTATATATACACAAGGGTATCTATTACATTTAAGAAATTATAATTTGCACCATAAATTGACAATGACTTCCTTATATATACACAAGGGTATCTATTACATTTAAGAAATTATAATTTGCACGATAAATTGACAATGACTTCCTTATATATACACAAGGGTATCTATTACATTTAAGAAATTATAATTTGCACGATAAATTGACAATGACTTCCTTATATATACACAAGGGTATCTATTACATTTAAGAAATTATAATTTGCACCATAAATTGACAATGACTTCCTTATATATACACAAGGGTATCTATTACATTTAAGAAATTATAATTTGCACCATAAATTGACAATGACTTCCTTATATACACAAGGGTATCTATTACATTTAAGAAATTATAATTTGCACGATAAATTGACAATGACTTCCTTATATATACACAAGGGTATCTATTACATTTAAGAAATTATAATTTGCACGATAAATTGACAATGACTTCCTTATATACACACAAGGGTATCTATTACATTTAAGAAATTATAATTTGCACGATAAATTGACAATGACTTCCTTATATATACACAAGGGTATCTATTACATTTAAGAAATTATAATTTGCACGATAAATTGACAATGACTTCCTTATATATACACAAGGGTATCTATTACATTTAAGAAATTATAATTTGCACCATAAATTGACAATGACTTCCTTATATATACACAAGGGTATCTATTACATTTAAGAAATTATAATTTTGCACCATAAATTGACAATGACTTCCTTATATATACACAAGGGTATCTATTACATTTAAGAAATTATAATTTGCACCATAAATTGACAATGACTTCCTTATATATACACAAGGGTATCTATTACATTTAAGAAATTATAATTTGCACGATAAATTGACAATGACTTCCTTATATATACACAAGGGTATCTATTACATTTAAGAAATTATAATTTGCACGATAAATTGACAATGACTTCCTTATATATACACAAGGGTATCTATTACATTTAAGAAATTATAATTTGCACGATAAATTGACAATGACTTCCTTATATATATACACAAGCGTATCTATTACATTTAAGAAATTATAATTTGCACCATAAATTGACAATGATTTCCTTATATATACACAAGGGTATCTATTACATTTAAGAAATTATAATTTGCACGATAAATTGACAATGACTTCCTTATATATACACAAGCGTATCTATTACATTTAAGAAATTATAATTTGCACCATAAATTGACAATGATTTCCTTATATATACACAAGGGTATCTATTACATTTAAGAAATTATAATTTGCACGATAAATTGACAATGACTTCCTTATATATACACAAGGGTATCTATTACATTTAAGAAATTATAATTTGCACCATAAATTGACAATGATTTCCTTATATATACACAAGGGTATCTATTACATTTAAGAAATTATAATTTGCACGATAAATTGACAATGACTTCCTTATATATACACAAGGGTATCTATTACATTTAAGAAATTATAATTTGCACCATAAATTGACAATGATTTCCTTATATATACACAAGGGTATCTATTACATTTAAGAAATTATAATTTGCACGATAAATTGACAATGACTTCCTTATATATACACAAGGGTATCTATTACATTTAAGAAATTATAATTTGCACCATAAATTGACAATGATTTCCTTATATATACACAAGGGTATCTATTACATTTAAGAAATTATAATTTGCACGATAAATTGACAATGACTTCCTTATATATACACAAGGGTATCTATTACATTTAAGAAATTATAATTTGCACCATAAATTGACAATGACTTCCTTATATATACACAAGGGTATCTATTACATTTAAGAAATTATAATTTGCACGATAAATTGACAATGACTTGCTTATATATACACAAGTGTTTATATGATACAACACTAAATCACAATTTGCACCATAAATTACCATTCAGTTGCTGTAACAATGAGTTACATTCGGTTCAGCTTTTATTACCTGACCCGAGAGTCATCGTCAAAAACATACCAGAACAGGACCGGCTTGAATAAAAAAGAAACTTGGAACTCCCAACTTGGGTTCTCCCAACCAATAGAAGGGTCCGTATGTTTGGGGATTCTGACCACCGTCCTTTCTTAAGTGGACCCCTGTTTTTTCTCCTCAAGGCAGTCTGATATTTTTAGAGGTTGTGACCAGAGGAGAGTGGAAAGTGAACGCTGCTGGCATCGGCGGCTTGCAGGATAGACCTTTTGAGACAAATCCTCGCCTATTTGTTTTTTAGGGGCGACGCCGACTCGAGGGCAGTCCTCGATTTCTATAAATGATAAGTGATTCCAGTTGAATTCCTTAGGAATTTATTTAATTGTATAAAATCATTTAATCAAGATATATTTCTCCATGTGTTTTTTAATGAGTTTAGATTTTTATCTTTCTCAAATTCTAGACCAACGTAACATTATTTTTTACATCTCCTAATATAGAAAAAAAGTATTCTCTTTATACAAAATAAATTATTATTTTATTATTGTTCAAATATTCTATAGTACAAAATATTATTAATTTGCTTCATAAATTGACATTGACCTGCTTTTACAAATATAAGTATATCTTTTATACAATAGGAATTGTCATTCTATTGTTATTCTATTAATACGTTATACAACAGAAATTATAATTTGCACCATAGCATTGAATTGCGAACATAGAGAAATGTCTTACTATTACACAAATTAAGTTATTATTATATATTGCTCATATATTCTATAATACAACATATATAATAATGTACCCCACATATTGACAGTGGCTTACAAATATACACATAAGTATTTCTATTATACAACAGAAATTATTATCCTGATAGTTCGTTTGTAGGCAATACAATAAGTCCATTACGTATTGAACAGCTGACTTATTTTGTTAAATCTTTCTGCTTCCGTAACCAGATTGAAAGACAAGTATACTTTATTCATTTTTTTTTTATATACTCTCTAAATGATTGCCTTGTAGAGGAAAGATAATCGTATTAATTAAAAGAATCTTGGTTCAGTAAGCGCGGATGATTCAGTAGATTACTTTCTAATCAATTAAATTTTTTTCCCATAGAGAAATGATCTTCAAGCTTTTACAAGTACGTTCGAATGGAGACTTAATTAATAATAGCGTTCACTGTTTTCATTGTAAGATTAGTTTTTAACATAATAAAAAATATATATGATTCAAAAATGAACTTGAGAATTAATTTTTGTCGTGCCTCCGAAAAAAAACGGTCAATAAACATTTTAGGTAAGCGACCGAATTCAAATTTTAATTTAAGAGGATAGTTTTTTCTTTATATCTTTCATTTTGATCCTCAGAAAACAAAAGTTTATGAATGTCATTTTGTGTGTAATTTAAAAATATTTTTAATTTAACAACAAATTATTATTTCACTATCTATATAATGTAATGATATAGATTATTGTTTTTGTGCTAATGTTACTCAATAACAAGGTGGTCGGATAGAGTTGCAGTTTTTTTTTAAATATATTCTTAATATAAACGAAACAATTTAGGCTTTGTGTTTTGTTGGAATTTGAATTAGTTTTTATGTATTCCATGGTTTATTGATTTTTTGAGTTTAGGGCAGCGAATAATCTGTTAAGATAACAGATAATAACCGTAGAATTTTGATGACTATGTAGGTGAAGGAAAATAAAGTCAAGGTATGATATGATCACTCTATAATTTGCATAAATCCCAGACGATAAATACGTTAATTGATCAAATATCTTATAACACAAAATATATTGTAATTTGCATCATAAATATAAATTGACCGTGTTCTAGAAACATAAGATTATCTATTATACAACAGGAATTATCATTCTACTGTTATTCTATTATTACGTTATACAAAAGAAATTGTAATTTGCACCATATTTAACATTGACTTGCTAATATAGAAAAATGTCTTACTATTACACAACAGAAATTAGTATTATATAGATGCTCATACATTCTCTAATACAACATATATTATAATTTGACCCATAGATAAGTAATGACTTACTAATAGAAATATAAGTATTTCTATTATATAGCATAAAATTATTATTCTGGTAGTTCATTTGTAGGCAATACAATAAGTCCATTACTTATTGAACAGCTGACTTATTTTGTTAAATCTATCTGTTCCGTAACCAGATTGAAAGACAAGTATACTGTATTCTCTTTTTTTATTTACTCTCTAAATGATTGCCTTGTAGAGGAAAGATAATCGTATTAATTAAAAGTATCTTGGTTCAGTAAGCGCGGATGATTCAGTAGATTACTTTCTAATCAATTAAAGATTTTTTTTCCCACGGAGAAATAATCTTGAAGCTTTTATAAGTACGTTCTAGTGGAGACTTAATTAATAATAGCGTTCACTGTTTTCATTGTAAGATTAGTTTTTAACATTATAAAAAATATATATGATTCAAAAATGAACTTGAGAATTAATTTTTGTCTTGCCGCCGAAAAAAATGTTCAATAAACATTTTAGGTAAGCGACAGAGTTCAAATTTTAATTTAAGAGGATATAGATTTTTCATTATATCGTTCATTCCAATCCTCAGAAAACAAAATTTCCTGGATAACATTTTGTGTGTAATTTAGAAATGTTTTTAATTTCCCAAACAATTATTATTTCGCTATCTATATAATGTAATGATATAGATTGTTGTTCTTCTGCTAATGTTACTCAATAACAAGGTGGTCGGATAGAGTTGCAGTTTTTTTAAATATATTCGTAATATAATCAAAATATTTTTAGCTTTGTGTTTTATTGGAATTTGAATTAATTTTTATGTATTCTATATTTTATTGATTTTTGAGTTTATTGCAGCCAATAATCTCTTGAGATAGCAGGTGATAATCATAGAATTTTACTTTTGATGTCTATGTTGGCGAAGCAAATAATGCCAAGGTATAGTATGATCACCCTATAATTTGCAGAAATTCCAAATAATAAAATCTTTAGTATTAATGTTATACCTTATAATTTATATGAAATTAAAATAATTAATGCATAAGATGCTCTTCGAATTTCTTAACTTCCATAATTTAAAATAAATTTCGGTATTTTGATAATTATTCCCAATATATAAAAACTTTAATGTTCTAAAATTTGAAAAAAAAACAATTCTGTAGATTTTGATAGATTTATATTTACTATTACTCTTTAAAATTTTATAGTTAGTAATGGATAATTATGTTGACTATAACGGCATATTTAATTGGAAAACGTATGTTTACCTGTATCTAATATACATTGAGTTTGCGACTGCATAAAATATTTATAAGGAGATTGAAGTCATTACCTAAAATCTACTTTTTGTGGTGTTGATATTGGGAGAGATTAAAATTTATTCTCTTTTTTTCCTTATCAAGTAACGCTTTTCAATTTTAGGAAGCATTTAATTTTCAAAATTAAATTTTTTTATAATTGTCGTCAAAGCGTTTTTTTTAATTTAAACATATTTTGGCAACGCCTGTGAATTCCAGTCATGAGATGCAGTGTATTTTATCTCCTAGCTTTATATGTTTATGATATAAAAAAATAAAGGTCTGTTTATGTATACATTACATTTCTTAAATATATCCAGATGTAAGGATGGGAGCGCAGGAGCTCATTTTTAATAGAAAGTTATAACTCATAAAATATAAATCATGTTTCCTTAAAAATTAGACTTAAGAAATATGTTAGTTCTAGTAGAAAATTTTAGGACATATGGAAGTTTCATTGACTAATAAAAAAACAGCAGAGGTGGTATTCTGTAATAAGTGTGCAAAATACTCAATGAAGAACTTCCTTCCAGGAAGAAGGACGGAACAAATAACTATTCCCAAAGTTATGAAGTCTTATTCCACACTTAATGATATTGAAATTTAATTGAAGGATCTCAAAGCAGAGAGTTTTGAAAAGCTATACTAGAAGAAGTCGTTATTGTGATGTCGAATATATGAAATAATATAGATTAGATAATATAATACAGGTTTAATGGAGAAGAATAGTTTAGTTTAGGAGAGCTTTATTGCTCAATATCAGAGAACAAAAATAGGAAATGAAGGGGGAAAATGGTGCTGAAGCCGGTATATTGGGTGGAGATTTAAGACACTTTTTTGAAACTAAATAAGATTGCTGGAATGAAATGTATTATTTAATTGTGCCATTGATCATTTTCAATATCCCTTGAATCTGAAGAATATGTATTTTCAACCGGAACAACTGCCATTCTTGGCCATAAACAAATAGAAAAAAATTATACTCTGGTAATTATCTTTGTTGCCTCTTTAGCAACGAAAATTAACATCTGGTAGTGTTTTATTTTGATGACAATGATAGACAAGACTTCAACAGAAATTTATTTAGCTACTAGATATGTATATAAATAAGTAGAACCTTAATGTGTTCTGAAATATTTATTCATTCTTTGACCATTCAATTATCCATGATTGTTGGTTTTCTGTATTCGTTGTTAAAAGGCCCGGTTGCTTTATCATCCTGGAAACTATTTTATTATAAATAATATTTTACATTTAAATAGGTAAATGTGCTGATTTGTATTTTTAAGAAAGAGTTCAGACCGTAATGAATGTTTTCTGGCTCATTAGAGATTATTTAACATCCTATAAATTTAATAGCCTAACAAATAAGGACAGTCTTACCTGTGGATGATTTATGTTGCATAGATTAGAAATAAAATGAAAATAAGATGATGAGAGGGTCAATAAGTGATGATGAAAAATGATATAATTTAGTATCGAAATTTTCTGCAAGATATTTTCTCAATTAAATACGGGCACATTGAGAGTTATCTCGTAAAACGGACGAGAAGAATGTAATTATTGTATTCTCATTTTTCTTCATTTGTTTATTTTGTATTTCTTTTATGTTAACAATTTGTGTAGGGGTATTGGAATTATGAAATTTCAATAGGTGGTGAGTGTTAAATTCCTCCTGAGAATCTTTAGAGGATAACCCTCTAACCTGATGTGTGGGGAGTACCCCTCGATTTTTTCCGATTGTCGGGAAGAATTGTTGGCATGACCAAAGTCAACTTGACAGTTTATTGGACTGCAATGAAATGAGGAGCAAGGCATTTCTTATCCTCATTGCCAAGTCAGCAATTTTCCCCTACAAAAATATAGGGGTCTTCTGCCCACACTGGGTTTGAGGAGCTCTATCTGCAGTTTCTCCAGGGAGACTTAACAGTTATTTTATTAATTTATGCTTTATAGCATCTAAATGTCCTACAGTAGATCAGCTATGAATAGAACAGAATAAACATCTTGAAAAAAAGGGTGGATGTTCATGTAAATTATCTAAATTAATGAGTTTTTCTGAAGCGGCAAAGTTTCGATAAAGTTCAAGACATTTTATATATGCACAGATGGACAAAATTTAACGCCGTACTATTATGGTATCTAGATGACAAATAGTGGTGTAGCTATGTATAGACAAAAAAACAAGATGAGATACTGAAGGGGGAACACAGGAAAAAACTTAAAGCAATGCTGATTTGGTTTGTTCAGTTTGGAGCACTACAATCTACTTTTTTGTAACACGAGGAATAACAGAGCTAATTTATTTTTAAGGACATTAAGTTTTGAATTACAGAATACAATTTATAACCATGCACAGTGACCTCAAACTTGTAAACTTGTACACTTGTAAACTGATCGAAAGTAATTTTAAAGCCTTACAGTTTATGCTATCTAAATGGTAGACCATGGAGTATGTATTCATACGTGAGAAAAAAAATATATGAGAAAGGAGTAATAAGAATATAAAAACGAATCTAAATCAGTATAAAATTATCTGTTGAAACATGCGGAGTTTTGCGAAATTTCAAGCCATTTTAATATCTTCACACTATCAGTAATATCATAAAGAGGAAGAAGAGAAATAACTTAATGATCACATAACATTTTTTTAGTATCGTAAGAGAGAACAGGGAAAGACGTATGCATTGAACGAAGGCGAAGATAGAGAAGGAATATATAAAAACTAATAGAAAACTGGCCGGATGTTTAACTAAATCCCCAACAGCCAAAATTAAGCTAAAAATGTTCTAAAACATGAATCAGAGAGTAGTATAAAGGATCGGGGGAAAAATGCTTAAATAGTTTATTTTAAATCTATTATATATATTTAAAATTTACCCATACTGCAGCTTAAAATAAAGATTAGTATACATGATAAACTTAGTCGTGCAAGATGTGGCTGGCGTGACAAATTATCGAGCATAAACTGCAATAATGGAGCATAAAGGCAGCAATGATTAGTAATCACAAGTTTTAATAGTACAAATAGCTGTAATTTGTATATAGTCTTCGGTTAACAGTCATATTCCGAAATATCCGTGATTCAAATTAACATGTGATGAAGTGAATCATATGATATCATTGGCTTGCAATGACGTAAAAATATGTTGTAAGGAAGCATTTTAAATTATAGTTTATCAAAAAAAGTTACCTAAATCAGTATTAAAAGTATATGAAGCACACGAAGTTCTGTGAAATATAATGCCATTTATATATGCGAACTCTAACATTAACCCACAAGGATGCGCGTTACCCATAGTTACACAAGAACGCGAGTCCA
>CM063509.1:94759481-94764481 GCA_032207245.1 Pardosa pseudoannulata | reverse complement strand
GATTCGTGAAACGAGGAAAAAATAATTATATAAATTATGTATATATAGAAAAATATTCAGAAATTATTTTTTACCTATTTATTACTTGATAAATTAATAAATGTAATTACTTGCTCTTAACCCTTTAGCAGACAATGGTTTCGCAGTGAAACCTCCTGTTAAACATTTTTTTTTTCTCTAATTTTTGGAGAAATATGAATGTTTCTTTTTCAATTTTTTTATGTTTTTGACATTTAAAATTTGCAATAAATGACAGTACAGCATTTATTTTTTCTTTTGAAATATGTGTATTTATACTGGCTGTAACTGGAAAGTTTAGCAATGAAATTGCTCTTCGCTTGTCGCCCCAAACAAAAGTTTCTATTCAAACAACACTTATAAATTTTTAAACTATTTATTTATTTTACATTTTTAAGAACACTTATTTATTTTTCTCCCAATATAATTAAAATTTTAAAAAGTAGTATGTTTATCTGTAGAAGAGGATGGATGGGTTTGTCAGTTAACCCCAATCAATTCCTCCTAGGGTATCATCTAAGGATTTCAAAAAATAAAAAAATCTTAATGCATTTTGCATTTATAAGGTTCATAGATAATAAATGTAAACTAATTTCATTAAATTCAATAGAATTTATGTAGATGCCCTTTAAAGGGTTAACCGGGGAAAATAGGGCTTGAAATAATGGTATTAAAAGCTAGGAAAGAGGGGAAGGGGTGGATTTCGAACGTTGCTAACCCTAACTCATCAAGAATGCAATATGGATGTCTGTATCTATTCCAGGTAAAACTTAGGCTATTATTATAGAGGGGATTACTTAGATATTCCCTTCTGTTGATCTGTATACACTAGAAGTACATTTCGAAGCCAGAGTTGCTCAGTCAGCATAGGCAACGCTCTCGTACCAGGAAGTTCGTGGGTTAGGAGCCCGATCCGGCATAAGATACGCCGTGTTCGTTAAAGTTGACTTGGATATGTAAAATATGTTAGTAGTCACAATATCCTCCAATTTCTTAATCAATACCTGTGTGGTGGCAGGCTAAACTGGCAGGATCCCTTCCTCAAAATTATGAGGACCTGCTTGAGCTTAAAGTAGTACTTTCAACCTTGAGGTTCTCATCAAAACGAAAGTCGCATTCCCTTGCTTTAATACCAATAACAACCTGCTCACTCGTTCTTGGTTAGACCAAGTGGCATATGTGTGATGAGGCGATTTAAATCTGTTATATAATTGATTCATTCATACAATAAGTAAAATGTTCGGGACCTAAATTTGACCTGATCACATCTTTGTAAAGAGATGGAAAGTAGAACTCTCAACCTTGAGGTTCTCGTCAAAATGAAAGTCGCATCCCCTTGCCTAAATACCAATAACAACCTGCTCACTCGTTCTTGGTTAGACCAAGTGGCATATGTGTGATGAGGCGATTTAGATCTGTTATATACTTGATTCATTCATACAATAAGTAAAATGTTCGGGATCTAAATCTGACCTCATCACATCTTTGTAAAGAGATGGACGACCATAAATTTCTATTCAACAGATATGTTTGTCTTGTACGGGTGTCTCGGGCGTAGTTCTGATCCCAGTCCCAGATTAGAATCCCGTCTCCGCACTTGACATTAAATAAGAATGTACCTTTGTGGAGTATTTATGAGTCCCTAAGGGACAGTGCCCAATTAGAAGGGATAAGGTTTGGCACTTTGGCGGTCTCAAGCAGTCTGAAGCAGGCAAATGAAATAATTACAACTATCCCGATTGGACGACAAGAAGAAAGAGGGGGTAAGGTTGAAATAAATTAAATATGAAAAATCTAAAAGGGGAGACGATGGTTCGGAGGTCCCAAAAGAAGGTGTTCTAAAGTCGGGAGTACAGTACTGTCCGACGGAAGTTGTTCGTGAGTCCAGAGGAGAAGGTGCTCGATAGTCAGACTAGGAGAGTCCAGCCAAGTCCGACAGGAAGTGTTCTTGCACCAAATAGTACGGCCGCACCCCCCAAAGACTCAGAAGGAAGCCCCTGACGAGACCAACGGATGATATATAGATTCCCTCTCCTGATCATCCATAGATACCCTTCTACCATAAGTGTTTCGAGCGCAACACTTTAGACCCACAAAGGTACCCCAAATTTACATACATTTTTGAAATTTAGATTAGGTCCTCTATCTATTTACAAAGTTACTTAAGTATATAAAAAATTGTCAGAACTAATTTAAAAGATGTTGACAAAGATTCTTTTATGAAAATTAGCATCAGTTTTGTATGTAAATATATGTATATATATTATAATAAATTTACTTTTTTTTAATATTAAGCTAGTATCGGTTGCTGTCAATTTATCTGTTAGTTTATTTTTATATTTATGTCTGTAGTTTCTCAGAATCTGTGGTTAAATTTAGTACAAAAATACTTAACACAACGCAATTAAAAATAAATCACCACTATACATTTGATCACAGGTTGATACTCAAATATAAACGAGGACTACACGACAATATGCAACAACAACAGAAGTGTAAGCGAAAGTGTAGAGCTTAATTTAAAGTGTGTATTAACACATTGTAATCGAGACACGTACTACTATATTTTCTGATGATTAATACTTGAGCTCGGGTCGCATACTAGTACGCTCTCTGACGATTGATCACTGAATGTGGGTCACGTACTAGTACGGGTTAGTGGAACAACAGGATTTGTTTGTGGGTACAGAAATAATGATATATACAGAAAAATGAATCCGAATGTTCTTGTCTACTACATAGATTCTGGAAATATTTAGGCAAATAAAAAATAGTTTATACATCCTTACACGCGGAACCACAGAATGGAAAAAAATAAACTATATTCTACTGTTTCTATTTGATTTTTCATTTTTACGATACTATTATAAATTAATCCAATAAAAAGTACATTTTTTGTTTACAAAAATCTTATGGTTGTTATTTATATATTTGTTTATATATTTCAATAAAAAATATGAAAATTAAATAATTTTTGATCGATTGAGATTTAACTGAATAACTAAATTTACGCACAAAACGTCCGCTCCCGGTTTAATTCTGCTGATAAATGTACCCCCACACAATGTGTTAAAATTAAAGCTTGATTTCTTCTGACAATCTATGCTTAAACATCCTTAGCATTGTTCAAAAAGCCAACCAGCTTTCATTACGAAGTAAAAACGCCATTAATAATAAACTGATATAAAGCCCTTCAATATCACTTTAAAACTCACCAGGGAAATAGAAGAAGTTTAAAATAACTGTGTTGAATTTTTTGTTAAAAGTCTACCACAAAAAAGTTTGTATTTATAGCTATACTTACAATATTCACCGCTATATTTGTAATATCCCGCATACATTAAAGTCTATATGATAAAGCTTTCTCATAAATCGATCTATTGAGATTTAACTGAATAACTAAATTTAGGCGCAAAACGATCGCTCAAAGGTTCAATTCCTGTGCGAAATGTACCCGCACTCAATGTGTTAATCATAGCTTACATTTTATGAATGTAAATTTAATAAACGATATTCAACGAAATAAAAATTAATTGCAATGAAATTAGTTGTTTAATTTAACACTCTTTTTGTGTAATTTATTGAATATCTTAATTATAAATTTTATAAATCTATTAAATCTTTAAATGTACAATATATAGAAAAAATTATTGTGAATATTGACTTTTCTGTACACTAAAAACTGAATTAAAGCTAAATAGCTTCAAGGTTTTAACTAAGACTTTATTTTAGATTAAATATATATTAACTAAGCTATAATATTTTTTACGAAGAACTGCATTTATTCTAAAATGTATCTACATCAGAATGTTTTTTTAATATTGTTTTGTAATATTTTCAATAAAATGTAAATTTAATTAACTTACAAATGAGGAAATAATGAAAGATTTTAAAACACAGAAATGCATTTTTAATTTTACAGTTTTATATGACGTTGATTTTACCGAAAAAAAAATAAACTACAACATGTTTTCCATTTTTCTCATCTCAGTCATTAAAATGCCTCTTTAATATTCAACTTTGTTTACTCTATGTTAAATTAAAATTAAGTGTTTATCAAAGGACTGGAAAAAAGAACAGATCCAGTTACTAAACAATGCATTAGTTCACTAAAGTTTACACTAAATAAAATATTTTAATAACAGTGTTTAAAATAAATAACCCGGAAACGTGTTAAGCATCTATCATAGCTTTTCTCAGAATAAATTTTAAATATTCGTTACTTTATTCGTCTCATACAGTAATTAACAATTAGTAATATTCTAAAAGTTTACGTGTTCTTTCATAAAATATTCATAAATTGAACAGTAAAACTTTATCACGTTTTAATATAAAATATCTTTCATTAGAGTAAATGACATTGTACAACCCATATTTAAGAAATAAGTATAATCTATATAACTAGGAGTATTAAAATTTTTATACTCATCATCTGATATATCATTTTATTTGGTATATGCTCTATATATTTTAAAATGTCTTTTCCATTAATTTTTTATTCATAAATCTACAGTATGTTAAATAAGAGCGTGTAGCTGATAACTTCTTCAATAGATAACTCGCAGATATCGGCTTAATTGCACGTGTTCTTCTCAAACATTAAAGAAGAATGCTTTATGGCTATTGTAAGAGTCGCGTCCGTCTCTGTCGGTGATCGGTCGAACTTTTATTCTTTTGAACAATTGAAAACGTCAGTATTGTACCAGTAATGGTCTTTTTGATGCCAGGACGATCAGAGGTGTGAAGTGTGTCGTTTTTGTCAACGCACCGTCAGAGAAAAGAAATTGGGCTTTGTGTGAAAGCGTCGGCTGGGCGCCAAAGGGCGTTTCGGCTACTCCAAGGACAAAGGTCAACGAGTGGGGATGTCGATTCCTCCTAAAACCGAGGTTTCCTGTTTGGAGAAGAAGAAACGGGAGGAGACTCCCGGTGGAACTTCGAAGAGAGCAGGTTGTCTAGAGTAATATCCTCTCTGGACGACTTTA
>CM063509.1:94751981-94754481 GCA_032207245.1 Pardosa pseudoannulata | reverse complement strand
AAAGCTGGAACCAGCTAAGATAGGCCGGGAATGGGTTCTACAGATTGTAAAACATATTATGCTTCGACACAATGGCTTAAGCTCAATACATTTTACTTAGACCTCAAGTGGCAAAACAATAGACTGTGACGCCAAAATCAATACAACACTTATGTTGTCCTAAACATTGGTTTGATTAAAAGTGCTACGGTCTATTTTTTGGAACACGAAGAATAATGAGACCGGGACCTAGAGCTTAACCGTCAGGCTGCTACGAAAAGCTATCTTTCTTGTCTTGTGCTGTGTCAAAATGACATAGAAGGGTGAATGCACTGCAGTATTTTACGAAATATTTCACACTCGAGATTAAGTCTTATTTTACTTTCAATTAATGGGAAAATTATAGTAACATACAGCAGCGCTATTGAGCTTCCACACATTTTTGACAGAATATATGAGAAGAGCGATAGCGCTTAGCGGCATTTAAACAGTTAAAGCGGATTCCGACCGGGAAAGAACATTTATGCTCCAGCGGGATTCGAACCCAGAACTATGGTACCGAATATCAAGCTCTAACTATTTGACCATTGTTTGACATACTGTCTTGTAAAGGCGAATTTTAAGATGAGTTTAATTGTAATATGTCCTCGAAAGCGTTGATTTATTAAAGAAAAGGAAAATAAAATATTTTTTTTCCCAAAAAACTTCTTTCGTTGACTTTGATCCAGTTAATAACTTTCCATCTGATTACTAGCTATTTTGTAATGCAGTTATGTCAGTACAGTTTACTGATATTTGTTGAAAATTTTATATCTCTAACACACAAGTGCTTTATAGAGCTCATATCACAGCATAATATTTTCATAATTTGTTTACTTACATAATTTCCGAAGAAGATTGCTAAGCGTGTTTTAGATTTGAATAATACTAAAATGAACTTTAAATCTCTAAATTTCACCGATTGATTATCCTGGTACAGAGTCCGAATAATGTTATCAAGCCAAGTGTTGGCTTTAACAATATTTGTTTCGCTAAAAACCATTGTTTTCAAACTAACAAACGTTGCTTCACTCAAAATACTATATTTCACAAACTAATATTCCGACAGCTGTCAAATTTATACAAGTGTCCTTCAAAGGTTAGGACTAACTGAAAATCACATGAATTTAGTACTAGTAGCGCCATCTATGTGTCAGCCTTTGAACATTTAAGTCCACCTGTTAGTTTATAGTAGTAATTGTAATAAAATCTGTTAAAAACAAGCAAATGTATAGAAAACCAAATTTATAATTAATATTATAATTTAGTGCATTTTTTAACTAAGAATAATCACTTAAGAAAATGGTAAATTTCTAAAATAAATTCGAAATTTTTGTGAATTAATTAACACTTTTTTCATAACTGTACAGAAATATCTATAATATCAATTACTTAAAACATAAAAGTTTTGATGACATTAAACTTATAAAGTTTTGAGAAAATGCCAATATTTTCAAAAACAAAATTACACGAAACATCCATTTAAATATATTGGTTTTTTTATTCCAACGTGTTTTAATTGAGATAAGAGTAATTACTCTTCTAAGACTGTTTAATTCTTTAAACACTGTAACTAAAGAATCTAAAAATGTCTGGTAATCTCTTAATTTTCAAAATTTTTCGAAGCACAATAGTATTACTTTAACGTTTTATGTTTCTTGTTTACTCTAAATACTCTTTAATGGATAAAATGAAATTGTATGCCATTCATTGCAATTTTGTTTAGTTTGACATGGAACATTTCGTAGCTGGAAAATCCTATCGTATAAAATAACCATTAGGATTTGTGGTTAATTGAATTTTTTAATTAGCCCCTCCTGTTTCTGGTTTTTACTTACTCTTGGAAAAGTTTAAAGAATGAATATTCTTCAAAGTAAACTAGCGTAACAAACTTATCTACCTTTAAGTTACTTTTACTTCATTAGGAGTTTAATCGTAATACATTATTTTCTCTGGAGCATTAAAATAAATACTCTAACTTAAAAACCAGGTATTAGAACAGAACTTCAAAATAAATTAATGTTTCTCTAGTTTAACGTAATAATTGCATAGAGAATAAGTCTTTTGAGAAGGTGAAGAAGTTACTAAATGAGACATAAATTTTTATATTTACAGCACTAAAATAATTATTCTGAAAATTCATGTACTAAAATATTTATTAAATCCATTCTGAATTTCAATGTAGACTTCTCCAAAAACTAAACATCTGTAGTCACGAGCTATTTAAATTTTTTCACAATATCTTAAATTATGGATTCTTCTTTAAAATTATGTTTCCTTTAACAGAAAATATTTCGTGAAAGGAAAACTCTCACATAAATAAATCAATTGGCACTGTGATTAATTGCATTAAACAATAAATACGTGCTACTTTAATTTAATTTTAACTAACAAAATTAGATTATTGATTAATTGCAATAAACATTATCTACTTATGTGACAATTTCATAAAAGGAAACTTACACTGTCATATAAATAAATC
>CM063509.1:94724481-94744481 GCA_032207245.1 Pardosa pseudoannulata | reverse complement strand
GATTCCAAATATTGTTCCAGTTTTAAATATTAATTTCTAAAACTGAAAGTTCACTTTATTCGGTGTAAGAGTTCAAAGTTGTTTTTGGAAATTTTTGAAAAAAAATATTAGTAGAGCTTTAAAATGGTATGTAGATCAGGAACTAACAATCACTCTATTACTATAAAGGTTTCGTTTGGTCTACAGCTTAAACAACTACTGTTCTTCTGCCCAAGGGATAATTAGAACAGGTCATAATGCTTAACACTAGAAGGTCCGTGAGTAACTAAATTATTGCAGGACTACTGTTCAGCAGTGGTTTCGCCAAGTTATCATTCTCACTATGAAAACTCTTATTTTACACCGTAAGAATTTACTTTTTCCATGACTTTGTAAAGAGTATTTGTTTTCACATAATGGATATGTAATATCCCAAAACTGATACGGTTGCATTTTTTAAAGTTGTCATAGATCTTAGAACTCAATAATGTAATATTTTAAATATTTGATACAAAATAGAATTTAGTGTATACGAAAGTAGGATACTTTAGTTATCATTTCGTATGAACTTCTGAATATTTTTTCCCAAAAGTAATTTCAAATATTGTTCCAGTTTTAAATGTTAATTTCTAAAACTGAAAGTTCACTTTTTTCAAAAATGTAAGAATTCAAAGCTATGTTTTTAGAAAGTTTTGAAAAAAATTATTAGTAGATCTTTAAGATGGTATGTAGATCAGGAACTAACAATCACATCATAACTATGAAGGCTTTGTTCGATTCACAGCTTAAACAACTACTGATTTTCTGCCCGAAGGCTAATTAGAGCTTGTCCTAATGCTTAACACTAGAAGGTCCAGGAGTTCAATTATTCTTAAACGTTAGCCGGTGTAGTTTCGATCCACGATATAAAATATATAAAATAATTGAGATAAATAAATAATTGAAGGACTACTGTTCTGAAGCGGTTTTGCCAAGTTTCCTTTGCCGCTATGAAAACTCTTATTTTCCCTCAAAGCATTAACTATTTAAATAACTTTCTAAACAGTATTTCAGTTTAACATAATGGGTATGTAATATCCCCAAAATTATGGTTTAGCATTTTTTAAGATTGAAATAAGTCATAGAAATCAATAATGTAATATTTTAAATTTTGGTACAAAATAGAATTTAGTGTATACAGAAGAAGGATACTTATCATTTCGTATGAACTTAGGAATATTTTTCCCAAAAGTGATTCCAAATATTGTTTCAGTTTTAAAATAAATATAAATTTCTAATACTGAAAGGTTGTCTTCAAAGGTGTAAGAGTTCAAAGCTATGTTTTTGGAAAGTTTTGAAAAATTTTTAGTCGAGCTTTAAGATATCGTCTAGATCAGGTGTCAACAATCACACCATAACTATGAAGGTAGGTTCGTTTTACAGTATAAACAGCTACTGATTTTCTGCCCAAAGGCTAATTAGAGCTTGTCATATTGCATAATACTAAAAGGTCCAGGAGTAACTAAATAATTGACGCTATTAAAATTCTTACTTTACATTGACTTTCTCCATAACTTTCTAAAGAGTATTTGATTTTAACATAATGAATATGTAATATCCCAAAACTGGTGGGGTCGAATTTTTTAAAGTTGTATTAGATCGATGAACTCAATAATGTAATATTTTAAATTTTCATACAAAATAGAATTTAGTGTATACCACATGAAAAATTTCATTTTAATTACGTATTCGCCCTGAAATAAAAACATTTGTCTATTCTGAAATACAATCCTAAATACGAAATAATTTTTAAATTAACATTTTGATAATGAATAAATATAAAAAGAATTCTAATAACATCAATCTGATAGAAATGAAGTGAGAATTTTTTGTTAAAAGCGTAAGGAGGTTTTATTACATCTCTTGATGATAAAGAAAGTAAGCCATAGTTGTTTTACTACTATATGATATACGGTTGCTTAAATAATTTGTGCTTATTATAGAGAGCATTTTACTCCGTTTTCCATTTTTATTTAAAAATAAAAAGCAGTTGAATTAAACGGGAAAAAAAGCATTTGTCTATGAAAAATTCCATTTTAATTACGTATTCTCCCTGAAAGGATAGTATTTATCTTTTCTAAAATACAATCATAAATAAGTAATAATTTTTAACTTAACAGTTTGATAATGAATACAGATAAAAAGGATTCTAATAACACTAATCAGATTGAAATGAAGTCAGAATTCTGTGTTAAAAAATTAAGGAGGTTTTATTACATCTCTTGATGATAAAGAAAGTAAGCCATAGTTGTTTTACTACTATATGATATACGATTGCTTAAATAATTTGTGCTTATAATAGAAAACATTTTACCCGTTTTTCTATTCTTAGCAGTTGAATTAAAACGGGAAAAATGTATTTGCCCTTAAAAATTTCCATTTTAATTACGTATTCTTCCTGAAAGGATAGCATTTATCTTTTCTAAAATACAATCATAAATAAGTAATAATTTTTAACATAATAATTTGATAAGGAAGAAAGATGAAAATGATTATAATACCACCAATCTAAAATCCTTTTATCTTTATTCATTATCAAATCGTTAATTTAAAACATATTTCTTATTTAGGATTGTATTTTCTGATAGAAGTCAGAAATCTGGGTTAAAAGCGGAAGGATGCTTTATTACATCTCTTGATGATGAAGAAAGTAAGTCATAGTTGCTTTAGTACTATATGACATACGGTTGCCTAAAGAATTTGAGCCTATTGTGCAGAAATAATTTATCACTTAATACTACTATTTATTTACTAAATATAAAACAATTTAATTAACGATGAAGAAAATAAGCGATAGTTGTTTTAGTATTATATAACATACGGTTGCTTAAAGGATTTGTTCCTATTGTATTTTCTGATAGAAATCAGAATTCTGGGTTAAAAGCGTAAGGAAGGTTTATTACATCTCTTGACGATGAAGAGAGTAAATCATAGTTGCTTTAGTACTCTATGACATACGGTTGCCTAAAGAATTTGAGCCTATTGTGCAGAAATAATTTATCCCTTAATACTATTATTTATTTACTAAATAAAAAACAATTTAATTAACGATGAAGAAAATAAGCGATAGTTGTTTAGTATAGTATAACATACGGTTGCTTAAAGGATTTGTGCCTATTGTATTTTCTGATATAAATCAGAATTCTAGGCTAAAAGCGTAAGGATCCTTTATTACATCTCTTGACGATGAATAGAGTAAATCATAGTTGCTTTAGTACTATATGGAGTACTGTTGCCTAAAGAATTTGAGCCTATTGTACAGAAAAAATTTATCCCTTAATACTACTATTTATTTACTAAATAAAAAAAACAGTTTAATTAACGTTATGCCCTTGTTCAAGGGAATCTTGAAGAAAAATGAAAAACAAAGACAACAACTACCCATCTTCATGTTCTCTACAAGGTAAAGCCCCCAGTCTCTACCGTCAGCACGTTCAGCAGAAGAGCCTCCGAATGAGTTTAAAACATCTACTCTACTTCTCCGACACCAACACATAATTGTTCACCTCTCTCTGAAAGCAATGTTGATTAATGTTTATTACTCTAAAAGGTTTTGTAATTAACCTAATAAATTAGCACTGACACGTTTAGGTAAATACATATACTGTTGTAATATTTCGTTTAAATGTGTAAAGTATAAGTACTGATAACATATTTAAAACATTCGTGTACCCTCATACACGAAAATGCCTAGGGGAAATCCTACTTCGCGATTTTTAGCTTTCGCGGAAGGTTCTAGTCCTTATTAACTTCGAAAAACGAGAGATCACTTTATAAAACTCTATCCCACAATTTGTATTTTTTACTTTTTCTTTTACATTACATTTATTTCATCTATAGAATGCACCGGAATGAAAGAAAACGCTAAATTTGGTAAAATTCTGATAATATTCGCTGTCATTTTAAGTTATCCCATGCTAATTAATAACAAATATATAGGACGAGGTTTATTGTTATCAGAATACGTGGTTTCAAATATTAGTCAGGTTTTCATGTTTATAACCACTTTTCTCCTAAATGGCACGAAACTTTCAGTATTTTTTTCTAGAATAGTAACATTAGCTCTTGAATTTCAAAAAATGAACGAGTATAAACTATAACGAATCAAACCAAAATAAAACAAATACTTGGCATTCCCTTCAGTTAGAGTGTTTGAGTAAACCGTCATCAATATATAAGGATTTATATACAATTTTTTAAAAACATTGAACAGATAAGTAATTAATTTTCGGTAGAATCTAAACAAAGCTTATCTATCTTCCGGCGTCGTTTGAAATTTGTTCCCCACTGCTACGTTTTTATCCAACTCGATCCAAAAAAAGAGTTCAAAATATCTGTTAGTAATTTCTTTTATACTGTCTAGCAGGTCTGTTACCACATCCATCTATCTTAGCATTTACGAAAAAAATCCCTCATGAAATTAGGAAAAAAATATCTTCTTTTAAATCGGGTTTAGTGATGGGATATATATCTGCTAGTAATCTAGTAACATTACTTATCTGGTTTTTTTTCTTTTACAAAAACTCCATGCATTCAATCTACTTTCTCTATGATATAAAAAATATTGTACATTATATATATATATATATATATATATATATATATATATGTGTGTGTGTGTGTGTGTGTGTGTGTGTGTGTGTGTGTGTGTGTGTATTTATATATACATATATACATATATATATATATATATATATATATATATATATATATATATATATATACATATATATATATATATATATATATATATATATATATATATATATATATATATATATATATATATATATATATATATATATATAAATATATATATATATATATATATATATATTTCATAAATGTAATTCTTAGTTTACACTGGATACATACGCATATATAGCATTACTACTCATTTAATAAAAAATGCATTTACTGATTATCGAAATAAATATTTAATAATTTCATTAAACTTTAAAATTTGTATGTTTGTATATAGAAACACTGTCTTTAAATATGGATTTAGGTATAGTCGAAATAAGTATTGATGTTTGACTCCGGAAATGAAAATTTTCATGACTAAAATAATTTTCTACTTTCTATAAAATTAAAATGACTGGAATGGAATATTTCATTAATTTAAAAATCCCAAGACGATTTAAAAAACTATAAAAAATAAACGTAATCGGTTGCATAAGCAAAAAGGTATTAAAGGTTTAATATTCTAATAACTAAAAAAATATTTATAACTATCGTATAAACTTACGTTATCCCTGGGTGAACAATATATCAGCTTCCTTTGTTTATATCATATTAAATATCCTACTGTAGAAAATAAGTCTAAGGTTTGAGATATAATATCCCTTAAAGTGATAAATGATCTTTTCTTTTATTAACACGATGAAAATTACATAATTTAATATTTGTATAGCAGAGAATGTTGAAGTAATAGTTAAGAAACATAATTCATCATTGTTTGTTTTATACTACATTATTCCTGTAGAGAGACTCTCACGTTAGAAGATAAAAATGAGCATTTATAAATGATACAGCATCATTAAGTATAAATAACTGTGAGAAAAATGTTTTTTATATTTTATTTTCAACTGTTAATACGCAAACTTGAATTGTTATGAATAAACACACACACACACACACACACACATATTATACATATATATATATATATATATATATATATATATATATATATATATATATATATATATATATATATATATATATATATATATATATATATATATATATATATATATATATATATATATATATATATATATATATAAGCTACTTATTAGATAAGGAAAAAAATTGTAATTGTCTACATTGGGTTAAAGATTGAAAATTTCAATCATGATTAAATAAAAAATAAAGATTAGATAAAGGAATAAAATATGTAAATGCCAAATATATGTCGAAGATATGTCAAATATTTAAGGTTTAGTAATAGTTTTTATGCTTTTAAATATGTACTCTTACACTATTCACATATGAGTGGGACACTATTTTAATAAGGAGTTGAAATTTCTTCCATTATAAAAAAACGACATTTCATTATTTTATTTTTATTATATTTGCAATTGTTAATAAGCAAACTTGTGATGGTAAGAATATATATATATATATATATATATATATATATATATATATATATATATATATATATATATATTAAAACTTATTCATTAGATGTGTTTTTTGAGTATTGTGAGTCTAAATTAATAAAATTTAGACTCCTTTGTTTTTTTAAATACTTTATGAGAAGAAAATTCTTAAAGGGAAACTAATAATTTATATATATATATATATATATATATATATATATATATATATATATATATATATATATATATATATATATATATATATATATATATATATTCTACTTATTATTTAAAGAAACGAAAAAAATTTTAATTTTCTATATTTGGTTAAGTTTGAAAATTTCAGTCATGATGAAATAAAAAATAATGTTTAGATAAACGAATAAAATATGTAAATGCCAAATATATGTCTAAAATATGCCAAAGATTTAAGGTTTAATTATAGTTTTTATGATTTTCAATGTGTACTTTTACTTTATGTACATGTAGAAAGTGTTTTAATAAAGGTTTAATTTTCTTCGATTATGAATAAAATGACATTTTATCATAAATTATGAAGACAGTTTTATTTTTTTCATAAATTTAAATAAGTTATATATATATATATATATATATATATATATATATATATATATATTATAATATATATATATATATATAGAGAGAGAGAGAGAGAGAGAGAGATACTAAATGAGCCGACTGACATTGTGTTGTTTTAACTTTGTAAATCTATATATTGTAAAATGTTTTTAAATAAATTCTAAATTGGATCGCTATGATGGAAAATTAAGGGAAAAATATTGCTAAAATATTTGATATCACCACTCGTACAATCATCACAAACATAATTAGATAAAAGTAAAATTTCCTACATCGCTGTACAGTCATTTGTTCCAGGAACTTAACGTATTGATGCCCGTTATGCTGACCACTGAGTCACAGATACTTTGGAAGTGAAGTGTTTCGAGCGGCTTATAATAATCTCAATAAGAGTGAAATTCTTTATTTTTAATATAAAAACATTTTCTATCGCATTAAATTGTGAATCTAAACCATTCTCGAGTCAACTTAATTACATATACAAATTTTATCAAATTCAGTTCAGCCATTTAGAAGAAGTTCGTTTACAAACATAAGGACCAAAGAATGTTATATATATATATATATATATATATATATATATATATATATATATATATATATATATATATATATATATATATATATATATATATATATATATATATATATATATATATATATATATATATATATATATATATATATATTTATATATAAAGATACGTATATATTTGATTGTAACTACACACAGTTTACAAAATTTTAATAGTTTCTTTTCTAAATTGTTCAAATTTATGAAAAATAATCATTTTATATTATTTGTATTTGTAGTGAAATGTTACTATTCAAATATTTAATCACACTTGAGTAAACAAAAAGCTTTATTTTCGTCTTCTCAATTTATCAAGATGGGAAACTTTTAAAAGTTACATTTTTAGTCTTATGTATTGCGAAGAAAAGGAAAAAAATCTTTGAAATTAAAATTTACTGTGATATTTCGAGGGTAATGCGTTAAAACACTTTAATAAATTTGAAACATTTAATATGAGGATAATATCAGACAAGTAATAATAATGAGAATCGTAATATGAAATTACTAGTTATCGGTAACACAAATGTATGATTTGAGTGGAATTTAATTCTCAGTAAATATTGTTGGATGCGTATTCTTTATATCCCCAAAAAATAAAATCTAAATATGTAATTATCATATATTTGCTGATTCTAAAAAAGGAGCAGTAATAAAGAAATTAAAAATACACAAACGTTGCTTTTTTTCAATTTTTCCTTTTTTTATTTTGCAAAGTTAAGTATAATTCAACAAATATAAAAAATATTGCATCTATGAAGGCCTCTGAAGTATTTATTCTCTTATCATCTATTGAGAAGAAAAGGGAAAAAATCTTTGAAATTAAAACTCACAGTGACATTTCGAAGATAATACATTAAACATTTGTAATAAATTTTAAACATTTAATATGAGCATAATATCATTCAAGTAATACTAATAAGAATTATAATATGAAATTACTAGTTATGTGTAACACAAATTAATGATTTGACTGGAATTTAATTCCTGGTAAAGATTGTTGCATGCGTATTCGTTAGAACCAGAAAAACACAAATCTAAATACGAAATTATCATATATTTGTTGATTAAAAAAGGAGCAATAAAAAAGCCACAAAAAATACTCAAACATTGAATTTTTTCTATTTTTTCCTTTGCTCATTTTGCAAAGTTAAGTGTAATTCAACATATATGAAAAAAATGTATCTTTCAAGGGGTCTGAAGTATTCTCTTATCATCTACTGCGAAGCGAAGGAAAAAAATTAAATCCAAACTAACAGTGGCATTTCAAAGATAATACATTAATAAACTGCAATTAATTTGAAACATTTAATATGAGGAGAATATCAGTCAAGTAATACTAATAAGAATTATAATATGAAATTACTAGTTATGGGTAACACAAATGCATGATTTGAGTGGAATTTAATTCCCGGTAAAGATTGTTGGATGAGTATTCGTTAGAGCCCCAAAACAGCAAATCTAAATATATAACTATGATATATTTGTTTATTAAAAAAAGAAAAGTAATAAAGCTACAAAAAATACACAAATGTTATCATTTTTCAATTTTTTCCTTTGTTCATTTTGTAAATAAGCATAATTCAACAAATATAAAAAATAATGTTTCTGTCAAGAAATTTGAAGTATTCTCTTATCATCTAATGTGAAGAAAATGAAAAAAATCTTTGAAATTTAAACTCACAGTGACATTTCGAAGATAACATATTAAGAAACTGTTATAAATTTTAAACAATTAATATGAGGAGAATATCAGTCATGTAATACTAGTAAGAATTCTAATATGAAATTACTAGTTATCGGTAACAGAAATGCATGATTTGAAAGGAATTTAATTCTCGCTAAAGATTGTTGGAGGAGTATTCGTTAGAACCCAAAAAACTCAAATCTAAATAGTACTTATCAGATATTTGGTGATTTAAAAAAAGAGTAGTAATAAAACTATAAAAAATAAACAAACGTCGTTTTTTATAAATTTTATCCTTTGCTCATTATACAAAGTTAAGTGTAATTCAACAAATATAAACAATAATGTATCTGTGAATGTCTCTGAAGTATTCTCTTATCATCTATTGCGAAGAAAAGAAAAGTAAAATCTTTGAAATTAAAGCTCACAGTGATATTTCGAAGATGATACATTAAAAACTGTAATAAATTTAAACATTTAATATGCGTAGAATATCAGTCAAGTAATACTATCAAGAATTGCAACATGAAATTACTAGTTAATGGTAACACAAATGCATGATTTGAGTGGAATTTAATTCCCTGTAAATATTATTGCATGCGTATTCTTTAGAACCCAAAAAACTCAAATCTAAATACGTAATCATCATATATTTGTTGATTTAAAAAAGCAGCAGTAATAAAGCTACAAAAAATACAAAACGTTGCTTCTTTTCAATTTTTCTTTGTTCATTTTGCAAAGTTAAGTATAATTCAACAAATATAAAAAAATAATGTAACTGTCAAGGCCTCTGAAATATTCTCACATAATGTATAGTATAAATACGAATATTAATAGACGTTACATGATTAAGGAAGATAAATTTCCTTATTTCATATCTTTCGTCGTTTTTTTCGTACTTAAGTAGAGGAGCAAAAATCAATGTAAACATTGCGTGCCTAAATTCGTTGTGCGAGTTCATCCTTTATCGTGCTGAGCTATTTTTCTCCTCTTTTTTTGAACGTTATAACTTTTTATCTTGAAAATTGTAGTGTGTCATCAAAGAAATTAACTTTAAAGTCACGAAAGAAGCTTTCTCACTTGGCTGAATGACGCTTAAGTGAGAAAATGCGATAAAGTCTATCTCAATTGCTTGTGTATTAAGTTCAGTCAATATCTGAGGACACATTTTAGTATAAAGAAAACTGTTTTTTCTTTAAATACAGATATTTATAAGGTGTTTTTTGTATTAATCTTTATGACGTTCATTTATATAATTAATATTTTCGAGAATATCTTATTGCAGTTAAAAGTCTATTTCAGGGATATCAAAGTGCTAAAATCAAAGTGATGTAAAATGCAATATTTCAAGGGCAAGTATCTTAATATTTATTTGTGTTTATTCTACGTATTTTATGTACCTTGAAGACATTAATTACTTGCTTTTGAAGTTCAGTCTTAAACCTGGGGCATATTTTAGCATAAAGAAAATTGAAGTTTTCTTTAAATATGAATATTCTTAAGGTACTTTACGTATTTATTTTAATTTAATTTAATATAAAGGTTTATTTCAGGGGTAGAATATAGGACAACAAAAGTCATTGAAAATGAATTTGTTGACTAATAGTATTTTATGTATTGTTTTTATTAATCATATGTATTAATATTTCATATTTTTTTATGCGCCGAGAAAAATACAATTAATAATAAAATAAGAATTGTACTTTGAAATTTCTAGTTACGGGTAACACAAGTGTATGATTTGAGTGCAATTTAATTCCCGGTAAAGATTGTTGCATGCGTATTCGTTAGAACCCCAAGAAGCTCACATCTAAATACGTTATAATCATATATTTATTGATTTTAAAAAATGAGCAGTAATAAAGCTACAAAAAATACACAAACATTGTTTTTTTTTAATTTTTTAATTTGTTTATTTTTCAAGGTTAAGTATAATTCAACAAATATAAAAAATAATGTATCTGTCAAGGCCTCTGAAGTATTTTCTTATCTTTTATTGCGAAGAAAAGGAAAAAGAATCTTTGAAATTAAAACTTACAGTGATATTTTGAAGATACAGTATTAAAAAGCTGTAATAAAATTTAAACATTTAATATGAGGAGAATATCAGTCAAGTAATACTAATGAGAATTATAATATGAAGTTCACTCTGAACTTTCGGGCGTATTTTAGTATAAAGAAAACTAAAATATTCTTTAAATACGAACACTGTTAAATGTCTTAACATGCTATTTTTATAACCATTCACTATACACTCAAGAGCCGAAAAAGTATGACCAACCCTATATTTTGCAATGAACTCTCCTGAATGACGTGGAAGGCACGTGATCAGGTGGAACTGCTTCTGGAGAGTCTGAAGAATCCTTCTTTCACTTAATTCTGTGTGCGATGGGAAAGGCTGCGGATCTGAGCGATTTTGATAGAGGGCAGATTGTAATGTCTCGAAGTCTCGGAACAAGTATTTCCGAAACTGCACTACTCGTGGGCTGTTCGCGATCTACAGTTGTTAGTACTTATGCAAAGTGGATGAATGGCGGTGAAACTAGCAGTAGAAGGCAGGGTGTTGGACGTCCACACGCTAACAAAGAAAAAGATCGCCAGAGAATATCTCACATGATGAAGCAAAACCAGAGCCAGACAGTGGCTTAGCTGACAACCCAATACAATGCAGGGCCAAGTACAATAGAATCAGAATACACTGTTAAGCGGACACTGTTAGATACGGGGCTAGGCAGTAAACGTCCCACTCACGTGGCTGATCAAGCGTCATAGCCAACTGCACTTACGTGAGCCCTAGAACATCGCGACTGGTCCCTGGATCAGTGGGAGAGAGTTGCTGGCCAGATGAATCACGGTTTGTTAGTCATCAAGCCGATGACCGTGACAGGATACGCCGCCTTCCAGGCGAGCAGTTGCTCTCTCAGTGTACAGTAGGTCATACACAAACCGATGGTGGCGGTATTATGCTTTGGGGCACGTTCTCTTGGGCGTCTCTAGGACCCGTAGTTGTGGTAAAGCATAGCATGAATGCTACAGGGTATCTGACACCATTGCAGACCAGTTGCACTCTTATAAGGCGTCTGTTTTTCCAGCTGGGAATGGAAACTTCCAACAGGACAAAGCTAAAATTGTGTCACAAGGCTAAAATTGTGTCGGGGTGGTTCCAGGAACATGATGCTGGCTTAACTTCCTGGCCGCCGAACGCACCGGATCTCAATCCGATCTCAATCCAATAGAAGACATTTGGCATGTCATGAGACGGCAGCTCAGAGTTCAAAGACCACCAATTCGCAATATCTCGGATTTGCGTAACACTTGCGTAAACATCTGGTACAATCTGTTTACGGCCATCTACCAAAGACTTGTGGCATCCATGCCAACGCTGGTTGAAGCTGTGTTTTGCACCAAAGGTGGGTCAACTCGATATTGACAGGTGGTCATAATGTTTTGGCTCTTGAGTGTAAAAGTCTATTTCTAGGGATAGCAAATAGGAATATGAATTGACCAAAAAACAAAGTAATCTTATCCAAGATGTTCTCTTCAAAACCATACCAACATGAAGTAATACTCTGAAATTGCAGAGTCTTATGTAATTGTATAACATCAAAGCAAGTAAGAATTCGACTAATATGGAAGTTACATTCAAGTTTAAGGGAACTAATTTTTTATAATTTAAGGTATAAATATCTACCATTATATATAGTGTGTTGTTGTTGTTACTTATCCCACTGATACAGAATAGCCTACACCAGGTTCATCAGTCCCCGGCTCCATACGCGATTGGTCCATCGCATAGGACAATATTCGCTTTTAGCGAGGAACCACAAAAACTGAAGACAGGTCACACAAAAGGAAAGGGAATTTAGTTACGATGAGGACAGCTAAGGTGAAACAATGACTTTGCCTAAATGAGTTCTCGTAATCTAAAGTCAAGGACCAAGAAAAGATCATCAAGCTTGTGCAGACACTTCTAGATAACATTGTGATTATGTACTTGTTTATTTGTCTCAGTGGCATAATATGAAAATGACATATATTCGGCAGACTCAAGCTTTACTCCTCCAACTAACGAGTTCGCTGTATTTGTTGTCTGACCTACCATGTTGTAATGAATATTTTTCATGTCCCTTCATTACATATTTCCCTTGTGGGGTATGTATATTTTAACCTACATTTTGCACCTTTTTTCACATATTGTCCTTTGCAGGTGCAGCTCTTGCTGTTTTCTCACGTAGCAGCCTATCTTTTCAAACATAGCCGCCCTTGATCTGGGATTCAGTTTCGGACCGAGCATCCAATTCTAGTAACTTGTATCCGCCATAATTTGAGCACATCGGCTCATATTCTGACAGTTTCTGTAGCCATAAGTTTAGGTTTGAGATGAAAGCCTCTCCTTTGAAAGTTGCAGCGTTGTGATGTGTTGCCAAGCTCCGCTTCGCATCGTTTTTGACGAAATTTCACCACCGGGGTTGCGCCTCAATACGACTAGTTTTTTTTCTCCTTGTCTCGACCTTTCATTAGTCAGTGCCGCGAGAACCCTACGTCTCCTAGAGAACGCTGGGTTTTCTTGGCGCCTGGCAACCCTCTTGCTGGCTGTGTTTCGGCGCTTTTAGCGTGAGCGTAGCCTAGAAGTTCTTGTAATTTTTGAGAGATAGAGAGACAATGAAGTGAAGTTTTAACACCCTTGCCGACGCGTTTTTTTTTTCGTCGAAAAATGTTTTTGTTGGAGCCACCTCGATCTTTTTCTAGCCTAAGCACTCTATCCTTATTCTGTTTTACTGCGAAGTTTCTGGCGTTATTTTTACTTAAAGCAACGAATTAATCTTCATCATATTTTACATAACGCAGCAAATTAGTCTCCATCATATTTTTACTTAAAACAACAATTTAATCTCCATAATACTTTTAAACAATGCAATTGAATAAATGTCAGTTATCCACTAATAGATCAAGTCAGAAGTGGACTATGTTAGTTTTAGATTATAAAATTAAACTTTATTTGATCAAATTCATTTTGATCAAATAATCATTTGATAAAATGATGTCTCTCCATTAAGTCAGAGTCTGATTTTTATCTAGCTGTGACTCTTAAAATAAAGCCTCCGATGATTCATCAATCAACCTATATACAGCTCCCTTCCTCTATATCGAGCCCCGACTCTTCAGTAAACATGTCTTTGAAGATAATTTGGTCTGGTGATATTGATTTTCATTTCTATTTTATGAATATCAATAGACTAATTTTTTACTTACTTATAGATCTGATAGAAGACCCGACAGACTTTGTTCTATTTTAAAGCTGTAAAACGAAAAATTGTAAAATACTTTAATTAAATTTTAAATTGGATCGTTTAGATCGAAAAGTAAGAAAAAGATATTTTATAAATACTTGACACCAACGAGCGTTCATATATTGCAAAGGTAATGAGTTTAAATTAAAATCCCCACCTTGCCGGTACAGAATTTTGATCCTGGGACTTCTTACACATAGCTCGTTGTTCTGACCACTGCACTGCAGATACGTTGTCAGGAAAGGGTTTCATGCTGAATTATAATAATCTTAATAAGCGAGCAATTCTGCATTTTTAATAAAAATCATTTTCTATCGGATCAAATTGTAAATCTAAACCATACTCAAACAAACATACTAACAAGCAAAAAATGTCATGAAATTCAGCCTAGCCATTTAGAATTAGTTCTACGGACCGGAGAATTTTATATATAAAGATATACACTTATCTTTATCATTTGAAATGCATTTAACCTTGTCTGTCAAGGAAATTTCATAAGGGAGTCGTAAGTTGTTATGTATTTAGTTATCTTCTTTAAACCTATGACATTAAAAGAAAATAATCTATATATCCATCACTAAAAATCCAGGTAAATTTTCAAACACCAAACAACGTAAGAGTAATTTTTGATTTTTCTTACATATATTTTTATATCTATTTGATAGAAGTGAAAATACACGTACTTCTGTGATTTTTTCATTTCATTTTAAATTAAAAATATATGTAGAAGACTTAATATTTATAATCTACTTACAAAACAAAAGTACAAAATTAGGATAATTGAATAACACAGAAAAAATCAACTACACAGAAACAATTGCTGGTAGTAAATATTAGAAATATCATAAGCTATACATATCACATTTACAACTGGCTACAAAATACTATTTTAAAAAATGGTTACATAATTGAGTTGCCCTTGCTATCAGTATTTTACCAACGTAGAGGCAAAGAGCCCCAGCGCTATACTTTGCTTCGACCCTGGATGGACAGGTCTGGTTTGCTAACTCACCCCCCAGATTGAGAAAGTTACATCGTCCAAATGCTTGTCTTGGAACAATTAGCAAAATATCACAAAAAAGGAACAACATAAAAATTAATCAATATTATGTGATAAAGGGTTACATATTTGAGTCGCCTTTGCTGTCAGTGGTTTACCATCGAAGACAGAATCACAATGCTATACTTTGTTTCAACCCTGGCTGGACATGTCGGGTTTCCTCACTAACGACCCTGATTAAGGAAGTCACATCATCGAAGTGTTTTATTCGCAGCACAGTTATAAAAATATCACAAAGGAACAGTATCACCTTAAGCAGATACTGATTTCACGACATTTCGAGGGTCCATAGAGGCCATACTTTTAGACTCTATGTCAGTAGACTTTTAAAAATAATCTAATAAAAAGCAAACATAACGTAGATGTAGTCAGTTTGACAAAATAGTATAAACAGATCTGTTATGAATATTTCTTTCAGTTGTAAAAATAAATGTCCTCAGCAGCAAATCTTTTCGCATTTATATCTTCGTGTGTCTATTATACTTGATTATCAAAATTTCTCAACAGTCCTCGTTAATTGATTTTCATGTGCTGTTTAGTACAATTACGTTTTTAGCCTTTTACTAGCATACAGCACACCATATGACGGGATAAGTACAATTTTTAATTTTTCAGAATTCTAAAGTACCCTATGAGGCAGGTACAAAATGGTTTGTTTTTTGGCTGATAATTATCTGGTACACGCTTAATAATTAGTTTATCTCCATACTCCTCTAAAGTCTTCGATACTGTGAATGAACTTTAATTTATTTCGTCAAACTGTATACTTATGTATAAAAAACAAACACACAAACGAACTTCTTAAATTTCAAAGATATATAACTTAAACACTAGATATTTATTATTCTGTGAAATTGACTCCGAGACTTTTATGAAAATAATTTCTCCTTAATATCCCCGATAAAATTTTCATTGCAAAAAATGATCGATGATTAAATTGAAGATTATCATATATATACCTAATGTATTATTTAAGCCAAATATAAGAGAAAATTATTTACGTAATATCTAAGTTCTGTGATAAAACGTATGAAAATAATACCGACGATATTTAAATCATTTAAAATAAGAAATGATAAAATGGGAGGGTTAAAGGAATGACGTCACAATGCTAGAAGTAATGTTATTTTCATCTATTTGTTATTTGATAAATTGTTTAAATGCTCTTAACAGGGGAAAGAGGGCTTGAAATAATGGCAGCAAACTCCCGAAAAGTTTGAAGGGGTGGATTTTGAAAGTTTTAAAGACTTGCTTTGAATTTTGCTAACTCATCAAGAATCCAGTATGGATTCCCTATGCATTCCAGGTCTAATCGCTTCATAAATTCGAGGAAAGACGAGCAGTTAACTTAGGCTATTATTATAGAAGGGATTAAATTTTATCACAACACAGCATAATTAATATTAAAATATATTTAAAAACATTTTATGTTTATAGATTTATGATTATATCGTATTTGACATGCGTTGCGTTCACATTGTCTAATTTAATAATTAAATATATTTATCATGTGCTGATAAATGCTGCATTATTTAATATCTTTTCACCAATATAGAGACAAACAAACACGAAGAATAGAACTGACAAATGCAGTATTTGCAAAATAGGAAAATGCATTTAATCAAAGATACGATTTCACCCCATTATGTTGTTTAAATATAACATATCAGTCCAACTTTAATGCATTATTTGTGCCTACGTGTGCTTTTATATGAACTATGAATATCACTTCATTCGTCCAAACCGTTAAGCACGCAACAACAATTACGATTAAATCGATATAGCCTAGGGTTCTTTTGTTCAAATCGTATAACAGAGCAGATAACAAGCGAAAATAACACAAAAAAGTAACTGGAAGCAAAATGTATTGTTTCTTTCATTGATAAATATTTGAACAGCTGATTATACTGGTATATAATTACACGAGAAAGACAAATATTTATAAAATCATCGTTATAATCCTATTAGATAGGAAAACATTGTTGGATGAAACAGCATTGAATGTCACACTGTTGTTTATATTAGTTTTTAAAATAACTGCTATAATCTGTGTGTACTGACGCTAGAAAACATAAAAAACATGCTAGAATGTGTTGTTTGCTTTGAATTCATTTCGTCAAACTGTATACTTATGTATAAAAACAAACAAACAAATAATTGAACTTAATTTTCAATGATATTAAACGCTAGATATTTATTATTCTGTGAAAAAGATTCCTAGACTTTTATGAAAAAATTTCTTGTTAATACCGGTGATAAAAGTTTCATTTCAATAAAAAATTATCGATGATTAAATTTAAAATTATCACATATGGACCAAATCTATTATTTAAGCCAAATATGAAAGAAAATTATTTACGTAATATCTAAATTCAGTGATAAAACGTACGAAAATAATGCGGACTATAATTAAATAATTTAAAATAAGAAATGATTAAATGATATGGTTAAAGGGATGCCGTCACAATGCTAGAAAAAATGTTATTTTCATCTATTTGTTATGTGATAAATTGACTAAATGTTCTTAACCGGGGTAAGAGGGCTTGAAATAATAGGCTGTTTGGTGCCATTACGTTTTTATTACTTTACTAGCATATAGCATGTCATATAACGGGATAAGTACAATTTTAATTTTTTTAGAAATGTAAAGTACCCTATGAGCCAGGTAAAATAGTTCGTTTTTTGGCTGATAATTATCTGGTACACGCTTAATAATTAGTTTATCTCTATACTAATCTAAAGTCTCCAGATACTGTGAATGCAGTTTAGAATCACCTTGAATTCATTTCGTCAAACTGTATACTTAAGTATAAAAAACAAACACACAAAAAGGAATTAACTTAATTTTCAAAGATATATAACTTTAACGCTAGATATTTATTATTCTGTTAAATAGACGCCTAGACTTCTATGAAAAGAATTTCTTGTTAATACCGGTGATAAATTTTTCATTGGAAAAAAATTATCGGTGATTAAATTTAAAATTATCACATACGGACCAAATCTATTATTTAAGCCAAATATGAAAGAAAATTATTTACGTAATATCTAAATTCAGTGATAAAACGTACGAAAATAATGCAGACGATATTTAAATAAATTTAAAATAAGAAATGATTCAATGAGATGGTTAAAGGAATGGCGTCCCAATGCTAGAAAAAATGTTATTTTCATCTATTTGTTATGTGATAAATTGATTAAATGCTCTTAACCGGGGAAAGAGGGCTTGAAATAATAGGCTGTTTGGTGCCATTACGTTTTTATTACTTTACTATCATATAGCATGTTATATGATGGGATAAGTACAATTTTTAATTTTTTTAGAATTGTAAAATACCCTATGAGTCAGGTAAAATAGTTCGTTTTTTGGCTGATAATTATCTGGTACACGCTTAATAATTAGTTTATTTCTATACTAATCTAAAGTCTCCAGATACTGTGAATGCAGTTTAGAATCACCTTGAATTCATTTCGTCAAACTGTATACTTATCCTAGTAAAAACTAAAAAAAAATCCAAAAATTCGCTAAAGTTTTATTTTCAAGTGACCAAAGTTTCTAGATTTTTATTCACCCTTTGACGCCTAGACTTTGGAATACAGACCCACCCTCGTTATTATCACTTACTTCATTTAAGTAATAAATAGACGATAGATTGTTAAATTTTTTAATACACATAAAGCTCTATTGAAGATCTTCATAAGAAATAATATTCTAAAAGTACGAATAAAAAATTTTTCAGAGAATATTATATAATTTAATGTCATTCAAGATATATTAAGCGGAGCAATTAGAGATACACCTGTTAACCGCAATCGAAATGATTAAATAGAGATTTACAAATCTATGAAAATATAGCGTCTATGTGCCACAATAATTTGCATCCCTCAATAAATGTTAGTCAAAGAGGGGTGCAGTTTAACGATCGACCTGATCCTATCAAAATATGGGAAAAGCACTGGCAGAAATGTACAACATCCATTTTCGGAACTAATCTAAAGTCGAAAAGTGTACGACACAACCGCGGAATTGTAAGTGAGAACCGGTTAGAGGGTTATGTATAAAAACAAACACACAAAGGAATTAATTAATTTTCAAAGATATATAACTTTAAACGCTAGATATTTATTATTCTGTGAAATATACGCCTAGACTTTTGAAAAGAATTTGTTGTTAATACCGGTGATAAAATTTTCATTGCAACAAAGAATAATCGATGATTAAACTTGAAATCATCACATATATGTACCTAATCTCTTATTTAAGCCACATATAAAAGAAAATTATTTGCGTAATATCTAAATTCAGTGATAAAACGTACGAAAATAATGCAGACGATATTTAAATAAATTTAAAATAAGAAATGATTCAATGAGATGATTAAAGGGATGGCGTCCCAATGCTAGAAAAAATGTTATTTTCATCTATTTGTTATGTGATAAATTGATTAAATGCTCTTAACCGAGGAAAGAGAGCTTGAAGTAATTTCATCAAACGTCCGAAAAGGGGTGGACTTTGAACGTTTTAAAGACCTTTAAATTTTGCTAACCCTAACTCATCAAGAATCCAGTATGGATGTCCGTATCCATTCCAAATCTAACCGCTTCATAAATTCGAGAACAAACGGACTGATAACTTAGGCTATTAGCATATAGGGGATTAAATTTT
>CM063509.1:94679481-94719481 GCA_032207245.1 Pardosa pseudoannulata | reverse complement strand
TAATAATTTACAGATAAGTAATTATTTAATGCTATTTATCTTTAATATGCAAATCAATAGAATTTCCTGCAATGTAGCTGTGTTATTAAACAGGTACATAACCTTTAAAAAAAGTAAATGTCTATATGTATATCCTTTTTAGACCTTTCCATTACATTATTGCAGCGTTTCCAGCGAAACTTTTGACATATATGTATCCTTTTTATAATTTTTGTAACCCTGAGTAACCCCTACAACCGAAAAAAAAGGATGTATTTTAATAACAATCAAAAATATATTTATTTTTTTGTGTCATACACAAAGTAATAAGAAAAGAGAAATAAAATTATAATATTAGTAATATTATTAGTAATAATAGCCTAAGTTATCTGTCCGTCTGTCCTCGAAGATTTATGAAGCGGTTGGACCTGGAATGAATAGGAATATCCCTATTGGATTCTTGGTAAGGTAGGATTATCAAAATTCATAGCAAATCTTTAAAACGTTCTAAATCTACCCCTCCCCCCTTTCGACCGTTTAATGCCATTATTTCAAGCCTTATTTGCCCCGGTTAAGAGCGGGCTATTAAGTTTATAAATAATAAATAGTTAAAAATATAATTTTTATAGCTCTATGGCTTCATTTCTTTAATCATCTTATTTAATTCTGACTAATTTTAAATTATTTAAATATGGTCTGCAATATTTTCATAAGTTTTATCACTGGTCTCAGGTTTTACGTAAATAATTTTCTTTATATTTGGCTTAAATAATAGATTAGTGACATATGTGATAATTCTAAGTTTAATTATCAATCATTTTTGTTCCAATGAAAATTTTATCACGGGTATTAACAACAAATTCTATCTACCTTCAGGGTTTAATGAAGATTATAATGTCATTCCTATACTTCCTTTAATTACTGTGGCAAAAAAAAAAATTGGGAAGAACTTAAGGATAATTTCGACATAGCTAAGAAAACTGTTGAATGAATGAATTTTAATTATGTCTTGACTGTACCTGTTTTAAGGACTACCATTTTAACTCTAAAAACTGGATTAATAGAGCATCTGTATAATGGGCTGCAAGTCTCGAGGTCTGTTCTCTAGACTGTATCTCGAAATAGGAAAAAAAAATCATCTTTAAGTTTCATCATTTTAATCAAATAACGATGCCTTTAGACAGCATCCCTCATCCGATCACATACACTAAATAAAAATGCTAAAGTGTATAAGCTTGTACTGGATCTCTGGATTAAAGACAATTTAATGTACATTTTTGAGAAAAATATTCAGAGAAAATTGTGGAAATGCATGTTATTTGGATCTAAAACACCTATAAAACAGCTACTGAAAATAAAGTCAGTTTATTTCTATTGGATGATTTTGTGTGAAAAGTTCTTATAACTCTCGGGCCTCAGAAGCCTGGCGCAAATCCTGCTCGTCAATCGCTTATCATTGTCGGGGTACAGTTACTCCTGTACACGACTGATCTTGTACGGATAGAAGTTGATAGTTTTGTAAGATTTTCCATACCGTACTGTAAGACATATCCATATTTTGCGCTACTCCACTAGCGCTAGAGGTGGCAGCAATATTGTCTGGTCCTCTGTCGACAATCGCCGTGTCAACTACTTCGATTGTATCCTGTGGTATATGCTTTCGTCCTCTGCCTGACTGAACCTTCAGAGAACCTGTTTTCTCAAACGTCGCAATCATTGCTTTTAGCCCATCAACTGACACAGGACCGTTACCTTTAAGAATTTTTTGTGAGTTCTAAAAGAAGAAGAACGGCTGAAGCGTTGCCCTGGTTGAGGTAAAAGAATTTGACCAGTGACGCACGCTCGACTAAAAATGGAAACATTGAACATACACTTTTAATCCGAAAGATTCGGCACGTAACACATTGCCTTTTAAAACACAAGCCGCTGGCACTATGCTAATGGATGTGACGTGAAATATGAATAAATAACTTCATCTGCTGCTCAAAAATTAACGTGATACAAAAATACGTGATATTGCAGATCACGAGACTAGATCGGTGTTTATGCAGATTTTACGCTTTTTTAAAAGTGTTGCCATATTGCACTTGAGTTAAATCAGAAAATGTGCATAATAAAAGATAATTTTATTCAATATTAATTTGCATTTGTTAACACTCTATGTTCTATAACACAGAGCCAAATATTCCCCTAGCGGTGACTTTTGGAACTAATTTGGTTTTTCGCGGAATCCTACGTCCCCGGTTTTGTTTAATCTTCCTACAAAATGTGGCGTCACTCTCGCAAATAGATCGCGCTACAGAAAACTGTGAGCACTGTAAGTTTAATGATGCTCACCCGGTATATTACAAATTTATTACAATTTTGATTATCTAATCCATTATTAACTATAATTACTGGTATGGGATCATTATATAAGATGCTCTGTACGAAAGATGGACAAGCTTCTTAATAGTAAGAACCATTTTTTAAATTTTGAAATTTTTTGCTAGCCACAATTAAATAAATATTTAAAAGGTAATAAAAATGTATTACATTTTTTTTTACAAAAATTATATTTATTGAATGACATTTCGAAGTTCTTTGTCCTTTAATTTTTCAAGGAAATTTTTGAATTGATGATGATTTTTTGCTTTGCTGCCAATGTAAAGTACAATGTGTTACACTGCTTTCATAACATCGGGATATCTTTACATAAAAGAGAGATCATGCGAAACTATAGGACTTTGAGGAAGTATCGCCATTTATTGAGAAAATGGTAAATTACATATTATGCAAGGGTAGAACTGAATTCTGGCTTCCTGGAATTGAAACGGCGATTTTTCTCTTTTCGGAACTCAGGTCGGGAATTCAAAATTTATTGCATTTGAGTTGCGCGAACTCAGTTCAAGCATCAAAAACGAGGAGTTAAACGAGAAGCCGATTGAAGAAAAGAGATCAAAATAGACATATTTTTGAAAGGTGGATTTCAGCATATACCGGAAGTAACCAAAATCCTTTTTGTCCTAGCCATTTTTCAAAATTTGAAGTTTTTAGCGAGCCGTAATTAAATAAGTATTTAATAAAAGGTATGCAAAAAAGGTATTAAATTATTTTACAGAAATTATATTTATTGAATGTCATTTGGAAGTTCTTCGTCCTTTAATTTTTCAAGGAAATTTTTGAACTGTCGATGGTTTTTTGCTTTGGTGCCAATGTAATGTATAATGTGTTACACTGCTTTGATAACATCCGTATATTTTACATATTTTGTAATGAGATGGTTTCGGTGAATTATGCAGTGAATAGGTATGAATCGTGGAATTTGAGATTCATCTCTTAAAAGCGCAATAAGACCGATTGTTTTATTCAGAAATGTCGGATCTCCATCAGTTGTAATAATATTTTAAGGTATTCGTCAACTTTGAAAACGTCAGTTTTTGCCAAAAATCATAATTTTTTTTATTACTCTATTGTAAAAGTCCAACTTGTAGGCTTCTAAATCTGTTTTTGTTTTGTCTTTACGGTATTTTAAAGAAAAGGTACAGCTGTTTAAACATCAGTGACTGCTGTCAAAACAAAACGGATGTACTGACTTCGGAACCGGAAGTTGTGAATTTAAAGCCTTTTAAAGAGCATTTTTTGGACAAACACTTTTTAAATTTTCATGAAGATTAGTTTAAACATTTTTCTAGTATTTTTAATAATTAGCAACTTGGCAATTAGAAAATTTTGAAGCAAGAAAGTGTGGGGAATTTTAAACATGTATTTTAATTTTTTAATAGTTAAAGTTGCTTTCATAAACTTCATATGCGTTTTTCTCAGAACGGTATTTTTAATAAAATGTTGAAACTTGAAATGTGATTTCTCAAAAAAGTTCTTAAAATATTTTGTTGAAAATTATTATGAATGCTTTTGATAGTATTTACTAGTGAATGACCTAAAAGCTTTAAATTTGGATAATTTTTAATGATGTTACACTCATAGTTAGATATAAAGGTAATGAAAATTCGTTAAAAATTCAATGTGTATGATTTTGAAGGACCAAAATTTGTTACCAAATGTAAATTAAGCAAAGATTTTAGGTGATTCACTAGTCCAGTGTATAAGAAATGTGTTGCATAAAAATTATTGAAATAATTTAATTTATTAAAAAATTAGACATTTAAAAAAAAAACATTTTTTTTACTAAATTTTCTTCATTTATTAGAAATTTTATAAAATCTTCACCAGGAATAAATTTTTAAGTGCAATTCTCTAGGATAATATAAACAATAATTCTAAAAATGTAATAGCATGAACTAGTTTCTACGTTTAAAGAAAAATGTTCTCCGAAAGTAGACTGATACCTTAATATATAATAACACAAAAATGACAGGGAATTTGGGTACATTTATCGAGAGCCACAAATAATTTAAAGAAAAATGTTCTCCGAAAGTAGACTGATACCTTAATATATAATAACACAAAAATGACAGGGAATTTGGGTACATTTATCGAGAACCACAAATAATTTAAAGAAAAATGTTCTCCGAAAGTAGACTGATACCTTAATATATAATAACACAAAAATGACAGGAAATTTGGGTACATTTATCGAGAGCCACAAATAATTTAAAGAAAAATGTTCTCCGAAAGTAGACTGATACCTTAATATATAATAACACAAAAATGACAGGGAATTTGGGTACATTTATCGAGAACCACAAATAATTTAAAGAAAAATGTTCTCCAAAAGTAGACTGATACCTTAATATATAATAACACAAAAATGACAGGGAATTTGGGTACATTTATCGAGAGCCACAAATAATTTAAAGAAAAATGTTCTCCGAAAGTAGACTGATACCTTAATATATAATAATACAAAAATGACAGGGAATTTGGGTACATTTATCGAGAGCCACAAATAATCCTTCAAATAGCCACATGTGGCTCTCGAGTAACAGGTTGGCCACCCCTGCTCTATACTATAGAAATATATGAAATTTGGAAATTGCAAATGCTGTTAAACCAAGTTCTCGAGCTCGGGCAATAATATTAATAATATTTATTATTACAAAATTAGAAGCTTATTAACAGTACAGCAAGAAATTTATTCTATACCGATATAAAAAATATATCTGTATACTGAATTAAAGATATGAAATATTTAATGAAAACTTTTCAGCTGGAAATATATTATATCCCTTCAATGTGTATTACAAGCGTATTTTACTTTTGGATCTTAATAATCTCTATTTTATTTGAAACATTAGAATGTGAGATTTTTATACGATTCTCTATTTTTACGATTCTTACAATATTCCTTTTAATATATTCGTAATTAGTCAACATGTTAATAAAATTATAGAAATGTTAAAAAGTACCATAATAAATTCTAATTTAAAAATAGAACAGTTGATATCCAGGCTTAATATATTTTGCTTTTTTAATTTATAATTAACGCAAGTAGAAGAGTAAGAAAAATGTTTTAAGATATCCATGAATTAATAGAGTATAATTCATCTTAGAATTAAATAAATTTTTTTCTCATTTCCTGTAGGGTAGATAGTTTTTAATATGCCGTAATGAACACATTCAGAGAGAAAAAAATTGCAATGATTAAAGTTTAGGAGAGCTCTAATGAAGTACAATTTTTTATTAGTTACGTTTCTGTGAGCTCTAATTTCTTGGAAAAGGCCATAGAAACGTAATATAAAAATAAAATTTCTCTTTAGGTAGTCAGCTTCTGTTATAATGAAATTCATTAATGTAATTTCTCAATAGCTTAAGTAAATTAAAAGTTTCGGAACATGAAAGAAATGTGTTGAGGTGTAATAGTTCATAAAGCAAAAGAACATTTTAATTAACGTTTCACAGAAATGCATCTGATAATTAAAAGACAAAAGTAGGCAATTGTAGATAGTACATTCAATATTAATAACTTTTAAAAGAATTAGCAACTTGAAAAATCACTTGAATTTTTACAAGATTTTAATTAATTATTAACATCAAATTCGAAGTTAAAAAACTCAAGTGATATCAGTTTCATATATGTTTAAAGAACGTCATATTAAAGGCAGACGAGATCGGAAATCTTCTTTTTTTAAATGTTATATTTTTAATAGTATTTTTAATATGATATTAAATATGCATAAGATTTATAAGACATTAAAATATGCATGGGGATAATTTCTTTATCCCATTGCTATACAATTTTACTTCCCTTTTCGAAGAAATATATTGTAATCATAAAATGTGTTTCAACATAAATATTTTTGGGACCACATCGGAATATATTTTGACTAATATGTTTACTATGTCTGTTCGTAAGCATAAAGACATTTTAACTTTGAAATTTTAAATACGTATTATGACTATCCTTGATTCCCTTGATCTTTAAAGTAACCAACCACGATTTTTCGTAAAACAATTTCGAAAAATTTATTCTTTTACTTTTAAATTTTTATTCTTTTATTTTAAAGATCAGTACTTTAGCTTTTGAAAAAAATTTTTAGATTGTTTCTAGAATCGTTAGAAATCATGATACTGTTGTTTAATCATCACCGGAAGTGTCGAAAAGATAGCGGAAGTGAGTAGTTAAAGGGCTTGACTTTGGGTGTTAACATGAAAAAAGTCTTAAATAGCATATTATAGCTTCTAAATAACTAAATAAATTACTCCAGCATATTTATGAATGTTTATCAAATTATAAAACTCTTCATGAATTTATCCCATTAAATCTTTATATTGAATTTCTGAAAAACAGTGATTTTTGCTACACCACTTCAACACTTCAACTACACTTCAACAGTCATAACTGCTAAAATAATTTTTAGAATTTAATTAGAATTTAACTGTATGTTTTTAATGATGTTATGCATGCATTGAACCTCCTGATTATAAATATATTCCTTTTTAGATGAGTTATAGGCATTTATGTTAGAAACTTCATCAATTTTTTCTCTAAATTACTTGATCCTCTAAATTATTTTGCTCTAAATTACTTGATTGGCTATAACTCATTCATACTTTCGAATATTTTCATTCGGGAGGTTCAATGCGTACAAAATGGATATATGTCTACATTTGTGTAAGTAAAAGTGATATGTTAAAAGTTTTTAGATTGTTTCTAGAGTCGTTAGAAGTCATGATACATCTGTTTAATCATCACCGGAAGTGTCGAAAAGATACCGGAAGTGAGTAGTTAAAGGGCTTTACTTTGAGTGTTAGCATAAAAAACATCGTAAATAGCGTATTATAGCTTGTAAAAAATAAACAAATTACTCCAGCATATTTATGAAAGTTTATCATATTATAAAACACTTAATGATTTTATCCAATAAAATTTTTAAATTGAATTTCTGAAAAACAGTGATTTTTCCTACACCCCCACACCTCAACAGTCATAACTGCTAAAATAATTTTTAGAATTTAAATAGAATTTAACTGTATGTTTTTAATGATGTTATGCATGCATTGAACCTCCTGATTATAAATATATTCCTTTTTAGATGAGTTATAGGCATTTATGTTAGAAACTTCATCAATTTTTTCTCTAAATTACTTGATCCTCTAAATTATTTTACTCTAAATTACTTGATTGGCTATAACTCATTCATACTTTCGAATATTTTCATTCGGGAGGTTCAATGCGTACAAAATGGATATATGTCTACATTTGTGTAAGTAAAAGTGATATGTTTTGCGTATTTTATTAATTAGGAATGTTTGCGTTAAGTAAAAAAATTCTTGTTTTTTCTCTATTTTTGAAAATTAAGATAATATGTATGCATTTACTGTTATTTTCATATCTTTCTATGTTTTATAACCTATTACTGCAATAACCAAACAAATACTTCCATTAAAACCTCATTTAAAAATTTTGGCTCCGAATGTGGTAGTTTACCCTATTCCTTGATCACTTTCGTAGATGGTTTAGGTTTGATTTGGTTTGGAGCAATACAATTTTGCTCACGAGGGATAATGACACCGGGACATACTGTTTAAAGCTGAATCTGAACGACTACGGACATCCATGCAAGAAACGGGATTCGAACCCTCGAACGATGGTACCGAAGTATAAATAGCGAGTTGGCTCACCTTTGACGCGCAACACAGCTTTATGGCATGGATGCAACAAGTCTTTGGTAGATGGCCGGAGACAGATTGTACCAGATGTTTAAGCAACGGTTACGCAAATTCGAGATATTGCGAATGGGTGGCCTCTGAACTCTGAGCTGATATCCCATGACATCCCAAATGTGTTCTATCGGATAGAGATCCGGTGAGTTAGGTCCCCAAGACATTAACTGAAATTCAGCATCATGTTCCTGGAACCACGCTAACACAATTTTAGCCTTATAACACGGGTATTTGTCCTGTTAGAAAATTTCATTTCTAGCTGGAAAAATAGAGGCCATGTAAGGATGCAACTGGTCCGCAATGATTTTCAGATACCCTGTAGCAAGTAAAATGTTCTGAAATTTGTAAGCATTCAAAAAAGAGATTTTTTGCTTATAAAAACACTTGATAGAGAAACAGATGTAATAAAAATTTATTTTTTCTTCTTGTAGTATCAGCAACAAATTCCCTTTAAATCTAGAAAGGTTATTAGCTAATTATCACATTCTTAGTGACTTGAAGCTTAAAAATCCCAATATCGACATCCTATATCCCTATATAGAACTTTGAATTTGTGTTTATGTATGTTATTTTACTATGCATTTAGAAATGGCTGGAACGATCGTGACGAAATTGTTCATGGTGATTCAAGTCAACTTTGTAAAAGTTTTAGATTACTTATATTTCCCAGAATTCAAGAGCATGTGGAGTTAAAACAATTTTTTAAAATCTACTTTGGTGTTGGTTTCTCTACATACCCCACTTTATCTTTCTTCGATCTTCATTCAACCTCAACCAACGAAATTAGGGTAGTATATTTCGATGTTAGTTCATATGTATTATCTTTTAAATAATGTGTTAAACTTGTTGAAATTTTTTAAGTAAGTTTAATACATTTGATAGTGTTTGAAAAGTATTTTCCATAAAATGCAAGTTCCATGCTTTGACATAATTATTTAATTTATTTAATATTTTGCAATTTTAATCTGAAATACATTTATGTACATTTGATTTCAGTTGAGCCATTTTATATATAATTGTTGGACACTAATATTATTTTTATCATTAACAGCATTATTGTTTAAAATGGGTGAATATTTATATTGCGTGATTAATAATTTATTTGGTGATATATTTATTTTCTGTAAACTATATTGAAAATTATTTATACTTTTTCGATATCCCGTGAAATTATAAATTCTAAAATATCTGGAAACATAAGTTTTTTTTTTCTTTCGTTTATATTGATTGAATTCCAATTAATACGTTCTTTGATTTGTGATACAATATATTTTATTTTTTAATTAGATCAATATTACTTTATCGTTCACAGAATTATGGTTTTAAAATAGTTGAATATTTATATCGTGTGAGTAATAAATTTGTTTGTTAATATATTTGTTTTTTATAAATGATCTTGAAAATTGTTTCCTCTTTCTCTATAGCCCGTTTAATTATAAATTGTCTAATATCTTACCAAATACAAATTCGTGGATTTGGAATAATTATTTAATTTATTTAACGTTTTAATTTCAGTTTGGATTACATTAATTTACATTTGAATTTAATTGAGCTATTTTTTATAAAATGTTTGGACACTAATATCATTTTATCGTTAAAAGCATCATCGTTTGAAGATGTCATCGTTAATCTTGAGTAATTTAATTATTGGTTAATATATTTTCTGTTTGTAAATGAGTTTTGAAACATTTTTTGCTCTTTCTGGATAGCCCATACAATTATAAATTGTCAAATATCATCAAAAATGACTTATGATTCTTTAGTTTATGCGCATTTTTGCTATTCCAAGCAAATATAAATGTTTCAATATCTTCAAATAGAACTTCATTTTTTAGTTTATATTGATTAAATTCCAATGAATGCATTATTTGTAATGTGATATAAATTGTTTTATTTTATAATTTGAAAAATATTATTTTATCTCTAACAGCAATATTGTTTTACAGCAGTTGAATATTTATATTACGTGAGTAACAAATTTGTTTTTTTATATATTTGTTTTTTACAAATGATTTTGAGAAAAAAATTTTAAATTACAATTCAATTTTTAATATTATGTTAGTATTGTTAGGGCACTGTTATGTAACAAATATTTTGAATTTTGAAATAAATATAATACTCATGTGGGAGCCTTTAATAAATAGACTGAAAGTTGTACCTGAATTTTTTACTTTTTATATATAATTTCATGCAATAGTTATTTTATTTTTCAAACTGATTATATTGTTACTGTAATATTATGTAACAAGTAATTTAAGTTTTGATATAAATATAATATTCATTCGGCAGCATTTATTACCTAGACGGAAAGATGTTCTTGCATAGACTACTATTCATAGATAATTTCACGTAAAGCACGTAATTTCTCAAACCGATAAAATAGGTTGTGTTGGTATAAAAAGTTGTATTGTTTTTTAAACCGATTGTATTGTTAAAGCAATAAAATTAAAAAATAATTTAAATTTTGGAATAAATAAACTTTATTTTGGAACCTTCATTACCTAAACTGAAAGCTGTTCCCAATCGTCTACTATTCATATATAATTTCACACTAAGCACATATTTATTCCATATCGATAAAAGAGGTTGTATCCGGATAAAGAGTTGTATTTTTTAAACTGATTGTATTGTTAGTGGAATATTATGTAATAAATAATTTCAATCTTGAAATAAATATAATATTTATTTGGGAGCTTTTATTACCTAGACGGAAAGTTACTGCTGAATCGCCTAGTATTCTTATGTAATTTCATTTAAAGCACATATTTTTCCCAAACAAATAAAATAGGTTGTGTTCAGATAAAGAGTTGTATTACTTTTTAAGCTGATTGTATCGTTAGGGCAATACTATGTAACGAATAATTTGAAGTTTGAGATAAATATAATACTCATTTGGGAGCCTTTAATACCTAGAATGAAAGTTGTACCTGAAATGTTTATTATTTATTTATAATTTTACGCAAATCACATATTTATCCCATACCGATAAAATACGTTGTGTCCAGGTAAAGAGTTATATTATTTTTTAAACTGATTGTATTGTTACTGTAATATTACGTAACAAGTAATTTAAATTTTGAAATAAATATAATATTCATTCGGGATTCTTTATTATCTAGACTGAAAGATATTCTTGTATCGTCTACTATTCATAAATAATTTTACTTAAAGCATGTATTTTTGCCATACCCATAAAATAGGTTGTGTCAGGATAAAGAGTTGTATCTTTTTTAGCTGATTCTATTGTTACTGCAATATTATGCAACAAATAATTTGAATTTTTAAAAAAATATAATACTCATTTGGGAGTCTTTGATACCTAAACTGACAGTTATACTTGAATTGTTTACAATTTATATATAATTTCAAGCAAATCACATATTTATCCCATACCAATAAAATTGGTTGTATCAGGATAAAGAGTTTTCTTTTAATTGATTGTATTGTTATTGCAAAATTATGTAACAAGCAATTTGAATTTTAAAATAAATATAATATTCATTCGGGAGCCTTTATTACTTAGACTGAAAGATGTTCTTGTATCGTCTACTATAAATAGATAATTTCAAGTAAAGCATGTATTTTTCCCAAACCGATAAAATAGGCTGTGTTCGGATAAAAAGTTGTGTTATTTCTTAAACCAATTGTTAGTGCTATGATATAAAAAAATAATTTGAATTTTCGAATAAATAAACATTATTTGGGAATCTTTATTACCCAAAAACTGAAAGCTCTATCCATATTTTCTAGTATTTATATATAATTTCCTGTAAATCACATAATTTCACACATAGCACATATTTATCCCACACCAATAAAATAGGTTGTGTCAGGATAAAGAGTTGTATTATTTTTTAACTAATATTGTTTCTGTAATATTATGTAACAAGAAATTTGAAGTTTGAAGTGAAGATAATATTAATTCTGGAGGATTTATTACCTAGACTGAAAGATGTCCTTGTATCGTCTACTATTCATACATAATTTCATGTAAAGCACGTATTTTTCACAAACCGATAAAATAGGTTGGGTTCGGATAAAGGGTTGTATTATTTTTTAAACCGATTGTATTGTTATTTCAATAATATTAAAAATTAGTTTGAATTTTGGAATAAATAATCTTTAATTGGGGACCTTTATTACCCTAACTGAAAGTTGTTTCCAATCGTCTACTATTCATATGTAATTTCACGCTAAGCACACATTTATCCCATACAGGTAAAATAGGTTGTGTATGGATAAATAGTTGTATTTTTTAAACCGATTGTACTGTTGGTGCAATATTATGTGACAAATAATTTTAATTTTGGAAATAAATATGACATTCATTCAGTAACCTTTATTACCTAGACTGAAAGATGTTTTTTTTATAACTATTCATGCATAATTTCACGTAAAGCAGTATTTTACCCAAACCGATAAAGTAGGTTTTGTCCGGATAAAGAGTTGTGTTTTTTCAATGGTTGTATTGTTAGGGCACTAAAATGGAACAAATAATTTGAATTTTGAAATAAATATAATCCTCATTTTTGAGTCTTTGATACTTAGAAGGAAAGTTGTACCTGAATTGTTCACTATTTATATATAATTTCAAACAAAGCACATATTTATCCCATACTAATAAAATAAGTTGTGTTCAGATAAAGAGTTATATTATTTTTAAACTCATTGTATTGATACTGCAATATTATGTAACAAACTCTTTGAATTTTGAAATAAATATAATATTAATTCGGGAGCCACTATTACCTGGACTGATAGATGTTCTTATATCGTCTACTATTCATACACAATTAAATTGTGTCCGGATAAAGAGTTATATTTTTTAAACTGATTCTATTGTTATTGCAATATTATGCAAAAAGCAATTTGAATTTTGAATTAAATATAATATTAATTCTGGAGAATTTGTTACCTAGACTAAAAGATGTTCTTGTATGATCTACTATTCATACATAACTTCACGTAAAGCAATAGTTTTTTTCCCAAACCGATAAAATAGGTTGTGTTCGGATAAAGAGTTGTAATATTTTTAAACCGATTGTATTGTTCGTGCCATAATATAAACAAATAATTTGAATTTTGGAATAAAAAAACTTTATTTGGGAACCTTTATTACCTAAACTGAAAGTAGTTCCGAAATATTCAAGTATTTATATATAATTTCCCGTAAATCAAATTTTTCTCTCATGTCATTAAAAGATTTAGTTGTAGACGAAATTAATTCTAAAATATAAACATATCAAACAACTTCCATTTGATTAAAAACAAATTTAACGTATAATAATGTTATTGTATAAAATCCTAGATTGCAGAGTCCTTTTACTTAAAAAGGATAGAACTGCGAAAAGATTTCTAAAACTACAATCGACATCTCTTTAAAGAGATTTGGATTTAAAAGAACCTAAAAAGCTTACCATAAAAGAAGCAGAAAAACGTCTAAACACATTTACTTAACCACCTCTAAAATTCAACTTTACTTTGTCTTCCACGTTAAGTAAGAAAATCTCAATAGAATGAGGCGGTTATCTCTAAGAAAGGCCTCAAAGAAATTGGGATAAAATAGAATAACTTCAACTTCCTTTTGGAAGTAAAAAGCTTTTTCTTCTTGTTATCTCTCGAATTCTTACATAATATTCTTTGGAAGGCAAACGAATATATTTTTACCTGTAGATTACAGAAAGAAATAAAGGAAGCTGATCAATCTTTTTGATTTCGAGACTAATAAGACTATGACATTTACAAATGTAATTAACATTCAAAATGGATTATATTTTAATTCTATCACCATCTAATACACACACACACACACATACCTATACACACTAACCCATACGTATTTTATCATGACCTAAACTTAAGTTGTAACACCCCAAAAAATTGTTATTCAACTACTTAATATTAATCATTTTAGACCAAATATATTGTTTCCATAATTATATAATTATTCATTAACTTAAGCACAAAACACCAAGACGGTAAAAAAGAAGATGCCGGTAGAAAGAAATTTACAAATTAAACAAATCACACCTCTGATTCAAATTATTAATGTCATTTAGTAATAACCCCAAAGACAGTAACAGTAATTGTATTCTTCTACTGCATTAGTATATTATAACTATTAAAATTTTTAGGTAATAGTTATATAAGTGAAGTAAAACAAGTCTGTTTTGGGAATAATTCTAATTTTTTTAACGTTAAGTATTAATTCGCATTAAACACACAGAACAGAAGATTCAGAATTATACAACCGAATTATACAACAGAGATTCAGAATTATACAACAGAATTATACATTCAATTCTTGTTTTGGTGTTCAAGAAATAGCAATATGTTACTGAATTAATGTATAAAAACTAATAAACAAATATTAATAAACAGGTTATATTATATGTTATTAAACATATATTTGAATTTATAAAAACATTACTATTAAACTATATAATATTAGTATTTATATCAGATCAAAGTTATTATTTCCATAATTCAAAAATTATTCTTTACCTAAGCACAAAATACTAATACAGAAAAAAAGGCCAGTAGAAAGTAAATTTAACAAATTATCAGACCTCTGAGTAAAGTTAAATTTTTAATGTCATATACTAATAATCACAAAGACAATAATAGTGATTGTTATTTCGACTGCATTAGTATATCAGAACTACTAAAATTTTTAGGTAATAGTTATATAAGTGAAATACTACAAAGCTGTTTTTTGAAAAATTCTAATTCTTTTAATGTTAAATATTAATTCCCGTCTACATTCAATTCTTGCTTTGGTGTTCAAGAAATAACAACATTTCACTCAATTAATGCATTAAAAATAATAAACAAGTATTAAGAAACATGTTATATTATATATTAATAAACATGTAGTTAATTTATAAAAATATTATATAAAACTATTTAATACCACAGTATATTTTAGAGCATGTTTAAGTTATTATTTCCATAATTCAAAATTTGTTCTTTAACGTAAGCACTAAAGACCAGGACAGTAAAAATCAAGAGGCCGATAGAAAGAAATAAATTAAAAGAATGATACCTCTGATTCAAATTATTAATGTCATATAATAATAACCCCACATATGATAATAGTAATTGTTTTCTTCGACTGCATTAGTATATTATAACTATTAAAATTTTTAGGTAATAGTTAAATAAGTGAAGTACAACAAGGCTGTTTTTGGAATAATTCTAATATTTTTAAAATTAAGTATTAATTTACGTCTATACTCAATTGTTAATTTGGTGTTAACGGAATAACAGCATTTCACTGAATTAATGTATCAAAATTAATAAACAAGTATTAATAAACCGGTTATATTATAAAGTAATAAACATGTATTTGAATTTATAAAAACATTACTATTAATCTATTTAATTTTAGCGTTTATTTTAGATCAAATTTATTATTTCCATACTTCAAAAATTATTCCTTAACCTAAGCACTAAAGACCAGGACAGTAAAAACATGAGGCCGGTAGAAAGAAACAAATTTAAAAAATGACACGTCTGATTCAAATTATTAATGTCATATAGTAATAATCCCAAAGAAATTAACAGTAATTGTTTTCTTTGACTAAATTAGTATATCGTAACTAACATTTTTCGGTAATAGTTAAATAAGTGAATTACAAGAAATCTGTATTTGTAATAATCCTAATTTTTTTAACATTAAGTATTAATTCACGTCTATACTCAATTCTTACCTTTTTGGTGTTCAAGAAATAACAGCATTTCAGTGAATTAATATATCAAAATTAATAAACAAATATTAATAAACCGGTTATATTATATAATAATAAACATGTAGTTGAATTTATAAAAACATTACTATAAAACTATTTAATTTTAGCGTTTATTTTAGATCAAATTTATTATTTCCATACTTCAAAAATTATTCCTTAACCTAAGCACTAAAGACCAGGACAGTAAAAAAATGAGGCCGGTAGAAAGAAACAAATTTAAAAAATGACACGTCTGATTCAAATTATTAATGTCATATAGTAATAATCCCAAAGAAATTAACAGTAATTGTTTTCTTTAACTAAATTAGTATATCGTAACTAATAACATTTTTCGGTAATAGTTAAATAAGTGAATTACAAGAAATCTGTATTTGTAATAATCCTAATTTTTTTATCACCAAATATTAATTCAAGTCTATACTCAATTATTACTTTAGTGTTCGAGAAATAACAGCATTTCACTGAATTAATGTATCAAAATTAATAAACAAGTATTAATAAACCGGTTATATTATATAGTAATAAACATGTATTTGAATTTATAAAAACATTACTATTAATCTATTTAATTTTAGCGTTTATTTTAGATCAAATTTATTATTTCCATACTTCAAAAATTCTTCCTTAACCTAAGCACTAAAGACCAGGACAGTAAAAAAATGAGGCCGGTAGAAAGAAACAAATTTAAAAAATGACACGTCTGATTCAAATTATTAATGTCATATAGTAATAATCCCAAAGAAATTAACAGTAATTGTTTTCTTTAACTAAATTAGTATATCGTAACTAATAACATTTTTCGGTAATAGTTAAATAAGTGAATTACAAGATATCTGTATTTGTAATAATCCTAATTTTTTTTATCACCAAATATTAATTCAAGTCTATACTCAATTATTACTTTAGTGTTCAAGAAATAACAGCATTTCACTGAATTAATGTATCAAAATTAATAAACAAGTATTAATAAACCGGTTATATTATATAGTAATAAACATGTATTTGAATTTATAAAAACATTACTATTAATCTATTTAATTTTAGCGTTTATTTTAGATCAAATTTATTATTTCCATACTTCAAAAATTATTCCTTAACCTAAGCACTAAAGACCAGGACAGTAAAAACATGAGGCCGGTAGAAAGAAACAAATTTAAAAAATGACACGTCTGATTCAAATTATTAATGTCATATTGTAATAATCCCAAAGAAATTAACAGTAATTGTTTTCTTTGACTAAATTAGTATATCGTAACTAATAACATTTTTCGGTAATAGTTAAATAAGTGAATTACAAGAAATCTGTATTTGTAATAATCCTAATTTTTTTATCACCAAATATTAATTCAAGTCTATACTCAATTATTACTTTAGTGTTCAAGAAATAACAGCATTTCACTGAATTAATGTATCAAAATTAATAAACAAGTATTAATAAACCGGTTATATTATATAGTAATAAACATGTATTTGAATTTATAAAAACATTACTATTAATCTATTTAATTTTAGCGTTTATTTTAGATCAAATTTATTATTACCATACTTCAAAAATTATTCCTTAACCTAAGCACTAAAGACCAGGACAGTAAAAACATGAGGCCGGTAGAAAGAAACAAATTTAAAAAATGACACGTCTGATTCAAATTATTAATGTCATATTGTAATAATCCCAAAGAAATTAACAGTAATTGTTTTCTTTGACTAAATTAGTATATCGTAACTAATAACATTTTTCGGTAATAGTTAAATAAGTGAATTACAAGAAATCTGTATTTGTAATAATCCTAATTTTTTTATCACCAAATATTAATTCAAGTCTATACTCAATTATTACTTTAGTGTTCAAGAAATAACAGCACTTCACTGAATTAATGTATCAAAAATTAATAAACAAGTATTAATAAACCGGTTATATTATATAGTAATAAACATGTATTTGAATTTATAAAAACATTACTATTAATCTATTTAATTTTAGCGTTTATTTTAGATCAAATTTATTATTTCCATACTTCAAAAATTATTCCTTAACCTAAGCACTAAAGACCAGGACAGTAAAAACATGAGGCCGGTAGAAAGAAACAAATTTAAAAAATGACACGTCTGATTCAAATTATTAATGTCATATAGTAATAATCCCAAAGAAATTAACAGTAATTGTTTTCTTTGACTAAATTAGTATATCGTAACTAATAACATTTTTCAGTAATAGTTAAATAAGTGAATTACAAGAAATCTGTATTTGTAATAATCCTAATTTTTTTATCACCAAATATTAATTCAAGTCTATACTCAATTCTTACTTTAGTGTTCAAGAAATAACAGCATTTCACTGAATTAATGTATCAAAATTAATAAACAAGTATTAATAAACCGGTTATATTATATAGTAATAAACATGTATTTGAATTTATAAAAACATTACTATTAATCTATTTAATTTTAGCGTTTATTTTAGATCAAATTTATTATTTCCATACTTCAAAAATTATTCTTTAACCTAAGCACTAAAGACCAGGACAGTAAAAACATGAGGCCGGTAGAAGAGAAAAAATTTAAAAAATGACACGTCTGATTCAAATTATTAATGTCATATTGTAATAATCCCAAAGAAATTAACAGTAATTGTTTTCTTTGACTAAATTAGTATATCGTAACTAATAACATTTTTCAGTAATAGTTAAATAAGTGAATTACAAGAAATCTGTATTTGTAATAATCCTAATTTTTTTATCACCAAATATTAATTCAAGTCTATACTCAATTATTACTTTAGTGTTCGAGAAATAACAGCATTTCACTGAATTAATGTATCAAAATTAATAAACAAGTATTAATAAACCGGTTATATTATATAGTAATAAACATGTATTTGAATTTATAAAAACATTACTATTAATCTATTTAATTTTAGCGTTTATTTTAGATCAAATTTATTATTTCCATACTTCAAAAATTATTCCTTAACCTAAGCACTAAAGACCAGGACAGTAAAAACATGAGGCCGGTAGAAAGAAACAAATTTAAAAAATGACACGTCTGATTCAAATTATTAATGTCATATTGTAATAATCCCAAAGAAATTAACAGTAATTGTTTTCTTTGACTAAATTAGTATATCGTAACTAATAACATTTTTCGGTAATAGTTAAATAAGTGAATTACAAGAAATCTGTATTTGTAATAATCCTAATTTTTTTATCACCAAATATTAATTCAAGTCTATACTCAATTATTACTTTAGTGTTCAAGAAATAACAGCACTTCACTGAATTAATGTATCAAAATTAATAATCAAGTATTAATAAACCGGTTATATTATATAGTAATAAACATGTATTTGAATTTATAAAAACATTACTATTAATCTATTTAATTTTAGCGTTTATTTTAGATCAAATTTGTTATTTCCATACTTCAAAAATTATTCTTTAACGTAAGCACTAAAGACCAGGACAGTAAAAATCAAGATGCCGATAGAAAGAAATAAATTAAAAGAATGTTACCTCTGATTCAAATTATTAATGTCATATAGTAATAATCCCAAAGAAATTAACAGTAATTGTTTTTTTGACTAAATTAGTATATCGTAACTAATAACATTTTTCGGTAATAGTTAAATAAGTGAATTACAAGAAATCTGTATTTGTAATAATCCTAATTTTTTTATCACCAAATATTAATTCAAGTCTATACTCAATTATTACTTTAGTGTTCAAGAAATAACAGCATTTCACTGAATTAATGTATCAAAATTAATAAACAAATATTAATAAACCGGTTATATTATATATTAATAAACATGTAGTTGAATTTATAAAAACATTACTATAAAACTATTTAATATTAGTATTTAGTTTAGATCAAAGTCCTTACTTCCATAAATCAAAAGCTATTCTTTAACCTAAGCACAAAAGACCAAGACAGTAAAAAACAAGAAGCCGGTAAAAAGAAATAAATTAAACAAATGATACCTCTGATTCAAATTATTAATGTCATATAATTATAATCCCAAGGACAATAATAGTAATTGTTTTCTTCGACTGCATTAGTATATCATAACTGCTGACATTTTTAGGTAATAGTTAAATAAGTGAAGTACAAGAAAGCTGTATTTGGAATAATTCTAATATTTTTAACATTAAGTGTTAATTCACGTCTATTCTCAATTCTTACTTTGGTGTTCAAGAAATAACAGCATTTCACTGAATTAATATATCAAAATTAATTAACAAGTATTAATAAACAGGTTATATTATATATTAATAAACATGTAGTTTATTTTATAAAAACATTACTATAAAACTATTTAATTTTAATGTTTATTTTAGAGCAAAGTTATTATCTCCATAATTCAAAATTTATTCTTTAACCTAAGCTCAAAACACCAAGACAGTAAAAAACAAGAGGCCTGTAGAAAGAAAAAAATTAAACAAATGACACGTCTGATTCAAATTATTAATGTCATATAGTAATAATCCCAAAGAAATCAACAGTAATTGTTTTCTTTGACCAAAATTAGTATATCGTAACTAATAACATTTTTTCGGTAATAGTTAAATAAATGTATTACAAGAAAGCTGTATTTGGAATAGATCTAATTTTTTTTACCATTAAGTATTAATTCTCCTCTATATTCAGTTCTTACTTTGGTGTTCAAGAAATAACAGCATTTCACTGAATTAATGTATCAAAATTAATAAACAAGTATTAATAAACCGGTTATATTATATAGTAATAAACATGTATTTGAATTTATAAAAATATTACTATTAATCTATTTAATTTTAGCGTTTATTTTAGATCAAATTTATTATTTCCATACTTCAAAAATTATTCCTTAACCTAAGCACTAAAGACCAGGACAGTAAAAAAATGAGGCCGGTAGAAAGAAACAAATTTAAAAAATGACACGTCTGATTCAAATTATTAATGTCATATAGTAATAATCCCAAAGAAATTAACAGTAATTGTTTTCTTTAACTAAATTAGTATATCGTAACTAATAACATTTTTCGGTAATAGTTAAATAAGTGAATTACAAGATATCTGTATTTGTAATAATCCTAATTTTTTTTATCACCAAATATTAATTCAAGTCTATACTCAATTATTACTTTAGTGTTCAAGAAATAACAGCATTTCACTGAATTAATGTATCAAAATTAATAAACAAGTATTAAAAACCGGTTATATTATATAGTAATAAACATGTATTTGAATTTATAAAAACATTACTATTAATCTATTAATTTTAGCGTTTATTTTAGATCAAATTTGTTATTTCCATACTTCAAAAATTATTCCTTAACCTAAGCACTAAAGACCAGGACAGTAAAAACATGAGGCCGGTAGAAAGAAACAAATTTAAAAAATGACACGTCTGATTCAAATTATTAATGTCATATAGTAATAATCCCAAAGAAATTAACAGTAATTGTTTTCTTTAACTAAATTAGTATATCGTAACTAATAACATTTTTCGGTAATAGTTAAATAAGTGAATTAAAAGAAATCTGTATTTGTAATAATCCTAATTTTTTTATCACCAAATATTAATTCAAGTTTATACTCAATTATTACTTTAGTGTTCAAGAAATAACAGCATTTCAACTGAATTAATATATCAAAATTAATAAACAAATATTAATAAACCGGTTAAATTATATAGTAATAAACATGTATTTGAATTTATAAAAACATTACAATTAATCTAATTTAATTTTAGCGTTTATTTTAGATCAAATTTATTATTTCCATACTTCAAAAATTTTTTCTTAACCTAAGCACTAAAGACTAGGACAGTAAAAACATGAGGCCGGTAGAAAGAAACAAATTTAAAAAATGACACGTCTGATTCAAATTATTAATGTCATATAGTAATAATCCCAAAGAAATTAACAGTAATTGTTTTTTTGACTAAATTAGTATATCGTAACTAATAACATTTTTCGGTAATAGTTAAATAAGTGAATTAACAAAAGAAATCTGTATTTGTAATAATCCTAATTTTTTTTATCACCAAATATTAATTCATGTCTCTACTCAATTCTTACTTTAGTGTTCAAGAAATAACAGCATTTCACTGAATTAATGTATCAAAATTTATAAAAAAATATTAATATACAGGTTATATTATATATTAATAAACATGTAGTTGAATTTATAAAAACATTACTATAAAACTATTTAATATTTGTATTTAGTTTAGATCAAATTTTATTATTGCCATACTTCAAAAATTATTCCTTAACCTAAGCACTAAAGACCGGGACAGTAAAAACATGAGGCCGGTAGAAAGAAACAAATTTAAAAAATGACACGTCTGATTCAAATTATTAATGTCATATAGTAATAATCCCAAAGAAATTAACAGTAATTGTTTTCTTTAACTAAATTAGTATATCGTAACTAATAACATTTTTCGGTAATAGTTAAATAAGTGAATTAAAAGAAATCTGTATTTGTAATAATCCTAATTTTTTTATCACCAAATATTAATTCAAGTTTATACTCAATTATTGCTTTGGTGTTCAAGAAATAACAGCATTTCACTGAATTAATGTATCAAAATTAATAAACAAGTATTAATAAACAATTTATATTATATATTAATAAACATGTAGTTGAATTTATAAAAACATTACAATTAATCTATTTAATTTTAGCGTTTATTTTAGATCAAATTTATTATTTCCATACTTCAAAAATTATTCCTTAACCTAAGCACTAAAGACCAGGACAGTAAAAACATGAGGCCGGTAGAAAGAAACAAATTTAAAAAATGACACGTCTGATTCAAATTATTAATGTCATATAGTAATAATCCCAAAGAAATTAACAGTAATTGTTTTCTTTAACTAAATTAGTATATCGTAACTAATAACATTTTTCGGTCATAGTTAAATAAGTGAATTACAAGAAATCTGTATTTGTAATAATCCTAATTATTTTATCACCCAAATATTAATTCAAGTTTATACTCAATTATTACTTTGGTGTTCAAGAAATAACAGCATTTCACTGAATTAAAGTATCAAAATTAACAAATAAGTATTAATAAAAAGATTATATTATATATTAATAAACATGTAGTTGAATTTATAAAAACGTTAATATAAAATTATTTAATATCAGTGTTTATTTTAGATCAAAGTTAATATTTCCATACTTCAAAAATTTTTTCATAACCTAAGCACTAAAGACTAGGACAGTAAAAACATGAGGCCGGTAGAAAGAAACAAATTTAAAAAATGACACGTCTGATTCAAATTATTAATGTCATATAGTAATAATCCCAAAGAAATTAACAGTAATTGTTTTTTTGACTAAATTAGTATATCGTTAACTAATAACATTTTTCGGTAATAGTTAAATAAGTGAATTACAAGAAATCTGTATTTGTAATAATCCTAATTTTTTTATCACCAAATATTAATACAGGTCTATTCTTAATTCTTACTTTGGTGTTCAAGAAATAACAGCATTTCACTGAATTAATGTATCAAAATTAATAAATAAGTATTAATAAACAGGTTATATTATATATTAATAAACATGTAGTTGAATTTATAAAAACATTACTATAAAATTATTTAATATCAGTGTTTATTTTAGATAAAATTTATTTTGCCATACTTCAAAAATTATTCCTTAACCTAAGCACTAAAGACCAGGACAGTAAAAAAATGAGGCCGGTAGAAAGAAACAAATTTAAAAAATGACACGTCTGATTCAAATTATTAATGTCATATTGTAATAATCCCAAAGAAATTAACAGTAATTGTTTTCTTTGACTAAAATAGTATATCGTAACTAATAACATTTTTCGGTAATAGTTAAATAAGTGAATTAAAAGAAATCTGTAATTTGTAATAATCCTAATTTTTTTATCACCAAATATTAAATTCAAGTTTATACTCAATTATTACTTTAGTGTTCAAGAAATAACAGCATTTCACTGAATTAATGTATCAAAATTAATAAACAAGTATTAATAAACCGGTTAAATTATATAGTAATAAACATGTATTTGAATTTATAAAAACATTACAATTAATCTATTTAATTTTAGCGTTTATTTTAGATCAAATTTATTATTTCCATACTTCAAAAATTTTTCTTAACCTAAGCACTAAAGACTAGGACAGTAAAAACATGAGGCCGGTAGAAAGAAACAAATTTAAAAAAATGACACGTCTGATTCAAATTATTAATGTCATATAGTAATAATCCCAAAGAAATTAACAGTAATTGTTTTTTTGACTAAATTAGTATATCGTAACTAATAACATTTTTTCGGTAATAGTTAAATAAATGTATTACAAGAAAGCTGTATTTGGAATAGATCTAATTTTTTTTACCATTAAGTATTAATTCACGTCTATACTCAATTCTCCTTTTTGGTGTTCAAGAAATAACAGCATTTCACTGAATTAAAGTATCAAAATTAATAAACAAATATTAATAAACCGGTTATATTATATAATAATAAACATGTAGTTGAATTTATAAAAACATTACTATAAAACTATTTAATATTAGTATTTAGTTTAGATCAAAATTTATTATTGCCATACTTCAAAAATTATTCCTTAACCTAAGCACTAAAGACCGGGACAGTAAAAACATGAGGCCGTAGAAAGAAACAAATTTAAAAAATGACACGTCTGATTCAAATTATTAATGTCATATAGTAATAATCCCAAAGAAATTATAACAGTAATTGTTTTCTTTGACTAAATTAGTATATCGTAACTAATAACATTTTTCGGTAATAGTTAAATAAGTGAATTAAAAGAAATCTGTATTTGTAATAATCCTAATTTTTTTATCACCAAATATTAATTCAAGTTTATACTCAATTATTGCTTTGGTGTTCAAGAAATAACAACATTTTACTATATTAATGTATCAAAATTAATAAACAAGTATTAATAAACAATTTATATTATATATTAATAAACATTTATTTGAATTTATAAAAACATTACAATTAATCTATTTAATTTTAGCGTTTATTTTAGATCAAATTTATTATTTCCATACTTCAAAAATTATTCCTTAACCTAAGCACTAAAGACCAGGACAGTAAAAACATGAGGCCGGTAGAAAGAAACAAATTTTAAAAAATGACACGTCTGATTCAAATTATTAATGTCATATAGTAATAATCCCAAAGAAATTAACAGTAATTGTTTTCTTTGACTAAATTAGTATATCGTAACTAATAACATTTTTTCGGTAATAGTTAAATAAGTGAATTACAAGAAATCTGTATTTGTAATAATCCTAATTTTTTTATCACCAAATATTAATTCAAGTTTATACTCAATTATTGCTTTGGTGTTCAAGAAATAACAACATTTTACTATATTAATGTATCAAAATTAATAAACAAGTATTAATAAACCGGTTATATTATAAGTAATAAACATGTATTTGAATTTATAAAAACATTACAATTAATCTATTTAATTTTAGCGTTTATTTTAGATCAAATTTATTATTTCCATACTTCAAAAATTTTTTCTTAACCTAAGCACTAAAGACTAGACAGTAAAAACATGAGGCCGGTAGAAAGAAACAAATTTAAAAAATGACACGTCTGATTCAAATTATTAATGTCATATAGTAATAATCCCAAAGAAATTAACAGTAATTGTTTTTTTGACTAAATTAGTATATCGTTACTAATAACATTTTTCGGTAATAGTTAAATAAATGTATTACAAGAAAGCTGTATTTGGAATAGATCTAATTTTTTTTACCATTAAGTATTAATTCTCCTCTATATTCAGTTCTTACTTTGGTGTTCAAGAAATAACAGCATTTCACTGAATTAAAGTATCAAAATTAACAAATAAGTATTAATAAAAAGATTATATTATATATTAATAAACATGTAGTTGAATTTATAAAAACGTTAATATAAAATTATTTAATATCAGTGTTTATTTTAGATCAAAGTTATTATTGCCATACTTCAAAAATTATTCCTTAACCTAAGCACTAAAGACCGGGACAGTAAAAACATGAGGCCGGTAGAAAGAAACAAATTTAAAAAATGACACGTCTGATTCAAATTTATTAATGTCATATAGTAATAATCCCAAAGAAATTAACAGTAATTGTTTTCTTTGACTAAATTAGTATATCGTAACTAATAACATTTTTCGGTAATAGTTAAATAAGTGAATTAAAAGAAATCTGTATTTGTAATAATCCTAATTTTTTTATCACCAAATATTAATTCAAGTTTATACTCAATTATTACTTTAGTGTTCAAGAAATAACAGCATTTCACTGAATTAATATTTCAAAATTAATAAACAAATATTAATAAACCGGTTATATTATATATTAATAAACATGTAGTTGAATTTATAAAAACATTACAATTAATCTATTTAATTTTAGCGTTTATTTTAGATCAAATTTATTATTTCCATACTTCAAAAATTTTTTCTTAACCTAAGCACTAAAGACTAGGACAGTAAAAACATGAGGCCGGTAGAAAGAAACAAATTTAAAAAATGACACGTCTGATTCAAATTATTAATGTCATATAGTAATAATCCCAAAGAAATCAACAGTAATTGTTTTCTTTGACCAAATTAGTATATCGTAACTAATAACATTTTTCGGTAATAGTTTAAATAAGTGAATTACAAGAAATCTGTATTTGTAATAATCCTAATTTTTTTATCACCAAATATTAATTCAAGTCTATACTCAATCATTACTTTAGTGTTCAAGAAATAACAGCATTTCACTGAATTAATGTATCAAAATTAATAAACAAGTATTAATAAACCGGTTATATTATATAGTAAATAAACATGTATTTGAATTTATAAAAACATTACTATTAATCTATTTAATTTTAGCGTTTATTTTAGATCAAATTTATTATTGCCATACTTCAAAAATTATTCCTTAACCTAAGCACTAAAGACCAGGACAGTAAAAACATGAGGCCGGTAGAAAGAAACAAATTTAAAAAATGACACGTCTGATTCAATTATTAATGTCATATAGTAATAATCCCAAAGAAATCAACAGTAATTGTTTTCTTTGACCAAATTAGTATATCGTAACTAATAACATTTTTTCGGTAATAGTTAAATAAATGAATTACAAGAAATCTGTATTTGTAATAATCCTAATTTTTTTATCACCAAATATTAATACAGGTCTATTCTTAATTCTTACTTTGGCGTTCAAGAAATAACAGAATTTCACTGAATTAATGTATCAAAAATAATAAATAAGTATTACTAAACAGGTTATATTATATATTATTAAACATGTAGTTGAATTTATAAAAACATTACTATAAAACTATTTAATATTAGTGTTTATTTTAGATAAAATTTATTATTTCAATAATTCAAAAATATTCTTTTACCTAAGCACAAAAGACCAAGACAGTAAAAACATGAGGCCGGTAGAAGAAAAAAACAAATTTAAAAAATGACACGTCTGATTCAAATTATTAATGTCATATAGTAATAATCCCAAAGAAATTAACAGTAATTGTTTTCTTTGACTAAATTAGTATATCGTAACTAATAACATTTTTCGGTAATAGTTAAATAAGTGAATTAAAAGAAATCTGTATTTGTAATAATCCTAATTTTTTTATCACCAAATATTAATTCAGGTCTATTCTTAATTCTTACTTTGGCGTTCAAGAAATAACAGTATTTCACTGAATTAATGTATCAAAAATAATAAATAAGTATTAATAAACAGGTTATATTATATATTATTAAACATGTAGTTAAATTTATAAAATACATTCCTTTAAAACTATTTAATTTTAGCGTTTATTTTAGATCAAATTTATTATTTCCATACTTCAAAAATTATTCTTTTACCTAAGCACTAAAGACCAGGACAGTAAAAACATGAGGCCGGTAGAAAGAAACAAATTTAAAAAATGACACGTCTGATTCAAATTATTAATGTCATATAGTAATAATCCCAAAGAAATTAACAGTAATTGTTTTCTTTGACTAAATTAGTATATCGTAACTAATAACATTTTTCAGTAATAGTTAAATAAGTGAATTACAAGAAATCTGTATTTGTAATAATCCTAATTATTTTTATCACCAAATATTAATTCAAGTTTATACTCAATTATTACTTTAGTGTTCAAGAAATAACAGCATTTCAGTGAATTAATATATCAAAATTAATAAACAAATATTAATAAACCGGTTATATTATATAATAATAAACATGTAGTTGAATTTATAAAAACATTACAATTAATCTATTTAATTTTAGCGTTTAATTTTAGATCAAATTTATTATTTCCATACTTCAAAAATTTTTTCATTAACCTAAGCACTAAAGACTAGGACAGTAAAAAACATGAGGCCGGTAGAAAGAAACAAATTTAAAAAATGACACGTCTGATTCAAATTATTAATGTCATATAGTAATAATCCCAAAGAAATTAACAGTAATTGTTTTTTTGACTAAATTAGTATATCGTTACTAATAACATTTTTCGGTAATAGTTAAATAAGTGAATTACAAGAAATCTGTATTTGTAATAATCCTAATTTTTTTATCACCAAATATTAATTCAAGTCTATACTTAATTATTACTTTAGTGTTCAAGAAATAACAGCATTTCAGTGAATTAATATATCAAAATTAATAAACAAATATTAATAAACCGGTTATATTATATAATAATAAACATGTAGTTGAATTTATAAAAACATTACTATAAAACTATTTAATATTAGTATTTAGTTTAGATCAAAGTCCTTACTTCCATAAATCAAAAGCTATTCTTTAACCTAAGCACAAAAGACCAAGACAGTAAAAAACAAGAGGCCGGTAGAAAGAAACAAATTTAAAAAATGACACGTCTGATTCAAATTATTAATGTCATATAGTAATAATCCCAAAGAAATTAACAGTAATTGTTTTCTTTGACTAAATTAGTATATCGTAACTAATAACATTTTTCGGTAATAGTTAAATAAGTGAAGTACAACAAAGCTGCTTTTGGAATAATTCTAAATTTTTTTTAACATTAAGTATTAATTCATGTCTCTACTCAATTCTTACTTTAGTGTTCAAGAAATAACAGCATTTCAGTGAATTAATATATCAAAATTAATAAACAAATATTAATAAACCGGTTATATTATATAATAATAAACATGTAGTTGAATTTATAAAAACATTACAATTAATCTATTTAATTTTAGCGTTTATTTTAGATCAAATTTATTATTTCCATACTTCAAAAATTTTTTCCTTAACCTAAGCACTAAAGACTAGGACAGTAAAAACATGAGGCCGGTAGAAAGAAACAAATTTAAACAAATGACACATCTGATTCAAATTACTAATGTCATATAGTAATAACCCCACATACAATAATAGTAATTGATTTCTTCAACTGCATTAGTATATCATAACTGTTGATATTTTTAGGTAATAGTTAAATAAGTGAAGTACAACAAAGCTGCTTTTGGAATAATTCTAAATTTTTTTTAACATTAAGTATTAATTCATGTCTCTACTCAATTCTTACTTTAGTGTTCAAGAAATAACAGCATTTCACTGAATTAATGTATCAAAATTTATAAAAAAATATTAATATACAGGTTATATTATATATTAATAAACATGTAGTTGAATTTATAAAAACATTACTATAAAACTATTTAATTTTAGCGTTTATTTTAGATCAAATTTATTATTGCCATACTTCAAAAATTATTCCTTAACCTAAGCACTAAAGACCGGGACAGTAAAAACATGAGGCCGGTAGAAAGAAACAAATTTTAAAAAATGACACGTCTGATTCAAATTATTAATGTCATATAGTAATAATCCCAAAGAAATTAACAGTAATTGTTTTCTTTGACTAAATTAGTATATCGTAACTAATAACATTTTTCGGTAATAGTTAAATAAGTGAATTAAAAGAAATCTGTATTTGTAATAATCCTAATTTTTTTATCACCAAATATTAATTCAAGTTTATACTCAATTATTACTTTAGTGTTCAAGAAATAACAGCATTTCACTGAATTAAGTATCAAAATTAATAAACAAGTATTAATAAACCGGTTATATTATATAGTAATAAACATGTATTTGAATTTATAAAAATATTACTATTAATCTATTTAATTTTAGCGTTTATTTTAGATCAAATTTATTATTTCCATACTTCAAAAATTATTCCTTAACCTAAGCACTAAAGACCAGGACAGTAAAAAAATGAGGCCGGTAGAAAGAAACAAATTTAAAAAATGACACGTCTGATTCAAATTATTAATGTCATATAGTAATAATCCCAAAGAAATTAACAGTAATTGTTTTCTTTGACTAAATTAGTATATCGTAACTAATAACAATTTTTCGGTAATAGTTAAATAAGTGAATTACAAGAAATCTGTATTTGTAATAATCCTAATTTTTTTATCACCAAATATTAATTCAAGTTTATACTCAATTATTACTTTAGTGTTCAAGAAATAACAGCATTTCAGTGAATTAATATATCAAAATTAATAAACAAATATTAATAAACCGGTTATATTATATAATAATAAACATGTAGTTGAATTTATAAAAACATTACAATTAATCTATTTAATTTTAGCGTTTATTTTAGATCAAATTATTATTTCCATACTTCAAAAATTTTTTCATAACCTAAGCACTAAAGACTAGGACAGTAAAAACATGAGGCCGGTAGAAAGAAACAAATTTAAAAAATGACACGTCTGATTCAAATTATTAATGTCATATAGTAATAATCCCAAAGAAATTAACAGTAATTGTTTTTTTGACTAAATTAGTATATCGTTACTAATAACATTTTTCGGTAATAGTTAAATAAGTGAATTACAAGAAATCTGTATTTGTAATAATCCTAATTTTTTTATCACCAAATATTAATTCAAGTCTATACTTAATTATTACTTAGTGTTCAAGAAATAACAGCATTTCAGTGAATTAATATATCAACATTAATAAACAAATATTAATAAACCGGTTATATTATATAATAATAAACATGTAGTTGAATTTATAAAAACATTACTATAAAACTATTTAATATTAGTATTTAGTTTAGATCAAATATATTATTTCCATACTTCAAAAATTATTCCTTAACCTAAGCACTAAAGACCAGGACAGTAAAAACATGAGGCCGGTAGAAAGAAACAAATTTAAAAAATGACACGTCTGATTCAAATTATTAATGTCATATAGTAATAATCCCAAAGAAATTAACAGTAATTGTTTTCTTTGACTAAATTAGTATATCGTAAACTAATAACATTTTTCGGTAATAGTTAAATAAGTGAATTAAAAGAAATCTGTATTTGTAATAATCCTAATTTTTTTATCACCAAATATTAATTCACGTCTATACTCAATTCTCTTTAGTGTTCAAGAAATAACAGCATTTCAGTGAATTAATATATCAAAATTAATAAACAAATATTAATAAACCGGTTATATTATATAATAATAAACATGTAGTTGAATTTATAAAAACATTACTATAAAACTATTTAATTTTAATGTTTATTTTAGAGCAAAGTTATTACCTCCATAATTCAAAATTTATTATTTAACCTAAGCTCAAAACACCAAGACAGTAAAAAACAAGAGGCCTGTAGAAAGAAAAAAATTTAAAAATGACACGTCTGATTCAAATTATTAATGTCATATAGTAATAATCCCAAAGAAATTAACAGTAATTGTTTTTTTGACTAAATTAGTATATCGTTTACTAATAACATTTTTCGGTAATAGTTAAATAAGTGAATTACAAGAAATCTGTATTTGTAATAATCCTAAATTTTTTATCACCAAATTTTAATTCACGTCTATACTCAATTCTTACTTTGGTGTGTAAGAAATAACAGCATTTCACTGAATTAATATTTCAAAATTAATAAACAAATATTAATAAACCGGTTATATTATATAATAAAAAACATGTAGTTGAATTTATAAAAACATTACTATAAAACTATTTAATATTAGTATTTAGTTTAGATCAAATTTATTATTGCCATACTTCAAAAATTATTCCTTAACCTAAGCACTAAAGACCGGGACAGTAAAAACATGAGGCCGGTAGAAAGAAACAAATTTAAAAAATGACACGTCTGATTCAAATTATTAATGTCATATAGTAATAATCCCAAAGAAATTAACAGTAATTGTTTTCTTTGACTAAATTAGTATATCGTAACTAATAACATTTTTTCGGTAATAGTTAAATAAGTGAATTAAAAGAAATCTGTATTTGTAATAATCCTAATTTTTTTATCACCAAATATTAATTCAAGTTTATACTCAATTATTGCTTTGGTGTTCAAGAAATAACAACATTTTACTATATTAATGTATCAAAATTAATAAACAAGTATTAATAAACAATTTATATTATATATTAATATACATGTATTTGAATTTATAAAAACATTACAATTAATCTATTTAATTTTAGCGTTTATTTTAGATCAAATTTATTTAGAGCCAGTGAAATGTGGAATTCTACGTTACATAACATAAACCGATCAACATGACAACCCAATTTATACTTGTTTTTCTTCTTCATAGCAGATTTACATTTAGTTACGGTTTATGTGTACACTGAACTTATTTCTTTCTAGTAGTGTTCGGATGTGACATATCATTGCCGAATAAATTATTTTTGCTTGTATTACATGATTTCTGAAGGAATATTCATTATTGTTTTTTGATACAGTACATGGTATTATTTCAATTAAAAATTATTAACTGAAATAATGTTTGTAATATAGAGCCTCTTTCTCTCTCTCTCTCTTTTAAACACATACATATATAATTATATATATATATATATATATGTATATATATATATATTAATATGTATATATATATATATATATATATATATATATATATATATATATATACATATATATATATATGTATATATATATATATATATATATATATATATATATATATATATATATATATATATATATATATGTATATATGTATATATGTATATATGTATATATGTATATATGTATATATGTATATATGTATATATATATATAATATATATATATATATATATATATATATATATATATATATATATATATAATATACATATATATATATATATACATATATATATATATATATTATATATATATATATATATTTATATATATTTATATATTTATATATATTTATATATATATATATATATATATATATATATATATATATATATATATATATAAATATATATATATATATATATATATATATATATATATATATATATATATATATATATATATATTTATATATATAATATCTATGTGTGTGTGTGTGTATGGATAAATGCGTGTGAAATGAAGCAAATTTTGGACACTATGAATAGTAGGAATATAATTTACTATGCGTTGGAAATTTGTATTCCTTTTGTAGATCAGGTAAACACAGAAAATCCATAAAACACAATATTCATTTAACAGGACAGTATACTTTCAGAATAATAAATTATCCTCATGTATTTTGACACACTCGTGTTGTATTTCAAGCAAAATCATGCACAAGTAAGTAAAGGAAACATTTTTCATCCTTAAAGTTTACAGTATATAGACTTCTTAAAAACGAGGTGATCTAACATAAAAAGGCTACACGTGTGTCATACCACAGGCAATGCCTAGATTTTCTGCTCGTTAGTTGACGTTGAAGGAATAAATTTCAGCAAGTTAGATGGAAAATGTAGTCAAAGGGTAAAAATTTGCATTTAATAATTTATGTTCCAATTTAATTATTTGGCAAACACATACAAACTTATGTTTGCCTATATATATATATATATATATATATATATATATATATATATATATATATAATGTCTTGATAATGTCTTTATTCATGTATCTTGCACAATTTTAACAGTCAACTATCAAACATGGCGGCGGGCATGGCTAGCGTCCACACTCTAACTAAGATGCTACAATCAGAGAATGTTTATGCTACAATGCTTTTTCCAGACACTCTCTCCAAATCCTAACAATTCAATAGTTTTTATAATGGGTTATTAAAGATTGATGAACCTGCATTAATTTTACTCCAACCTGTCACACACACACATGTATATATATATATATATATATATATATATATATATATATATATATATATATATATATATATATATATATATATATATATATATATAATATATATATATGTGTGTGTGTGTGTGTGTGTGTGTGTGTGTGTGTGTGTGTGTGTGTGTGTGTGTGTATATATAGAGAAAAAGTTACATAGATATTTGTATTTATAATAATACAGATAATAATAATTATCTGATGAATAAAAAAATTAAATGCGTTTAATTATGAAATATATTAGCATTTTATTTTTCCTGATTTTTTATTTTATATAGTGCAGGTACATTCTTCTTATCCTCATTACTTTTACTGTAGGGTACTGCCGTATTATTATATTAGGCATTACTATAAGACACATTTTAATTTTTAAGCTATTATAAATAATATGTTTACCATTTTTATTTTTAGATTGCTAATTTAGACAAAATATAGATTTTTTATAAAATGGAACTCACGTTTGAAATTCCCTGAAAATTGTAATTCACACTTTTATCTCCTATGTCATAGTTGTCTTCTTCATATAGAAAATGGTGTTCAGTACCTCAGAGAACATTGTTAATTCGACACTTCTTTAAGGATTTAACCTTAGAATCTTTTGTCACTCTACACCACGATTATTTTCTTCACTGAAATATTTATAGGTCATTTCTAAGACTGGCGAGAATATAAATTTGAACAGTAGACTAATCATATATTAATATCAATTATAAGACACGCCTGAATTTTGTAGTGATACATTCGAATAAAGTATTCATTTTTCAGTCCATAAAATGCTGTAGATAAAAGGTTTACCAGTAGTTACGTCCAGTAATTACGTATGCAGGTTACTCTGAAATTTTTGAGACACGCTCAAATGAGAATTTACAAAATAAAAATAATGGTTTAATTTTAAAATACAATATATTTTAACACAGAAGACGATTTTTTACTGACTTACTTCAACTTGTTCAACGTAGAATAAATTTTAAACAGAAGAGAAAATTGAGTTGACGCGAGAATATTTTCACGCTATGATTTTCTAAGATTTTAAAGCCGGATTAAATCATGCAGAGTGCTTTCAGCGGTTGCAATTGGCATTTGGTGATGAATCTCCAGGTCGTGGTACTGTATTCAGATGTTTTAAAGAATTTAGCAGAGGTCGCAATTTTCTTTAGTATGAAGAACACACAGGAAGACCGCCGTCGGCAGTAATCCCGGATAATGTGTCTGCCATACGAAAACAGTTAATGAAGGATAATCGATGTACCTATTAAATTATACAGAAGAAACTTAACATTGGATCCTCAGCCATACAAAAAATATGAATGAAGAATTACATATGAAAAAAGTAGTTTGCCGTCGGGTTCACCATAATCTAACTGAGCACCAAAAAAGGGAGCGTGTCAGAAACAGTAAAGAAACTCTTAAATTGTTAAATGATGGTGACCACCGCAACATTTCTAAAATTGTAACGGGTGATGAAAAGTACATACCGTTTTTTGACGTTAAAGCGCATCAAGAAATCAAAGATTGGGTCTTTGAGGATGATGTATGCCGTTTTCTTCAGAAGTACGGGATTGGTCAAAGCCATCAAGTTGGAAGGGCAGAAGACAGTAAGAGCAAACTAGTATACCACTGAATGTCTTCCACAAATTCTACAAGAAGTGAATGTTAGTTGAGTAATGCTTCACCATGACAATGCATCTTGACATACAATCGTATTAACAGCTGAGTATCTTAAACAAACACAAATTAAGGTGATAGAACATCCGCCTTATTCATCTGATCTAGCTATGTGTAACTTTTGGTTATTCTTTAATCTAATTATTTAGATTGATGTCACTATAAATCTATTTTTTTCATCTATTCCAAGAAATGAATGGCTTGAAACATTTAGTCTGTGAAAAATTTGTCTACAAAAGTTCATTGATGCTGGAAGAGACTACTTGGAACACACATAAATTTTGTAAGTATATCTTTAAAAACATAGTCGTATCTATGTTTCAGGATGACATATATATATATATATATATATATATACACACACACACACACACACACACACATATATATATATATATATATATATATATATATATATATATATATATATATATATATATATACACACACACACACATATATATATATATATATATATATATATGTATATACATAATATATACATATACATATACAGACATATATATATGTATATATTATATATATAACTATATATAAATATAATATATGGTTTTATATATATATATATATATATATGTATATATATATATATATATATATATGTACATATATATATATGTATGTATATATGTATGTATATATATGTATGTATATATATATGTATATATATATATATATATATATATATTATATATATATATATATAACCATATATATATTATATTTATATAGTTATATATATAATATATACATAATTTTGTCTGTATATGTATATGTATATATTATGTATATACATAATATATATATATATATGTGTGTGTGTGTATATATATATATATTTATATATATATATATATATATATTTATATATATATATAATATATAAATATATATATATATATATATATAAATATATATATATATATATATTATATATATATATATATTTATATATATATATATAACCTCGTATTAATGTTAATCTTTTGTGATTGGATATTGAACTTCAATTAAGCCTGTATGCAAACTATTATATAAAAATTGTTCAGTCGTACGTATCTTTTCTTTTCACAAAATACCTAAATTTATTTTCAAGATTTTTCCATAACAATAAAAATTAACATGCAGGCAGATTAAAGTAACTCAAACAAGTTATTTCACTTCCTAAAATTCTGTGATTCATTTACAGTCTAAATCTCCCATACACTGAGTTTTATCTGACTGCAGATGCATGTTAATAGTATTAAAATTCTTTCGGTAATTGTTAATTCATTAAAACACAAGCTATGTTTGGACTAAGTCCAATTCCTTTTTAAGCCAAAATATTAATTTTGCATCCGCATTCCATTCTTGTCTTCGCTGAGCAAATGTCGAAAATTTCACGGAATTAATGTATTAATATTAATAAACTTATATATTTGTCCTTAATGAAAAGTGCTTGTATACAAGCATACAAGAAAAATGATAAATTATAGCCAGTGAAATGTAGCAGTGTTTGTTTCATAACCCATGGAAAACAATCTTATATCCAGGGTTTTTCTTCTTTACATCTGATTTACTTCTACTGAGTGTTTATGTTTACATAGTACTCAATTCTCTATAGTACTGGGCGGATTTGTCAAAGAATTGCTAACATATTGTTTTTGTATTAAATGCTATCTGAAACACATAAAACATTCTTTATTACTTATTCTTTAATAAGGTACATCTTTTTTCCAGTCAATAAACATACATAGGGAATAAATACGTTTTGTAAACAAGCAGTTGCAGGAAGTTTTTATTTTTTGAGATAAGTTCGTACCGTTATACTTTTATGTAAATTAAATCCAGCGAGATTTCTGATATGCTACTAAATTAATTATTAATTGTATACTTAAGTTTGTTTCTAAATATTTAAAATATGTATATGTAAAAGAGTCATTGGGCTTCCAAAGTTAATATATTTTGTATTTAACTAATATACTGGAATATTTAATATGTAATTAACTCCATATGTATTTCAAATTTCTTAAAATTTCAAAGAGCAGCATTTATAATTTAAAACATCATTAATTGTTAGTCCTTTAACTATAAGTATATTTGAAAATGTTCCATCCGTATCATTGTTAAATATAATAGGGATATTTTTAATTATAACATATATTTTAGCCTTTGAATAAAATAAAATTCATTGTTTCTTGTAGACGTAAGCATTGACTGAAATTATAATTGATAGGCAATCTAATTTAGTTAAACTAAAAATTAAACAACTTCCTAAAGAGTCTTAAATTGTAAAAAAAATGGAATTGTAAAAGTTATGGTTGCAGAGTATCAGCAATGTGTTTTAAATGTAAATGAACATAAACATACTTTTAAAAATAAAACTAACGTTTAATTTACTTAAAACATACAAAGAAAAGGTTTAAGGCAAATAAACATAGCATAGAATCCTTTAAACTGGTAACTTAAACTGTTAAAAAATATTACTACTAGTAAAAGAAAAACATTGAAAACGATTACAAAAAAGGAATACATTTGACCTTACTAAAACTTAAGCTAACCCAGAACCAGGCACGAGCAGAACCGCATAAATCGAAGTTGTTTTGCACTCCTCATTACGCAGATCGACTTCTCAAGCAACAAACAATTTAAAATGAACCGCTTAAGTAAGAACTTGTAATATTAAATTCGTTGGGATAAACTTCCCTTACCCAATTAGAAGCTGACTATTTTATGGAGTTGAGAAGTCGGCCTGACCAAAGGTTAAATTAAGACACGTAATTTTGACTAGTATTTTGTGTATGAGTAAACAAACCAAGGTGTTTCATTTGACAACAAAAATTAGGTTGGGTTTGGAGCGATACGGTTTACTGTTTGCCCACTAGGGCTACTGAGATCGGGACCTACTGCTTAAAGCTGATGCAAAACGACCTGGAACATCCATGTCCACAGTATGATTTAAACCCACGTCCAAAGAGCAACAATCTACTTTTCCGCAATAGTTTGACTGGAATTATACTTAGAAAAAGAATAATAAACAAGCCACAATACTAAAAATTAGCTTAAGTATTCGTGTTAGTCTTATAAAATATGCTTAGCAGTTCTTTAAATTTTATCAAATTTAGAACTTTCTTGTTCAAAATATATTCATTTTTAACCCTCTAAGCGGTTCGCACGTTCAATTCCACCAAAGCGATGATGTCTTCAAATCCGTTGTTAAGTACACTTGTCGACCTCCAAAAACGTTCCGTAAATGGATGTAATGTACATTTTTGCCAGGGTTTTCCCCTATGGAGTTTTGAGGTAGGAGGTTCAGGTCGATTGTTTAGAAACTGCACCCCTACTCCCTGAGGCATTAAGACGCTGATAGCTTTTAATGGCTTTGTAAATCTCTAGTTCAAAGTAATTCGTTTGCGGTAACAGATGTATCTCTAATTGCACCATTTAAATAGCTTGGATGACTTTCGTAGAAGAGATAGAAATCATTCTCTTAAAGAATATTTTTATTTGTACTTTTAGAACCCATTATTTCTTATGGGATGATCTTCCAGACTTGATGAGCTTTATGCGCATTAAAAATTAACAATCTATAATGTCTATTTATATATCTCTTTATAACCGGATGTAAAGGGACAATAACGAGGGTGGGTTTCCCGTATTCCAATCTAGTCGACAAAGGGTGAAGTAAAAAATCATAGAACACTTTGGTCACTGACACAATAAAACTTTAACGTATTTTTTGGAGCCTTTTTTTCCTCGGTGTGTTCCACTCGGAGGGTTAAATACTCTATAAAGTAGTTCATCGATAAATTTATAGGATATATAACGCTTAGAAAAATATATCTACTCTTGCAAATACAAAGAAATTAAAATTATTTGAAGTTTTAAATGTTGTTTAACTTGTCTATAACTTCAGTTTAGTCTGTGATAGTATATATACATTATATGGAATACTAAAACACCGTCTTTGATTCGTTTTCATAGTTATAAAAAGTATTTCAATGAGCTACAAAATTCTAATTATCAAGCACGTTTTTCGCAGCTGAATATATGCTATATCTTTTACTCTTTGAATCAGTAAAAAATGTTAACCCTAAAAAAAGTGCAGTTTTAGACCTTTATATATGAAAAAGTTTAAAAGTTTTCTTGAATTTACTGTTTATTATAAACATTTAATAAATAACCTTAATAACGGAATGAATTTTACCTAATAACCCAAAATGATACAGATAAAATAATGTGTATGTGTGTTTGAGCATATTGTCTATATATTTTGAATTACAGGATTGATCATGATGAAAC
>CM063509.1:94664481-94669481 GCA_032207245.1 Pardosa pseudoannulata | reverse complement strand
CTACAATTTGAATAGTATTATAAATATGTTTTTACTTTCCGTTTAACCAAAAGAAACGTAAAATGAACAAATAGTGTGTTTATACTTAGCACTGTACTTTGTGAGTGTCATCAGTGTTATACAGTAAAAATAAAATATAATTTTCATTTTATAAGACCTATATATTTTATAAAACGTTTAGAATAGGACTTTAATCTTATCGAAACGAATTAGTCAGCTAACTTGCGTAATGGGAGTACAGCAGAAGAGAAAGTTATCAAAATATAGTCTACAATTTCAAAATTTCACACACAATTACTGCTACAATTTGAATAGTATTATACATATGTTTTTACTTTCCCTTTAACCAAAGAAAAGATAAATCCCCAAACAATGTGTTGTGTTTATACTTAGCACTGTACTTTATGAGTGCCATCAGGTTTATACAGTAAAAATAAATATAATTTTCATTTTATGAGATCTATATATTTTGTAAAGCGTCTAGAATAGGAGTTTAGCCTTACAGAAATGAATTAGTCAGCTAACTTGCGTCCAGGGAGTACAGCAGAAGAGAAAGTTATCAAAATATAGTCTACAATTTCAAAATTTCCCCCACAATTACTGCTACAATTTGAATAGTATTAAGAAATGTTTTTACTTTTTCTTTAACCAAACGAAAATTTAAATCCCCGAATAGTGTGTTGTGTTTATACTTAGGACTGTACTTTGTGGATGTTATCAGTGTTATACAGTAAAAATAAAACATAATTTTCATTTTATGAGATCTATATATTTTGTAAAGCGTCTAGAATAGGAGTTTAGCCTTACAGAAATGAATTAGTCAGCTAACTTGCGTCCAGGGAGTACAGCAGAAGAGAAAGTTATCAAAATATAGTCAACAATTTCAAAATTTCACCCACAATTACTGCTACAATTTGGATAGTATTATAAAATTGTTTTTACTTTCTCTTTAACAAAAAGAAAAGTTAAATCCCCCAATAGTGTGTGTGTTTATAGTTAGAACTGTACTTTGTGAGTGTCATCAGTGTTATACAGTAAAAAATAAAATATAAATTTCATTTTATAAGACTTATATATTATATAAAACGTCTAGAATAGGACTTTAGAATTACCGAAATGAATTAGTCAGCTAACTTGCGTCCAGGGAGTACAGCAGAAGAGAAAGTTATCAAAATATAGTCTACAATTTCAAAATTTCATCCATTATTGCTGCTACATGTTGAATAGTATTATACATATGTTTTTACTTTCTCTTTAACCAAAAGAAAAGATAAGTTCCAAAACAATGTGTTGTGTTTATACTTAACACTGTACTTCATGAGTGTCATTAGTGTTATACAGTAAAAATAAATATAATTTTCATTTTATGAGATCTATATATTTTATAAAACGTCTAGAATAGGACTTTAGCCCTACCGAAATGATATAGTCAGCTAATTTGCGTCCAGGGAGTACAGCAGAAGAGAAAGTTACCAAATATAGTCTACAATTTCAAAATTTCATTCACAATTACTGCTACAATTTGAATAGTATTATAAATATGTTTTTACTTTCCCTTTAACCAAAAGAAAATATAAATCTCCAAACAATGTGTTGTGTTTATACTTAGCACTGTACTTTATGAGTGTCATCAGTGTTATACAGTAAATATAATTTTCATTTTATGAGATCTATATATTTTGTAAAACGTCTAGAATAGGGCTTTACCCTTACCGAAATGTATTAGTCAGCTAACTTGCGTCCAGGGAGTACAGCAGAAGAGAAAGTTATCAAAATATAGTCTACAATTTAAAAATTTCACCCACAATTACTGCTACAATTTGAATAGTATTATAAATATATTTTTACTTTCCCTTTAACCAAAAGAAAATATAAATCCCCAAACAATGTGTTGTGTTTATACTTAGCACTGTACTTTATGAATGTCATCAGTGTTATACAGTAAAAAAAATATAATTTTCATTTTATGAGATCTATATATTTTATAAAACGTCTAGAATAGGGCTTTAGTCTTACCGAAATGTATTAGTCAGCTAACTTGCATCCAGGGTGTACAGCAGAAGAGAAAGTTAACAAAATATAGTCTACAATTTCAAAATTTCCCCCACAATTACTGCTACAATTTGAATAGTATTATAAATATGTTTTTACTTTCCCTTTAACCAAAAGAAAAGATAAATCCCAAAACAATGTGTTGTGTTTATACTTAGCACTGTACTTTATGAGTGTCATCAGTGTTATACAGTAAAAATAAATATAATTTTCATTTTATGAGATCTATATATTTTATAAAACGTCTAGAATAGGGCTTTAGCCTTACCGAAATGAGTTAGTCAGCTAACTTGCGTCCAGGGAGTACAGCAGAAGAGAAAGTTAACAAAATATAGTCAACAATTTCAAAATTTCACCCACAATTACTGCTACAATTTGAATAGTATTATAAATATGTTTTTACTTCCTCTTTAACCAAAAGAAAATATAATCCCCAAACAATGTGTTGTTTTTATACCTAGCACTGTACTTTATGAGTGCCATCAGTGTTATACAGTAAAAATAAATATAATTTTCATTTTATGAGATCTATATATTTTGTAAAACGTCTAGAATAGGGCTTTACCCTTACCGAAATGTATTAGTCAGCTAACTTGCGTCCAGGGAGTACAGCAGAAGAGAAAGTTAACAAAATATAGTCTACAATTTCAAAATTTCACCCACAATTACTGCTACAATTTGAATAGTATTATAAATATGTTTTTACTTTCCCTTTAACAAAAAGAAAATATAATCCCCAAACAATGTGTTGTTTTTATACCTAGCACTGTACTTTATGAGTGCCATCAGTGTTATACAGTAAAAATAAATATAATTTTCTTTTTATGAGATCTATATATTATATAAAACGTCTAGAATAGGACTTTAGAATTACCGAAATGAATTAGTCAGCTAACTTGCGTCCAGGGAGTACAGCAGAAGAGAAAGTTATCAAAATATAGTCTACAATTTCAAAATTTCACCCACAATTACTGCTACAATTTGAATAGTATTATAAATATGTTTTTACTTTCTCTTTAACCAAAAGAAAAGATAAGTTCCAAAACAATGTGTTGTGTTTATACTTAACACTGTACTTCATGAGTGTCATTAGTGTTATACAGTAAAAATAAATATAATTTTCATTTTATGAGATCTATATATTTTATAAAACGTCTAGAATAGGGCTTTAGCCTTACCGAAATGAGTTAGTCAGCTAACTTGCGTCCAGGGAGTACAGCAGAAGAGAAAGTTAACAAAATATAGTCTACAATTTCAAAATTTCACCCACAATTACTGCTACAATTTGAATAGTATTATAAATATGTTTTTACTTTCCCTTTAACCAAAAGAAAATATAAATCCCCAAACAATGTGTTGTGTTTATACTTAGCACTGTACTTTATGAATGTCATCAGTGTTATACAGTAAAAAAAATATAATTTTCATTTTATGAGATCTATATATTTTATAAAACGTCTAGAATAGACTTTGGCCTTACCGAAATGTATTAGTCAGCTAACTTGCATCCAGGGTGTACAGCAGAAGAGAAAGTTAACAAAATATAGTCTACAATTTCAAAATTTCCCCCACAATTACTGCTACAATTTGAATAGTATTATAAATATGTTTTTACTTTCCCTTTAACCTAAAGAAAAGATAAATACCCAAACAATGTGTTGTGTTTATACTTAGCACTGTACTTTATGAGTGTCATCAATGTCATACAGTAAAATAAATATAATTTTCATTTTATGAGATCTATATTTTTTATAAAACGTCTAGAATAGAACTTTAGCCTTACCGAAACGAATTAGTCAGCTAACGTGCATTGAAGGCGTCCAGTAGAAGAGAAGATTATGAAAAAGTAGTGTACAATTCCACAATTTGACCTACAATTATAGTTACAATTTGCATAGTACCATAACTACTGTTAAAATTACTATAAAAATGTTTTTACTTTAACTTTTACAAAAAGAAAAGATAAATCTCCAAATAATGTGTTTTGTGTATACTTAGAACTGTATTATGTGAGTGTTATCGGTGTTCTACAGTAAAAATAAAATGCAATTTTCATTTTATAAGTCATATATTTTATAAAACTCCCAGAACCTGACTTTATCCTCATCAAAACGAATTATTCAACTAACTTGCGTTCAGGGAATCCAGGAGAAGGTTATGAGAAAGTTGTCTACAATTCCAGAATTTGATCCATAGTCATTGTTACAATTTGAGTAGTAATATAAAAATGCTTTTACTTACCCTTTAACTAAAAGAAAATATGAATCCCCTAAATTGTATGTTCTGTGTATACTTATTTTAACATTAACGTTGTTAAGCATTATTACTATTATAATTTTTAATGTTTCGCTAACAGAAGTTAAATATTCAGAATTATAAGCAAGCAAACGAAGTATCAGCAAAATGCATCCCAGTTTTTTTCTAAGTACCCAGCGTCTAATAAATTCTGAAATTAATTTCTTAAACTTTCGTAAACATTGTACATATATTTTGATTAACATTTAACCTTTAGGTAATAATTTTGTAAGTACGCCTTTTTTAAGTTTGATTTCTTAATATTTTTGATGTAGAGTTCTATAGGAAGACTATAAGATTTCTTCTTTCAAATGTAAGTATAAATATGGATCCCAGACAGAACATTTTATGAATCACTTTAAGATATTTCAAACTTTAAAATACACATTCTTTGAATATATAGATATTTTTCTTTAGTAAATTTTTATAAAATACAGCAAATAAATAATTAAGTCGTATGAAACTTCATAATTCTTAATTATATGCTTAAATGTTTTGCTTTCAAGCTCAATGATCCATTATTTATCTTCAAAAAGTTTAATAAGTCAGGAACGTGATATTTCGAACTGAAAACCAGTGAACATGCATGCCAACAACTTAAATGGATCCCATATACATATATATATGGCCCCTATATATATATATATATATAT
>CM063509.1:94651981-94661981 GCA_032207245.1 Pardosa pseudoannulata | reverse complement strand
TAATATTGGCCCTTGACATTGATATTCACTTTGGTAAAATCCTAACAATAGAAAGTTATTTCTGATAACATGACTGAACATGTGTGTGTGGGGGAGGGTGTAAAACGAGGCCGACAGATAGTCTAGGCCAGCCACACGTATAAGTGGATTACACGTTAGAAAATTCAAAATTGGAAAAAAAACTAATTCTTCCTGCTGAATTTTGTTTGTTTGAATTTAAATAAAGATGTAAATGGAATAGAAAATGGTTTTTAGGCTATGATGCCAAAGGGACCACATTCGGTCTGAGATATGTCAAACATGGATTCTTGATGAAAAAAAGAAATGCTATTTGAACTGTCGCAGAAGATTCAAAGCTGCACACACCTCCCTTGCTCTCTCTCCGAGGGGACCTGCAGATATCTCTAAAAAGTTCGTTGGGCAGCGTTGTGATGGCCAAAGCGGGCCACTCCGCGGTTAGCAACCCCTTTTGACCAATGGGATCGAAGGAGGGTTAATCACTTGGCTTTAGCCTCTACGTCAGTTTCGCTCTGGCTTTTTTGAACTGTAACTTTTTGTTACAATTAGGCTTTCACATGTGCATTTGGATAGAAGTGCAATTTCACATAAAAGGTGTCTTATTACATATGTTCCTGAAATAGTTATGAGTTTTCTTTGAGATAGAGTTTTTCTTATTAGTTTCTCGGATGTCAGTGAAGAATGTGCATGTGTGCTTTCTATGTGTTTATTTATAAAGTTTTCATAAATTTAACACCATGTCTGAAAGATGCGTTACATAACAAAATACCCTGGTCTGTCTAGAAACTCGTTTAGACTCGTTTAGATGTAGGTATTTGCCTGTTACAGCCCGATCAATATGGTGATATAACCAATGAAGAAGATATTTATGATAATAATTCAGATGCTGTTACGCCATTCTATGTGTGTGGAATAGTCTAAGTCATCCTAGAAAAAGATGCAAGTAATCCAGTAAAGACAAATTTCAGAAACAGGGTTCAAGGGCCAAGAAAAAACGTAAAACAGAAAACTCTGTAGTAAAATTGAAAAAAAAAAAAGTGAAATTCGATAATCCAACGGAATTGGAAAGTCCGGTACCAATATTGCATAAATTCTACAGTGTCATAACATTTATCAATTGTTCATTATTTAAAACTAAATAAACAAAACAGCTAATATTAAGATGTGATAACTATTAGAGTTTAAATTACATATTTTCATGAGCTTTTGTAAATATGCAAAAAATAATCATGTAACACGGCAATGTTCAAATAATTAACATGGCTAAAAACACCCTAAAATTTTTTTCATCTAATTTTAAAGCTTTATTGTATTTATATACTCTTAATTAATATAATAATCAAATTTCTAGTCATTGGGACAATTCTTTCTTGATTTGCCATTTTAAATGTTAAAATATATTCATTCCTTTCCAGATTATTATAATAATTATGCAGTTAACACATAAATCGAATTTTTATGTCAAAACTGCAATGTTCCCTTGATTGAATCTCGTAATTTTAGAGATTATTTAAGTAAACAATTTATAAGTTTAAGACAGGTTATTTAGCTTAATCCATTATAAACTGAATAGATCTTCTCTATTAAGCAAAATTGGAGTTTTAGTAGGGGTTGACGAGATCATGTAGTTCTACCAATAACGCAACTATGTAGAATAAGAATGTATACAGAACAGAGCAAAATGTTAAGGTCAAAGTTCCATTAGCAGAATACCAATCTCTTGTTAGTAATTCATGACTTTCTTTCATGTAGATCGGGATCTTCATTTTATCTTCCTCGATTCCGTGAGTAAATAAAACGAATGGGAATACAGCTGAGATTGGAAGAAATGACTCGCGGTTTTCCTTATGTACAATAATATTTCTAATACCTGGGAAAGGTAATTACAAAAGGGTAAGAAAAAGACGAAAATTAATTGAAGCCTCCATAATTTTCGCTAAACGATCTCTGATTGTTCATATAACGTAACGTAACACTTTGCAAATTTCCTAACGTTCTTAAAAACTCGTCTTTTCTTTCTTGCATAACTTTAAGTAATTGGCGACAATAAATTCTCCATAAAGAAGAAAATTCTTCGAGATATTTTCTACTAATTTCAATGCAAGGACATGCAATTAGGAAGCAATAATTAGAAATAATATTCTATTCTAAAATACATATCAAATAAGAAAGTTAGTGTATCGGAAAAGCATATTTAAAGCAGTATTCACATTATCCATTTTCGTACAGCCAAACAGTATATGCCAAGGGTGGTCAACGTTCGACTCGCGAGCCACAGGCGGCTCTTTCAAAGTTTGGTTTGGTTTGGAGCGCTACGGTCTACTGTTTTGCACACGAGGGCTAATGAGACCGGGACCTATAGTTTAAAGCCGATTCCGAACGGCTACAAGCATCCATGCCAGCACCGGGATTCGAACCCACGAACTCCGGTTCCGAAGAGCAGCACTCTACCATTCGGCCATCGTTCGGCGGCTCTTTCAAGGATTTTTTGTTTCTCTCCATAAATGTACCCGAATTCCCTTTTCATTTTTGTGTTATTATATTTTTCAAAAAAATATTCAAACTGATGGATCTCCTCCAATGCTAGATAAAAGAAATCGGTCTTGTTGGGCTTTTAAGATATGATTATCAAATTCCACAATTCATTGCAATTCATTGCATAATTCACCGAGAACATTTCGTCACAAAATATTTTAAAATAACCTAATGTTATGAAAACAGTGTAATAGATTGTAAATTACATTCGCACCATTGCAATAATCATCGACAAAACAAATATTTCCTAGAAAAATAAAGGACGAAGAACTTCTAAATGACATTCAATAAATATAATTTCTGTAAAACAAATTTCTTTAATACTTTTTTGCATACCTTTTATTAAATACGTATTTAATTGCGGCTAGCGAAAAACTTCAAATTTTGAAAAATGGCTAGGACTATGAAAGAGTTTTTGATTACCTCTGGTATATGCTCAAATCGACCTTTCAAAAATATGTCTATTTTGATTTCTTTTCTTCAAGCGGCTTCTCGTTTAACTCCTCGTTTTTAAAGCATGAGTTCGCACAGCTCAAATGCGCTAAATTTTGAATTCCTAACCTGAGTTCCGAAAAGAGAAATATATATATATATATATATATATATATATATATATATATATATATATATATATATATATATATATATATATATATATATATATATATATATATATATATATATATATATATATATATATATATATATATATATACTTCTTTTAATTAATTTTACATCGCATTTATATCGCATTATATTTATTAGTTTAATATTTTGGTGGTACTATTGCCACTTATACCCGGGATCATCTGATATTCAATAATTCTAGACATTATCTATAAAACATTAATGGAATTCATATTCATGTTTACAAAATCCGGTTTGAAATCAGACGCATATTATACATGGCATAATTAGACCTGAAAATAATAAAAATTAACAAAAAAAGACCAAAAGGTTTTGAAGTTCAGATAGCAATGCATTAAATCTTTTGATTGAACTATAGTAAATCAGCATGTTAGGTTAGTGACGATAATAAATTATTCTATGTTATTCCCTAATGCATATAATTTTTAGCACTAACGAAAAATAGCATTTTAAATAGTAATAACTAGTTACTGCTCCATTGAAAGCGGGAAAAACGAAATGTTTCAATTTGTATCGGCATATAAATTCTAATGCATAATACTCTATTTTTAACGATATAATTCACTGAAAGTTATTAGCTCTTTCACAGTAATTTATAAATGTTATTTTTTTATTTGTCATTTTCTCCGATGTTATTACTCTAAATGTAAATGATACTAATTTAATTCACTGAAGAAAATACATTTATGGAACTGGAAATTGACCTCTGTTTGTGAATGCTATCATTAAGTATGAAGGCGTAGACAACAAAAAAGCTATTTAGGTCAAAGTTCTATTAACATGATGGTATTCTCTTTTTAGTAATTCATGAATTTCTTTCACATGTATCGGGATCTTCGCTTTTCTTACCCGATTCCGTGAGTAATTCCTAAGGGAATGCAGCGGAAATACTTGCAGAGATTGCACAAATAGAAATGATAAAAACAGTCCAACTGAAAATATTAGTTCTTTTTGTTATTATAGCATTTTCTAATGCTTGATAAACATTTCTACTCTATCATTATTCATAAGTAAAAACTCCTGCAAAGCAAAATTAAATACCCTAAAGCATTGAGTAAAGTACATAATTTATATGAATAAAAAGATGTTTTATGTAGGGAATTATGTAACTAATAAAACAAACAGAAAAGTGTAATATATATATATATATATATATATATATATATATATATATATATATATATATATATATATATATATATATATATATATATATATATATATATATATATATATATATATATATATATATATATATATATATATATATATATATATATATATTTATATATATATATATATATATATATATATATATATATATATATATATATATATATATATATATATATATATATATATATATATATATACATATATATATATATATATATATATATATATATATATATATATACATATATATATATATATATATATATATATATATATATATATATATATATATATATATATATATATATATATATATATATATATATTATATATATATATATATATATATATACATATACATACATATACATATATACATTCACAGAGATATAGTCAGAAGCCGCAAGTTAGTTAATATATACGCATTAAAAATTATTTAGGATTTAAAACGATATAATTTAAAATGTATAACCTTAATGTCTCTTTAGAATTACCACCATTTAGCATACATTTGTTTCAATTTTCATAATAGTTCAGCACATATTGCGCAGTGATTACAAAATCGGTTCCTCATATTTCAGTGCACTGAATAAAAACTTTTCTAAGTTCGCTTATTTCAAGATTAATCTCTCCGGTTTCCTTGATTCACTCATTTCCTATATTGCTCTGAAAGAGAATGCTCTATGCTCCATTAAACGAAGTGAAAGATTACACAGCATTTAGACCTGTGGCATTTTGGCCTATACTTAATCGATAAATCGATCTTTTAACGAGTTCGAAGAGGAGGAAATGATTATTATTATTTTTTTTCATTTTTGTTTCCTACTATTATTTATCTAAGCTTTGTCAGTAATTTTTATCACAGATCTTTCATCATCGAAACGTTATTCGTTTAGCGGAGTCATTTGCTTTAGCTGTGGAAAAATCTGAAGCTAGAAAGGATTTTCTAAATATTGCATCTTTATGGAAAATGTTTAATAGTGTATATTAACTCGGTGTTATTTAAAGTGTACAATTTAGTGCATATTAATTTGGACGATATGCTGTTTATACGTTATTCACACAATATTCTCTGAAATGACTTTGGTTTGGTTTGAACTTCTAAGGTCAACTCTTTTGCAACACGAGGGAGACTAGAACATAGTGCATAATGTCGTTGCCGAGTGGCTAAAAACATCCATGCAATACTGAGATTCGAACCTCCGAACTCCGGTATTAAAGACCCACCCCCTTACTATTCAGTTATTGCTCGGAAACTTTTGAAAGCTATAAAATGGTTTTATATAGGAAAATGAATTTAAATAACATAATAATTTAACTTCATATAACGTTATAGTAGGAATTTATGTAACAAAATTATAACGTTTATTAAGTAGATTATGTAAGTCATTAAAGTAAGTTCAAAAGATAAAGAAATCCCAAAAACAAATACGCATCATTAATCGAATACATAGTAAACACATTAACCAAGTCACTGTTAGTGTCCCCTATTTGATGATATTTAACTTTTAAAATGTTGTTATTTTACTCACTTTTTATTATCTGTATTTATTCTTACTTTCATCAACCAGGTTTTAAATTATTTATTATTATTATTTAATTTATTATTATAATTTATATTTTTGGAACTGATTGATTGTTTATATATATATATATATATATATATATATATATATATATATATATATATATATATATATATATATATATATATATATATATATATATATATATATATATATATATATATATATATATATATATATATATATATATATATATATATATATATATATATATATATATATATATATATATATATATACATATATATATATATATATATATATATATATATATATATATATATATATATATATATAATATATATATATATATAATATATAAATATATATATATATATATATATATATATATATATATATATAGATATATATATATATATATATATATATATATATATATATATATATATATATATATATATATATATATATATATATATATATATATATATATATATATATATATATATATATATATATATATATATATATATATATATATATATATATATATATATATATATATATATATATATATATATATATATATATATATATATATATATATATAGATATATATATATATATATATATATATATATATATATATATATATATATATATACATATATACACATCACAGTCAAGATATAATTGGAAATTTACTTTTATTCTTGATTAACTACGGTTATTTACAAGATTTTAATTCTCAAATCATGTAGAACTGCAAGGGAGGGTTGCCCGTATAACTTCCTCACGACGATCACATCGGAAGAAAAAAGAGATTTGATAATCTCGTACAAGTGGGGAGGCTTTTCAGGGTGTAATCAAACCTAATTTATCCCCCTTATCAGAGACTCTGCTGCTCCCTATATGAGGGGACGTTACGAATATCTCGAACTAGAAAGCTGGCTCCGGTAAAAAAAACGGGAAATTCTCCACGAGGTGAAGCACCTCCATAAAAACATGTCGAAAAAGCTCTGAGTCTCACAGGAAGAATACACTGCAGCACTTCCTGGGCCAAGCCCTCTAGTAAGTAACTAAACTGTACTAGCCCTGAGTAATAAGCGGAGTAAACCTTAAGGCGGAAGTCACGTGACCAGAAGTGGGTGTGTACGGAAGTGACGTACCGGAGAGAATTGGTCATGACGTCATCCCCTGAACTTGGTGGGATCCTACGCGGGTGATTCTGAGTTGTAGGGTTAATTCTGCTGGGGGAAAATATTAGGGTAACGGGTAGGATTTTAAATGTTTATTTAGATTGTTGTAGCAACGGTGTGTATTTTTGGACTTAGAAATTTTTCGAGAATATTTCTGGATTACACGTGGGGATGGCCGCCATGTTTTGAGTGGAGTTGATTAGTAGGGTTCCTTCTGGTGGGGGGAAATATTATGGTAACATGTAGATTTTTAAAGTTTAGTTAGAAGGTTGTGGCAACGTTAAGTGATGCTGGACTTAGAATTTTTATGGAGATGTTGGTGGATAGTACAGTTTAGTTACTTTAGTTACTAGCCCTGTCGCAAAATTGTAGGCTCTTTATACCTGGGGTCAGTTACGGTCCCACCAACTGTTTTTTTGGGGTCAGTTAAGATCCCAGTTACTTGAGAACTCCAGCTAAAGTTACAGTTAGATTTTTTAGCTGAATCCTCATTCCCTAGCTCTTCCGGTTCTCGAAACTGGGTGCAATCCTCTCGTCTCATTACCGCCACTTATCAAGTGGTGTGACGCCTATTCAAACGAACTATCAGCATCCCAGACACGGTGTAGCCATGCTATTGTCGACCGTTCGAAACAGGAGGCATTTTCCGATCAGCTGGTTTTGTCGCTTGCTCGGAACAAAGGGGAGTCTGCACACTCCGAACATCCATATAATACTGAGTGTCATAACATTCCATATACTTAAGTTTTATGTCATGAAATGTACCTTAAACAAAAATACCCTATTTGTAACTTCCCTGACAAGCTCCCAATTTTCAAGTTGGTGAGATGAAAAGTTTCTTTTTTATCGCATAAGTCGCTCTGGATTTTTGCACACTTGCAGTTATCATCCCAGCAGAGAGGATAGAAGAGAACTTTCGACTCCCTGAAAAGAAAAGGAACCTGGAGCTGTGTCCTCCGTAGTCTTCCTTTCATAGTCGCTATAATTGACATTTTTTTGTTTTCTCCTTTCCTTTTTAATTTAATATTTATTGTTTTATATTTTCAAATAGTTGTCAATTAATTAATTTTTAATTTTAATTTGACATCTCAATAAAATCAATTAATTCTATAATGACTTCTCCTTCTTTTTTATAACTTCTATTTCGTTTTTTACTTTCAGACTTAAAATATAAGTTGGCGAAAAGCCAAATTTAATTTAAATATGAAGAAAGATGTTTTGGTCATAACGTGTACTTCACTATACATCACCACCTCATTTTTTTATTGTCTTTTCCGCAATTACTTTTTCAGGCACTAACCCGTTATGTTTTGCTTGACACAAAACCTTCCGTAGAATTTTCCCCATACTAAGATTCTAACCCACGAACTTAGGTACCAAAGGACTACACCCTAACTATTCAGTCATTGCTCGGAAACTTTTGAAAGCTATAAAATGGTTTCATATATGAAACTGATTTTATATAAAATAATAATTTGACTTTATATAACATTATAGTAGGAATTTTTAGAACAAGACTATAACCTTACTCACATTTTAATACTTACGTATCCTAATTTTAATCTAATTTCATTGTTAGTGTCATAGATTTCTCCCTATATAAATGCTGTATCAGATACGTAGGAGAAACAAAAATGTGTTCTACTTTAATTGAACTGTATGATTAATTTTTACAGATGCAACAGTAGATAGTGAGTATGGTATTTCTAAAAGAGCAATAAATCAACTTTTTAAACTATATAAATAGAATGGTTCTAGTTTTTTCTTAGAAGTTGGGAGAATGTAGCTGAAATAATACAATCACCCCTTACTAATGCAAAACAGCAAACTAAACAGTGTGAAAGCGACTTTGAATAACACATAACACTTATTGGATACAAACTGCATGCTTCGGTGACCCAGAAACATCTCTCGATTGCCGTCATGAAATAGTAAAGGATGGTTTAATCAAATAAATAAATGGAATGGAGACTAGATGACTGAAAGAGTTTGTTACACATGACAAAATACCTATTCCTGCTTAGGTCCTGCGATACCAGCTCGTTGGATAATCCTAATCCTTAGGATTATCTTAGGCAAAGCTAAAAGTTCGAATACTTATGCTTGACTTTAAAATGTATCATCAAAGAATTGATAACTAAAATAAGTCTTCAGCAAACTAATAAAAACAGATTAACTTCAACATTCATTAAAATGTGGCATCAACAATTTATATATAAAACTCTAAAAATTTGGAAGGGCAAAACTAAAAGTTCGAATACTCATACTTGCTTTAAAAATGTTCCAGGAAAGGAGCTAACTGTAATCAGAATAAGTCTTAAGCACAGTAATAAAAACAGAATAATTTCAACATTTACTAAAATGTCAAAAATTTAATGTATGAATAAAACCTAAAACATTTGGAAGGGTAAAACTACATATTTGAATATTTATACTTGCTTTAAAAAGGCCCCAAGAAAGGATGATAACCATAATCGGAATAAGTCTTAAGAACACTAATAAAAATAGATTAACTTCAACATTCATTCAAATGTCGAAAAAACAATTTAATATATGCATAAAACCTTAAAAATCTGGAGGGACAAAACTATAAGTTTGCCTCTCCTCTAAAATGTTTGGGGTCAGCAATTGCCCTCTTACCCCCACCAAATTACGCCCATGACCTAAGGTCTTATACCAGGAGAAAACACAAAAGAGCAAGACACCAGATACAATGCAATGGGTGAAGACTTACACTTTGCAGAATCATTATTTAAAATATTAACGTGGAACAATGCTTATTGCTTCGATTAGCCTAACATAGCATCGCAATTTTACAAGAAAGGGGTGAGAGCTAAATTCCTGCCACAAATGATTATTCTCTGATCTCTCAGTCTT
>CM063509.1:94644481-94649481 GCA_032207245.1 Pardosa pseudoannulata | reverse complement strand
TCTTAATCGCAAAAGAATCTTTTAAGTCCTTAAAATATTTTCTGAAAATAAATACAGTTGCATTTGGAGCACACATTAAGATATTTTTTTTCAGAAAATAGATAAATTAAATACCAGTACTAGCCCATTAACCACAATAATATATTCATAAATCTAATAAGTGTTATTTGTAAAAACATTTTAAATGTAAAACAGGGGCAGGATTAAGTAAATTATTAAAAGTAATGATACTTTCTAAAGCAATGTTACACAAATAAACGTTTAAGAAATTTCCTTTGTTTACGCTTATTGTTTCTAAATTTTGCTACCAGTAAAAAATAATCATTTTAAGGGATTAAAAGCTGAAATTAGTCTACTAACTGCTGCTCCTCAGTGAAATGAAATTTCACACTCAAGAGTATTATAATTTTAGTGGGTTTTTTTAAACAAAGGTTTAATGTATATGTTTGAAACTTTAATTAGAGGAATCAGAAATTTAATTGACATTTTCGAAAAAACATTAAATATATACTGTAAGATCTAGAACATTTGTCAAGTTTTATTAAATCATTTAAGCCTCTTATGGCGATTGGATGAAGTTTTACATTTTTTTCTTGAATATGTAAAAGTATTTAGTTTACAATTTTTATTACAACTGAATGGATAAATAATTATAAAATATCTATTCATAATCCTATTTATAATGAAAATTATTCTCTGAAGAGTTATGTAGATTCAAATCTACAAAATTCTTAAAGATATTTTAGCTTATATTGGAAAAGTATTCAGATTAATTTAAAGTTAAAAAATATGCAAAGCTCACTACTTAACTTATGTCATTACAGAATTTATTTATTTCTAACAGCAGTATGTAATAAATTTACAAATTATTACTATTCTGTTAGAGGTGATTCTACACGTCTATACCGATGTTTGTTCTAGTATTTTTTAAAATATTAAAATACTAATATAGATTTTAAACGAAATGCTAAGTATATATGTATTACAAGAGATCTTTAAATATTAAGGAACTATATCTTCCAAGTACACATGCAAATCATAAAGATGCAGATTTTTAACTGTTCACATATTATCCTGAAACTAAAGTAAAAAATTATGAATATAATGTTAAATATATTAATTATTAAGATTGATAAAAAATCATAAAACATCTATTCATAATCTTATTTATCATGAAAATTCTTCTCTAATGTGTAATGTAGATTCAAATCTACAAAATTATTTAAAAAATTTTAACGTTTATATTGTAAACGTATTCTGATTATTTTAAAGTTTAAAAAATAGTTGTAAAAGTTATTACTATTCTGTAAGATGTGACTCTATATTTTTATACTGATGTTTGTTTTAGAATTTTTTAATATAGTAAAAAAAAAAAACTAATATAGATTTTAAATGAAACAGTCAATAAATATGTATTATAAGAGGTCTCTAAATATTAAAGAAGTATTTCTTCCAAGTCCACATGCAAATCATAAAGCAGCAAATTTTTTACTGTTCACTTATTATCCTGAAACTAAAGTTAAAAATTATTAATATTACGTTAAATATTAATATTAATATTATTAATTATTATAATATTTATTAATTAATATTAATTATGAAGATGACAATAAATCATAAAATACATATTCATAATATTATTTATCATGAAAATTCTTCTCTGAAGTTTAATATAGATTCAAATCTACAAACGTTTAAAAAGTATTTTAACGTTTATATTTGAAACGTATTAAGATTATTTTAAAGGTAAAAAAATATGCAAAAGTTTACTACTTAATTTATATCATTACAGAAATGATTTTACTTATCATAGCAGTATGTAATAAATTTACAAATTATTATTATTCTGTTAGAGGTAATTCTACACTTTTATACTCATGTTAAAATAGAAATATAGATTTTAAACGAAACTCTCAGTATATATTTATTATAAGAGTTTCTAAATATTACGGAACTATTTCTTCCAAGATCACATGCAAACCATAAAGCTGCAATTTTTTAACAGCTCCCTTATTATCCTGAAACTAAAGTTAAAAATTATGAATATTATATTAAATATATTAACTATTAAATTTGATAAATAATCATAAAATATCTATTCATAATCCTATTTAAAATGAAATTTACTCTCTAAAGGATAATGTAGATTCAAATCTATAACATGTTTTAAAAAATTTAAACGTTTATGTTGGAAATTTATTCAAATTATTTTAAAGTTAAAAAAATATGCAAAAGTTCACTACTTACCTTATGTCAGTACATAATTTATTTTATTTCTAATAGCAGTATGTAATAAATTTACAAGTTATTACTATTCTATTAGAGGTCATTCTACACTTTTATACTGATGTTTGTTCTAGTAATTTTTAATATATTAAAATACTAATATAGATTTTAAAAGAAACGCTAAGTATATATGTACTATAAAAGATCTCTAAATATTATGGAACTATTTCTTTCAAGTCCACACGAAAATTATAAAGCTGCGCATCTTTAACTGTTCACTAAAAATCCTTAAACTAAATTTAAAATTTATGAATAATATGTTAAATTTAGTAATTATTAAAATTGATAGAGAATCATAAACTATCTATTCATAACCCTATTTATAAAAATTGATAGAGAATCATAAACTATCTATTCATAACCCTATTTATAACGAAAATAATTCTCTAAAGAGTAATATACATTCAAATCTACAAAATTATTAAAAAAAAATTAACGTTTGTATTGGAAGCGTATTCAGATTATTTTAAAGTTATAAAACATGTTGCAAATGTTCACTACCTAATTTATGTCATTATATTAATGATTTTATTTGTAATAGAAGTATGTATCTGGCAGTATGTAATAAATTTACAAATTATTACTATTTTGTAAGAGGTGACTTTACACTTTTATACTGATACTTGTTCTAGTATTTTTAATATATTAAAATACTAATACAGATTTTAAACGAAACGCTCAGTATATATGTATTATAAGAGGTCTCTAAATATTAAGGAACTATTTCTTCCAAGATCACATGCAAATCATAAAGCTGCAATTTTTTAACTGTTCCCTTATTATCCTAAAATTAAAGTTAAAAATTATGAATATTATGTTAAATATATTAATTATTAAAATTGATAAATAATCATAAAATATCTATTCATAACCTATTTATAATGAAAATTATTCTCTAAAGGGTAATATAGATTCAAATCTATAACAAGTTTAAAAATATTTTAACGTTTGTATTCGAAACGCATTCAGATTGTTTTAAAGTTTAAAAAAATGTTGCAAAAGTTCACTATCTAATTTATGTCATAACGGAAAATATTTTATTTCTAATAGCAGTATTCATCACAATGTAAAAAAATTATAAATTATTTGTATTCTGTTAGAGGTGATTCTACACTTTTATACTGATGTTTGTTCTAGTATTTTTTAAAATATTAAAATGCTAATATAGATTTTAAACGAAATGCTTAGTATATATGTATTATAAGAGATCTCTAAATATTAAGAAACTACCTCTCCCAAGTCCACATGCAAATAATAAAGCTGCAAATTATTAACTATTTGCTTATTATACTGAAACTAAAGTTAAAAATTATGAATATTATGTTAAATATATTAATTATTAAAATTGATAAATAATCATAAATTATCAATACACAATCCTTTTTATAATGAAAATTATTCCTTAAAGGATAATGTAGATTTAAATCTAGAAAATTCTTAAAAATATTTTAATGCTTATACTGGAAATATATTAAGATTAATTTAAAGTTAAAAAAAAAGTTTACTACTTAACTTATGTCATTACAAAATTTATTTTATTTCAAACAGCAGTATGTAATAAATTTACAAATTATTACTATTTTGGTAGAGGTGTTTCTACATTTTTATACTGATGTTTGTTCTAGTATTTTTTAATACATTAAAATATTAATATAGATTTTAAACAAAACGCTCAGTATATATGTATTATAAGCGGTCTCTAAATATTAAGGACCTATTTCTTTCAAGTCTACATGCAAATCATAAAGCAGCAGATTTTTAACTGTTCACTTATTATCCTGAAACTATAATTAAAAATTATGAATATTCTGTTAAATGTATTAATTTTTAAAATTGATAAATAATCATAAAATATCTATTCATAATCCTATTTATAAGAAAATTTATTTTTTAAAGAAAAATGTAGATTCAAATCTACAAAATTATTAAAAAAAATTTCACGTTTTATTAGAAATATATTCAGTTTATTTTAAAGTTAAAAACAAAGTTGCAAAATTTCACTGCCTAATTTATGTCATTGCGGAAATGATTTTATTTGTAAGAGCAGTATGTTTCCGGCAGTATGTAATAAATTTACAAATTATTACTATTCTGTTAGAGGTGACTCTACACTCATATACTAATGTTTGTTCTAGTATTTATTATTATATTAAAATACTAATATAGATTTTAAACGAAACGCTCAGTATATATGTATCATAAGAGGTTTTTAAATATTATGGAACTATTTCTTCCAAGACTACATGCAAATCATAAAGCAGCAAATTTTAATTGTTTACGTATTATCCTAAAAATAAGGTTAAAAAATATGAATATTGTGTTAAATATATAAATTATTAAAATTGATAAATAATCATAAAATATCTATTCAATATCCTATTTATAATGAAAATTATTCTCTAAAGGATAATGTAGATTCAAATCTACAAAATTATTAAAAAATTTTTAACGTTTTTATTGAAAAAGTACTCAGAGTATTTTAACGTTAAAAAAAATGTTGCAAAAGTTCATTATCTAATTTATGCCATTAAGGAAATGATTTTATTTGTAATATCACTATGTATCAGGCAGTATGTAATAAATTAAAAAATTATTACTATTCTGTTAGAGTTGACTCTACACTTTTACACTGATGTTTGTTCTTGAATTTTTAACACATTGTATGCGGGACACGTACTAGTAATTTTTCTGACGATTGATACTTGAGCGCTGGT
>CM063509.1:94631981-94639481 GCA_032207245.1 Pardosa pseudoannulata | reverse complement strand
AAATAAGCGGGACATTACATTTTGAAACATAAAATTTATATCGAATGTGATCCTTTTCGGAATACCACGAAATAAAACTTCTTTTAGAAACAATTTCTCAATTAATGCTCTAACGTTGTTTAGAAAGTGTTATTGACCTCGCCTAGGGTACACGAAACATGTTTAGTAAAATATAGTTTGAAAGAGTTATAGATAATTACATTTAAAATAATTTTTAAACGATAAATAAGGAATGTTATATATAATTTTATAAAATATGAGGGATAATACGTTTCTAAACCTAAAATTTACATCGTCAGTAATCTGTTTTGTAATATCACGAAATATAGCTTCTTTTTTTAGAAAGGATTTCTGTATGAATGCTCTAACGTTGCTTAGAAAATGTGTTATTGACCCGGCCTAGGGTACACGAAACACGTTCAGTAGAATATAGTATGTAAAGAGTTATAACTAATTATTTTTTTAAATATTTTTAAACGATAAATAGGGAATGTTATATGTAATTTTATAAAAATACGTACTTCACGATGGTCAACACGTGCATACACAGCAGTGGACTAAATTTCCAAAAAGAATTTAGGTGCAGCTGTTGACTTCGAGTTATAGTGGGGACCATGACGGAGAAGTTATAGATCACGTTGTGGCACAAGTGTAACGGTCAAGCCCAGATAGGGATGAAGCCGTGAGATATGGGGACAGTGGCTAAGCATTAATGTCAACTTTCATAAAAGGGGCTATTTTAATGAGCCCACCTAACGCCCGAAGGGGATGCATATGTGGGAAACTTTCACCAACAATTGATTGGCAAGAAAAAAAGGGGGCGTTGAACCGAGGTGAAAACTTGTGGAAGAGAGTGGTATAAAGCAATGGAAGGGGGGATTCAAGAGTTGCTGGACATCGAAATCCGTGCCCGCACGCCCGCACCGACGTCGAGCCTGTTGACAGCCCCAGCCTGCTACCCTGTAATTACTGGAATTAAACTTAATAATATTCATAATTATTACCTTGGGTCTCATAATATTCTCATTAAGGAATAACGTATAAAAACATAAAGAAAATTCTAATGAATTGCTGGGCATTGATGAATGTCGAGTAATGAATGTTACACACACACATGTATGTATGTATGTATATATATATATATATATATATATATATATATATATATATATATATATATATATATATATATATATATATATATATATATATATATATATATATATATATATATATATATATATATATATATATATATATACATATATATATATATATATGTATATATATATATATATATTAAAAAAATGTGTATATATATATATATATTCTCAGGGATAATTCTCTGTGGTTTTCAAAACTTAAATGAAGGGCTAAAATTCCCCGCGTCATTTTGTATTCCCCTTTTTAACCCCTAACCTGAATTGACCAATAGGGCTACAGTTTACGCCTTCATGGAAGGGACCTGACCAATTATAATCCTACATGTCCCTAAAGGAACAGTTTAGGAAATTTCCAAGTAAAAAGGTGTTACAAGCTGTCGAAGACAGATTTTTCTAGAGATATTTTCCCACAGATGTTGGCCCAGGTGTTACGGGTCTTGTACATTGAACTTCATACTAGCTGACCCTTTAGTTTGTACTGTCCCTATGATGAAGTGGGAACCCGTCCTCCAATGTTATCTTAATAAAAGTCTTCATCTAAATCGATATCATATTTATGAACATGACTGGAACCACCCATCGAGAAGTCCGTCTTTTTACACACACACACTCACACACTCACACACACACACACACACACACATATATATATATATATATATATATATATATATATATATATATATATATATGACAGGGTCCGAGTATACACACTAGAGTCCTGACATCAACTTCATAATAAATGGTCTAGCTCAAATATAAGGTTTAATTCCATAGCACAGTGATTCTCAACCTGTGGGGCGCGCCCCCCTAGGGGGGCGCGAGCACACTAATGGGGGGGCGCGAGCATATCCAAGAGAAAATGTTATTTAAAAAAACTGATTAAGTGACTGAAAGGAAAGAACACACACACACATACAAAACAAAATACATTTCGACATATTTAATAATTAACTTATTAAATTAAAACTACTTACTAAATTAAAAACAAATTTAATAATTATTAGTGACTTCCTTGGGCCTGTCTTTCAGAGCAAAGTTTTTCGAAGGAGGGTTTAATATTAGAAATAGACACTCTCAGTTCTTTTTCTATATTTAGCTGAGATCTATATTTTGTCTTCAAAGAAGCCACCGCAGAAAATCCAGTTTCACAAAGGTAAGATGTTGAAAATGGTAGTAGAATGCGAAATGCCCTTGTTTTTAGTGCAGAAAACTCATCATCCACTCCTGCCCAAAATTCAAAGAGTGATTTATTACTAAATTGTCTTTTGGTTTCGCCGCTTGCCGTGAAGTCTATGAAGGTTTCTTCCTCTTCAATTGAGAGTCCTTCGGGAGTATTTTGAAATGGATCCCTCACCCACTTGTAACTTGATATCAGTTTGTCGTCAGCAAGAAAGTACTTTTTAAAATTCTTTGCTAGCATTGCTAAATGATTTTCAATGGTTGCAAAAACAACTTTTACATGTTGTTCTTCAGCCTTGTAAGTTTTAATACAATCATTCAAATTTGCAAACATTGTTAAGTTTTCTTGCTTTAAATTTCTGCTCCACAATTCCAATTTCCTACAAAAAGCATTAACTTTATCACTCGTATCCAATATATGTGTATTTGCTCCTTGCAGATGAAGATTCAAGTTATTTAATTTCTCGAATATGTCGACCATGTAGCTCAATTTCATCACAAATAAACTATCGCGAAAATTCTCAGCTTCCGGTCTGTTTTCCTCTTCTAGGAAAACGGCGATTTCTTCTTTTAATTCATAAACACGTTGCAAAAATTTCCCTCGTGATAACCATCTTGCCTCGCAATAAAATAGTAAGGCTGAATGTACTGCACCCATGTCTTTACAAAGTGCGGAAAAGATTCTTGATTTCAGGGGTCTCATTTTTATATAATTTACTACGGTTACAACCGTAGTTAACACAATATTCAAACCAGGACTCATTTCTTTGGAAGCCAAAGCTTCTCTGTGGATCATGCAATGTGTCCAGACGCACTGTGGCGATTTTTGTTTCACAAGTGCTTGAATACTTTGGAATCTTCCGGACATAGAACGAGCACCATCGGTGCATATTCCGACGCAATTTTTCCATTCTATGTTTGCCTCGTTCATAAAATCATTTAAGATAGCAAATAATGCGAGTGCTGTTGCTTTGAGTTCTATTGGTTTGCAGAAAAGTAATTCTTCTACTACTGACAAATCATCACAAAATCTAACATAGGCAATGAAATGAGCATCTTTATTACTATCTGTTGCCTCATCGAGTTGTATTGAAAACAATTTGTCACGCAACTTCGACAAAAGCTGACACTCTACATCTTCAGCTATATCAGCAATTCGACGGGCAACAGTATCATTTGAAACAGGTATAGACTGCAATTGTTTTGCAAAATTATCTCCAAACATAATTTCTACAATCTCAATTGCGGCTGGCAAAATAAGCTCTTCACCAATGGTGTGAGGCTTTTTACATCTGGCTATTTTATATGAAAGTTTGTAAGAGGCAATTAAAGCTTTTTCATTCACAAAGTTTTTTTAAACAATGATTTTTGCTTTTCATATGATTTTAATTTTAATTCGAAGAATTCTCTGGGTTTGTTTACGTACTCACTATGAAGCGTTTCCAAATGTCGTTTAAGTTTATTAGGTTTCATGCTGTCTGCCACCAACATTTTTGAGCAAATGATACACAGGGGCCTTTCTTCTTCATTTACTTCAGTACTAGTGAACCCAAAATTTAAGTATTCTTGAGAATATTTTCTTGATTTTATTTTCGGAACCACGCTCGTCTGTGTACTTGTTGATGCTTGTCTATCGTCTAATGCTCGCTTACGCCCGCTTAAAAATTTATCCATGATTCTGCATAAGTCTGCTGCCGTGAATATTTAATACCGTGAATTGCAATAACACGAAAATATATATAACATACACATTAGGAATTGATTTAATAGCGATAAAAAGGATCGACTCTCGAATGAGATTGTCTGGAATTAAAATTGGCGTCATAGAACTTTCTCCTTCTCCCTATGAGAAAACATTTGTTCACATCTGCGCACGCTCCTAACTTAACTTTTAAGCTGACCAGACAAATTCCAGACAAATCGAAACTTCTCGCGAAACCGTGAGAATGCCCGACATGGCGGGACGCAAGAGCAATAAAAAGGCATAGGATTATTGTTTTTTCAATGCTGAGTATCAGTGTTGCAAAATGTCAATAAATTTCCGTATTCTTGGTAATTTGCAAAGTTTAAAATTAAGGTTGTAGTGCAGGTTTAGCGCCATAATGCTCAAAATACATTATTATTGTATACATTTTATTGTACGTGGTGGGGAGGGGGGCGCGATGAAAATTATGATTGAAAATTGGGCCGTGAATACTAAAAGGTTGAGAAACACTGTCATAGCATATATTTTATTGTGTTTCCCTTTGAAAACGAACACTTGTGTTTGCGTTGTAATTACATTACAATACCCATATTATACTTAGGATGCCTTGACCTTCAGCGTTTGAACGACATTTTGTTAAGTCATTAAATTTTCCTCTTTTATAATTATTGTCAATGCACAAAATAATATATTTGCACTTTAAAGCATAAAAAAGTAAAGATATATCATTATTTATTACTATACTTAAAATAAAATAATGCATTACCGATGATATTTTACCAGGTTTATAAAAAAGTAAACATTACTAAATGCAGTAAATCATATTTAATTTCATTTTAATAACGAGGATTAATGAAATTAAAATTTCCTTTAGGGATTACGTTATCTAACTGATGCTAGTATAAAGACATTTCGGGAAGTTTAAAACACTCCGTGCATTTTCGTTCATTGCTGTTAGAGTCAAAAAATGAAAACATTAAAAAAATTATAATTGATATTTCAAAGAACAGCCCTTTAATCCTTTTAATATCTCGGATTACTAGCATTTTTTGATATGATAATTTCTCCTGCATTATTTCATACACAGAGAATTATTGATTCAACGGTACTTATTTCAGCATGTAAAAACTGTATTTATTTGAATTATAAATAGCATTTTATTTTACTTATGCAGGTTGTTATATGATAGGTCGACATGAAAGAGGAGAATTTTAAAAGCACGATTAAGACATTTCTATTATATTTTATTCCCAAGAAAGGAACACATTTTTGATGCAACCTAAAGATAAACCTTATAATTTAAAAGGAAATATGTTTGCTACACACTGCCTTTCATATCTTAAGTTGTAGAACTACGAGGAGTGTTTTTAAGTAAGTACCGTTTTGAAATAAATAAGAAAGAAAGATAATTTTTTAACAATTTTATTTTTGTATGAAATTTTGTACTTTAGTTTACTCATTCTACATAATTGTCACCACAATTGAGGGATTTATCGTACAAAAAGCTTTTCCTTACCATCATCATAGAAGTGCGCCGCTTTATTTGTCAACGACTGCAAGGCAACCATTTTGGCATTTCCAGTTGTCTTCGGACCGGAAGTTTCTTTAAATGCAGTGATAGTGATAGCAAGTGGTAGTGATAAGGAGCTAGATGGAGACCGTATGGGCCGAACGATGGCCGATTGGTTAGGGTGCTGGCCTTCGGAACCGGAGTTCGTGAATTCGAATCCCACTGTCTCGTGGATGTTCGTAGCCGTTTGGAATCGGCTTTAAGCAGTAGGTCCCGGTCTCATTAGCCCTCGTGTTGCCGTCGTAGACCGTCGAGCTTCAAACCAAACTAAACCAAACCAGAGACCGTATGGAGGATGATCTAGGTTTTCGTGGAAAATTTTAATACATCAGAATAATCTTATACAATATTCACAATAATGCCGTATTCAAAAAACACATTATCGTCTCCATAGCCGAATAGCCATGATACTCATCTCGTAAATAAGAGGTCGTGTTTACGAAACGTGTCGGGCAATGCATGCGATTTAACACGCCTTTGCATAACACGCAAAAGTTCAAACGGGCATCGATGACCTAACTGTTCACCAGCTAATAAGTTGGCGTATTTCCGCTTGAGATGATTCACTGGAACTCTTCGTTATTTCTTCTTTCAAACGGATCATCTCAATCTGGATGAAGCATTACTTCTCGAACTTGGGAGGTGATTTTGGGTGCAATGTTTTAAACGATATAGTTAAATATCGTCTGAGAGACTGTAATAGGTTTGGGAGCTGCCAGTTCAAAAGTGCTATCACACATTTTGAACCATAGGCATAATCAGTCGAGTTGAAAATCGAAATCTTCACGGCAGAAATTGACTCCATTATTGACATTAATCAAGAAATTTCAAAGGCACGTATTAAGGAACTTCCGAGTCACCACTAAAGTGGAAAAAGACTATACGACTTAACTACCACTTTTTATTTACAAGATATTTACATCAGCGGCAGGAAAACAACCAAGCCACTTCTAACCACCGCTACTAGTAGTGGTTGGTACTGGGCATTTATACCCGTCGGGAAAGCTCCTGGCGCCTTTTTCGCTCCGGAAATTTGCATTTACCACATGATGAAATCTGCATATCACAGAGCAGAAGATGAGACCCTGGTGAAAGTGGTTTGCATTGAAGAGTGACTCAACAGTTCTAACCCCGATACCGGCATATATGTACCGGTATACCCAGTTTATATTTAAGTATTTATTTAATTTCTTTATCTATTTTTTATTTTATTTGGGGTTCCCTTAGGTTCTGGACATTTATTGAGTTTCCCAGAAAAGTATTCTGCAATAGTCCCTATTTCTCAGCGTTGCGCAGAAAAATTTCCATCGCTTTCCCAGACAGATTTCTGGAACTTTCCATGCTGCTATAAAAACCAGAGATCTCACAGTTACATGAAATTCTGAGTTCAGAGTTGTGCAGAGCTTGCAACTGTACCTCGCTCTTTGAGTTAATAAATAAAATTAGCTCAGCTTCCTGTGTGTATTATTGTGTTCCACATTAAACCCCTAAGTGACAATTGAAACAGAATTTATATCACAATTTACTGCATAATGCAAAAATAGATGTTCTTCCAAATTAAAACTTGTTTACAAGACAAATATAAGATAATACTTTTTCAATAATATAATTTTAATTTTTTAATGGACAACAAGTTTTATTTCACATTAAAACCCTTTCAGTATATTTTGTTCACGAGAACAAGAAAGCATTTTTTAAATACAACCTAAAGCAAAACATTTAAATGCAGAATACAATGTGTTTAACGAAACAGAACATTTTATGTTATAAATTGTTATCTAGTTTTACATTTTAAACTCATAGTTATGTAATATTAAATGCAATAAATTAATTTTATATACCATATTTATAATTTAAGTAGCATTTAAAACATATCTTAT
>CM063509.1:94606981-94621981 GCA_032207245.1 Pardosa pseudoannulata | reverse complement strand
ATATATATATATATATATATATATATATATATATATATATATATATATATATATAATATATATATATATATATAAACTAGTATAAAGATATTTCATTGTATATCACATGTCATATGTATAAAGCATTAGAAGTGTATATCATATGTAATATCTGATATAGAGAATAGAAAATTAATAAAGATATGTGTTTTATTCTGTAATCATAATTCTCCTTCTTTCTAGGGTTAAACTTGTCACATTTCATTTTATATTGTACATTCTTCTTTTGAACAAGAATAAATTTAACTTTAAAAAAGTTGAAAAAATTATTTTTATGCTATTATATGAGTTTTATTCAGATTTAAAAACAACACATTATATATTTTCTGATTGAAATTAATAGTGCCATGTATTTTATTTAAAAAAAAACTAATAGTATGATTTTCGGAGAATTTTTAATTACACAATAAAAGCTTTCATTCTCGAGAGACTGAATAGGAAGCATAACCAATATTTATTCACGTGGTTCATTTTTAAAATGATTTGATCTTTTAGATAAGATAAAAAAAGGACGAAATTGAACCAATTTTTCACTTTAACATTAATTTTTGTTCCATATTCCTTTCAAAAATGAGCAAATAGCTCTTCCATAGTTAGAATAATCTACAAGAATCTGCAAAAATATTTCTCAGCTTCTTTCGAAATGTAATTAACTTTTACAAACATCGGAACATTACTGATTTTGCTACGTTTTCAGTTCACTCCTTTAAATACATAGCTTAATAGAATCTCCACCACATTTCCTAAATTGAGTTATTTAGCTCTTTTTCTAACAGGAACTGGGAAGGAGAGAGGAGGAAAAAAACGTTGAAGTGGCACTTTAGAGTGCTTAAAATCAAGGTCGATTTTCTCGGAAATTGCCGTGGGTTTACTTTTTTTATCTTCGTGTTGTTGCAAATATATTGAAAGTGGTTTGTTTAATGATCAGATTTAAGTGAATTCCGGCTCTTTGACATTGGAAAAAATGTTAATGTTTCTGTCATAAACCGGCCAAAACTTTTAAAGAAGTCTGCTTAAGGAAATAATTTAGATTATGCACTCCAAAACTTGTTTGAAGGGATAAAAATACCTTATCAAATATTGTAGTTTTTTACTATCGTGTTTTCAATGACTGCAAAAATAAATGTACTCTCATGTATTGCATTAAAATTCATTTAAAGCATGATACGAATGTATAATTTAAGTGTTCTGGTACTTTTTTATTCAGCACAGACATTTGTAAATTTCAATCCTTTTTAACAAATATAACCTATTTATAAAAATGCCAACTATTAAGAAAAAGAATTTAGTCAAAATGTTGGTGCCCAATTCACTAAGAAAAAAAATTAATTGAAACAGCACATGAACAATTTGGTCGCCCAGGTGTTAAAAAATGTTAAAAATATTTTCACCCATCTATTATTTGCAAGATATATATATATATATATATATATATATATATATATATATATATATATATATATATATATATATATATATATATATATATATATATATATATAATCTAGAATAAAAATATTTCCTTGTATATCACATGTGATATATGATACATAATATAGGAAAATGATAAATATATGTGTTTAATTCTGTAATCATAATTTTCCTGCTTTCTATGTTTAAACTTGTGACATTTCATTTTATATTGTAATTTTTTTCTTTTGAAAAAGAATAAATTTAACTTTAAAAAAATTGAAAAAATGATTATTATGCTATTATATAAGTTTTATTCCGATTTAAAAACAAAACAGGATATTTTTTTGATTGAAATTAATAGTGTCATTTATTTTATCGTAAAAACACTAATAGTATGACTTTCTGACAGTTTTTAATTACACAATAAAAGCTGTCATTTTCGAGAGACCGAATAGAAAGCATAACCAATATTTATTCACGTGTGTCATTTTTAAAATGATTTTATCTTATAGATAGCAAGGATAATAATGCCGGTGAAATAAAACCAATTTTTCACTTTAACATTAATTTTTGTTCCATATTCGTTTCAAAAATGAGCAAATAGCTCTTTCATAGTTAGAATAATCTACAAGAATCTGCAAAATTATTTCTCAGCTTCTTTCCAAATGTAATTAACTTTTACAAACATCGGAACATTACTGATTTTGCGACGTTTTCAGTTCACTCCTTTAAATACATAGCTTAATAGAATCTCCACCACATTTCGTAAATTGAGTTATTTAGCTCTTTTTCTAACAGAAACTGGGAAGGAGAGAGGAGGAAAAAAAACGTTGAAGTGGCACTTTAGAGTGCTTAAAATCAAGGTCGATTTTCTCGTAAATTGCCGTGGCTTTACTTTTTTTTCTTTGTGTTGTTGCAAATATCTGAAAGTGGTTTGTTTAATGATCAGATTTAAGTGAATTCCGGCTCTTTGACATTGAAAAAAATGTTAATGTTTCTGTCATAAACCGGACAAAATCAACAGTCAGTGAACATATTTTAATTCAAATTATATATATGAAATGTATCAGCTATTTTCGATTGTAACTTACCAAATGATTTTTTTTAACATTTCATATGAAGTTTAATAAGAAGTTTATAATTAGATCTATTAAAATATTTTGTATAAAATATTTTGCCAAATAAATTAGAGACTTAATATTTTTAATATTTCTTAAAATACTCATTTAACATGTTTTCGTTTGATACAAGTGCTATGAACAGGATTTACAGATTTAAACTTACTTTATTTTTATTACAAGCAGAAGTATTATATATATATATATATATATATATATATATATATATATATATATATATATATATATATATATATATATATATATATACACCTTTAGTCGAAGTTTAAGTTAGAAATTTGAAATAACTATTGTTTTGCGAACTTGTTTTGAAGGTAAGTTAATCTCAGTTAGATGTTTATTTCGAATAAAATGTATTGAATAAAACTTATTACTGATCTAATAGAAAGCAGATATAAATGTATTGCAGAAATCTCGTAAAAGTCGTTTTTCGTTTTACAAAGTAATATAGAAAATTGCTTGTCTAGACAATCGGTACATACTACGATAAATTTCTCAAAAAAGTTTCGATACTCTTTTAGGTAATAAAACTAAAATACTAAGTAATATGTTTTCAAAATTGAATATATATACATATATATATTATAGTATATATATATACTATATATATATATATATATATATATATATATATATATATATATATATATATATATATATATATATATATATATATATATATATATATATATATATATATATATATATATATATATATATATATATATATATATATATATATATATATATATATATATATATATATATATATATATATATATATATATATATATATATATATATATATATATATATATATATATATATATATATAAGCTAGTATAAAAATACTTCATTGTGTATGAGATGCCATACACAAGCGTATAAAGCATTAGAAGTTCATATCATATGTGATATGTGACATACAGTGTAGGAAAATGATAAAGATATGTGTTTAATTCTACAATCATAATTCTCTTGCTTTCTAGGGTTAAATTTGTGACATTTAATTTTCTATTGTAAATATTTCTTTTGAACAAGAGTAAATTTAACTTTGAAAAAAGACTGAGATTTCATTTATTATGCTATTATATGAGTTTATATGAGTTTTATTCCGATTTAAAAACACCACAAGATATTTTTTCTGATTGAAATTTAAAGTGCCATTTTTTTTATCTTAAAAAACTAATAGTATGACTTTCGGAGCGTTTTTAATTAGATAATAAAAGCTTTCAGTCTCGATAGTCCGAATAAAAAGCATAACCAATATTTATTCACGTGTGTCATTTTTAAAATGATTTCATCTTATAGATAGCAAAGATAATATCACAAACGAAATTCAACCAATTTTTCACTCTAACATTAATTTTTGTTCCATATTCGTTTTAAAAATGAGCAAATAGCTCTTCCACAGTTATAATAATCTACAAGAATCTGCAAAAATATTTTGAATTTCTTTCAAAATGTAATTAACTTTTACAAGCATTGGAACATTACTGATTTTGCGACGTTTTCAGTTCACTCCTTTAAATACATAGCTTAATAGAATCTCCACCACATTTCCTAAATTGAGTTATTTAGCTCTTTTTTTAACAGGAACTGGGAAGGAGAGAGGAGGAAAAAAAACGTTGAAGTGGCACTTTAGAGTGCTTAAAATCAAGGTCGATTTTCTCGTAAATTGCCGTGGGTTTACTTTTTTTTCTTCATGTTGTCGCAAATATCTGAAAGTGGTTTGTTTAATGATCAGATTTAAGTGAATTCCGGCTCTTTGACATTGAAAAAAATGTTAATGTTTCTGTCATAAACCGGACAAAACTTTTAAAGAAGTCTGCTTAAGGAAATAATTTAGATTATGCACTCCAAAACTTGTTTGAAAGGATAAAAATACTTTATCAAATATTGTAGTTTTTTACTATGGCGTTTTCAATGACTGCAAATAAAAATGTACTCTCATGTATTCCATTAAAATTAATTTAAAGCATAATACGAAGGAATAATTTAAGTGTTCTTGTACTTTTTTATGAAGCACAGACAGTGTAAGTTTTCAATCCTTTTTAACAAAGATAACCTATTTATAAAAAGTGCTAACTATTAAGAAAAAGCATTTAGTCAAAAGTGTTGGTGCCCAATTCACTAAGAAAAAAAATGTTTGAAACATCTCATGAACAATTTTGCCACCCAGTTATATATATATATATATATATATATATATATATATATATATATATATATATATATATATATATATATATATATATATATATATATATATATATATATATATATATATATATATATATATATATATATATATATATATAAACTAGTATAAAGATATTTCATTGTATATCACATGTCATATGTATAAAGCATTAGAAGTGTATATCATATGTAATATCTGATATAGAGAATAGAAAATTAATAAAGATATGTGTTTTATTCTGTAATCATAATTCTCCTTCTTTCTAGGGTTAAACTTGTCACATTTCATTTTATATTGTACATTCTTCTTTTGAACAAGAATAAATTTAACTTTAAAAAACTGAAATTTAATTATAATGCTATTATATGAGTTTTATTCAGATTTAAAAACAAAACAGGATATATTTTCTGATTGAAATTAATAGTGTCATTTATTTTATCGTAAAAACACTAATAGTATGACTTTCTGACAGTTTTTAATTACACAATAAAAGCTGTCATTTTCGAGAGACCGAATAGAAAGCATAACCAATATTTATTCACGTGTGTCATTTTTAAAATGATTTTATCTTATAGATAGCAAGGATAATAATGCCGGTGAAATAAAACCAATTTTTCACTTTAACATTAATTTTTGTTCCATATTCCTTTCAAAAATGAGCAAATAGCTCTTCCATAGTTAGAATAATCTACAAGAATCTGCAAAAATATTTCTCAGCTTCTTTCGAAATGTAATTAACTTTTACAAACATCGGAACATTACTGATTTTGCTACGTTTTCAGTTCACTCCTTTAAATACATAGCTTAATAGAATCTCCACCACATTTCCTAAATTGAGTTATTTAGCTCTTTTTCTAACAGGAACTGGGAAGGAGAGATTAGGAAAAAAAAACGTTGAAGTGGCACTTTAGAGTGCTTAAAATCAAGGTCGATTTTCTCGTAAATTGCCGTGGGTTTACTTTTTTTATCTTCGTGTTGTTGCAAATATCTGAAAGTTGTTTGTTTAATGATCAGATTTAAGTGAATTCCGGCTCTTTGACATTGGAAAAAATGTTAATGTTTCTGTCCTAAACCGGGCAAAACTTTTAAAGAAGTCTGCTTAAGGAAATAATTTAGATTATGCACTCCAAAACTTGTTTGAAGGGATAAAAATACCTTATCAAATATTGTAGTTTTTTACTATGGCGTTTTCAATGACTGCAAATAAAAATGTACTCTCATGTATTCCATTAAAATTAATTTAAAGCATAATACAGAAATGAAATGACTAATAAACATTTGACAATTAAGGACAATTTAAGAACTTAAAACTTCACTTTAAAATGGTCAAATAAATATTTATATTGCTGGTAATAAATGTAAAGTGATCTGTTCTGCCCAAAAACTATTCAAATTTTAATTTTAAATGGATATTTTACAAAAGTATTCATGTAACACGAAAGATAAGAAAGGTAAAAAAATTAAATCAGGGACAAATTATTTCATAATTCAAAAAAATTAAATATGACTTAATATTTCATACCTTATTTAAATCATATCCCACATTTTCGACAGCATTTTCCAATTTTTCAGATTTTAAGCCTCAGTTCTGAATCATAGTTTACTCGAGTCCCAATCTCACACAGTAGCAGTGTATACAGTGACAATTTAAACCAGAGATCCCCAAACGGACGATTTTAGGCTACTACTAGATCTAAAAGAACTTCTCAGTGTATGTTTATGCTTGATACAACTGGAGGAATTATTTATTTTTAATTCAAATCAAAGTTATACATCTTTGAAAGTGTTTTTAAATGATTTTATAAATTCGATTCAATGTGAATTATTTTTAAATTCATTTCAAAATAATTTGTCTTTAAAATCGTTTTCTCTAATATCTGAAAATATTTGACTTAGTGTTCGTAAAAAAAAACTTTGAATTTTTGTCTAGATTGTTCTAAAAGTCATCATAATGATTCAATATGATGATTTCTAGAACAATTTTAATATCTGGATGAGATTTATTTCTTATATAAAATTAAAAAATCCAAGTACAGGAACGAGTTGATTAATAAACATTTGGACAAATAAAGAACTTAAAACTTCACTTTAAAAGGGTCAAATAAATATTTATATTAATGGTAATAAATGTAAAATGATCTGTTCAGATCAAAAACTATACAAATTTAATTTTAAATAGATATTTTACAAAAATATTCATGTAACACAAAAAATAAGAAAGACAAAAAAAGGAAATCAGAGGAAAATTATTTCATAATTCAACAAATTAAACATGAGTTAATATTTATACTTTTTGGAAATTATTTCCCACATTTTCGTCAGCGTTTTTAAATTTTACAGTATTTAAACCTCAGTTATCAATCATAGTTTACTCGAGTCCCAATCTCACACAGTAGCATTGTATACGATGACAATTTAAACCAGAGATCGCCTAACCAACGATTATGGGCTACTACTAGATCTTAAAGAACTTGTCAGTGGCATGCTTACGTTTGATACAACTGGAGGAAGGATTTATTTTTAATCTAATTCAAAGTTATTTATCTTTTAAATTTCTTTTAAGTGATGTTTTAAAGTTAGATTCAATGTCAATTATTTTTAAATTCATTTCAAAGTAATTTGTCTTTAAAATCGTTTTCTCCAATCTCTGAAAATATTTGACTTATTGTTCGTAAATAAAAACTTTGAATTTTTGTCTAGATTGTTCTAGAAGTCATCATAACGGCCTTTAATATAAGGATGAGATTTATTTTTCTATATAAAGTTATAAAATCTAAGTGAAGAGATGAATTGACTAATAAACCTTTGGAGAATTTAGGAACTTAAAACTGTGCTTTAAAGGGATTTATCTTTAAAATGATTTTCATATATTTAATTCAAAAATCAATGGCTTCAAAATATTTTCTCTTTAAAATCGCTTTAATATAATTTATTTTTAAGATCTCTCAAAAATAATTATCATTAAATTCATTTCAAAATAATTTAGATTTAAAACCATTCTCTTGTAAAATCCTTTTTATATACATAATCCAAAAAATCGCTTTAAAATTATTTGCCTTTAAAATAGTTCCCAAATGATTTGTTTTTAATAACGCATTAAAATAATTTATATTTAAGATATTTTAGGTTCTAACTCATTTAAAAAATATATCTTTAAAATCATTTTCTGCAAGCTCTGAGAAATATTTCACCTAATTATCCTCAATAAAAATTCTCAATTTTCATCTAGGTTGATCTAAAAAGTAAGCCATACAATTTAATATCTCTTTGTTAATATTAAAAATAAAAAGTATAAAAACGATATGACTTATAACCACTTGAACAACAGCATTCAAATAGTAACCACTATTTACTTCCTTAAAACTAAATAATTTAGCAAAAAGAGTGGTATAAAGAGTGGTCACTAAGACTAGCTTCTCAATATAGAATAGAATCCCTTATGCACATACTCACATGTGTTATTAAGGTTACTACATTTAGTAGTTTATAGCTATTTTGGCTAGTCAAGGAAATATTCGACAATTCAAAAAGGTAAGTAGAATTGGCTCTCACTCTGCCTTGGGATTCGACGAAAACTTAAAATATATGATAGGCTCCCAAATACCAAGCAGATAGAGGATTTATTTAGACTTCGTTTTATTATCGCGCATTTTATGTACGTAATGTTATTTTAATTGGTCAATATATACCATGTAAAAAGCATTATTTATTGTAGTTAAACCATAATCTTTGATAAATATATAATATATACTGTAATATATACTGTACTATAAAAATAAATTTCATGCTATAATTAGAAATTTTGTTTTCTTAAGCTTTGTTCTCTTTTCTTTTCAAATAAATAAATAAATGTAAGAGAAAACAGTTTCTGTGCTAAGCTACCGTTCATTTCTTTAAAAATAATTTTCCATTTTCACTTATGACTGAAGAATAAATTTATAATAATGAATGGAATGCTACAAATCATCAACGATGAAGATACATTAAACACGTGGTTGAAATAAAAGCGACAAAAAACAAAAGTATATAGGTTACTATAATTTCATAGATATTATCGCCAAGTAAAAAAATGTGCCAAACACTAGCGCATGCGCTGTGACGACTCTCATAGGGAGCCTATTCTAGATCGAGCTTTTAGAGTCACTAAGTATAATACGTCTATTGACTTATGATAAACATAATAACCATAACAATTGTATTTCATGTCTAGATTATTGCTAACAACAATATTTTTATGAACAATTCTATTTTAATTTATTTTTATGTAGCGTTTTATTACTGTTGATTCTGGATAAGTTCAGGTCTGGGCTCTGGGCTGGTCAGTCCATTCGATAAACTCCATTGGCGCCAAGCCTTGGTTAACCTCGAAACATGACAACTGGCATTGTCGTCCCTAAAAAGTAACAGGTGTCCAATCCGTAAAACTGCATCAAAGTAGGAAGCATATTGTCATCCAAAATAGTGCAGTAGACATCGGCGTTGAGCTTACCATGAATGGGGACCAATGGTCCCAGACCATACCAGAAGAGACAAACCAAGACCATAAATTCACCTCCTCCAAACTTGATTGTTGGCACAATGCATACTGGCAGGAGACCTTCTCCAAGCAGACACCAGACCCAGACCCTGCCACCAGAACGATAAAGGGTGAACTTTGATACGTCGCTCCAAAGAACCCGTTTCGACTGATCTGCGGTCCAATTTCGAAGTACTTTGCACCACATCGCGGTCCACCGAGCATCGCGGTTGGACTTTGTGATCAAAGGCTTATGGGCAGGAGCATGACCATGAAAACCAAGCAGATGTGCTTCCTTACGGATAATTTTCATTGAAAAAATAGTCTCGGATGTCTGTTGAAACTCCTCGCGGATGAGGACCATCGGTTGGGTGTGATTCATCCTAATTTCTCTGAACAACACTCGTCGGTCTCTATCTCTCAGGTTCTTTTTGTGCCGACTCGGGGCATATTATGACAATCACCGCTCACCTTCTACTTCTTAATCCACATGGGCTACCGTCGAATTTGGGTACTTCAGATAGCTAGATATGTTCATTAAGGATTGGCCACATTTGTGATATCCGATAATTATACCTTTTTCGAAATTAGAGAGCTCCAAACTGCGCGGCTTCTTGGATGCTACTAATGCTGATGCTGTTTCCCACACGATGTATACCGGCGGAGGCCGTGAAGTACCTCAGGACCACAGATATCGTCATTTGCATAGACGTCTAAATACTTATTGATAGACAGTGTATACACATAAATAATTGCATTTATCTATAAAAAGAGAATTGCTTGCGTTTCCGTCTGTCTGTTTGATAGTAAATACGACTGCGCTTCAACGGCACTGCATGCATAAGATTTGGTACAGAATTGTTTTCTGACACCCTGCAGAACTTGTCATATCCATTGTGTCAAAATTTAATTACAAGTTTGAATTTTAATATCATACGAAAAAATATATTGAATTATATTTGGCGTTCTAATACAGATAATAATAAAACATGTTGTTAAAAATAACAATAAAATTTCAAACATTATTCTTTCAAAGGTCTACTATTTATCCTTTCTTCGGAAAACTTTGCAAGTAGGTACAATTATGTCCCAAAGAATTATTAAACTTGTTTTTAATTTAATACACTGGGCTCTGCTTAATGTTATCAGTTTGGGACACCGTGGTTTTCGTAACAATAACCGATTGATAACAATAAACGATGTACAAAATTAGATAAATTTACCCCCTCTATTTAATTCACAAGTACTACATTTCAAAATAAAATGAAAAAAACTCACCTTATACTTATGTATGTTATATTATCATTTAACACACAACAATTGTTTACATAATAAAAAAAATATGATCAATCGTTGACTGTCTACAAATCTTTCTAAGAAGCTCTTTGATAAATTTTTCTTAATCATAATGTTTTTTAAAGTCTTCGGAGTGGTGTTGTACTCCACGTTTCAACATTTTCAATGTGATTCTGAAGCTGAGAAATGTTTAACTGTGCTACAGCATTGCGCTGACTCATATTTGGTAATATAAAGTTTCGATAATTAGTTTTAATGTTAAATCATTTCTCTGTCTGGTTTCCATATCGACAAACTGCATGTAAGCGAGGCATTAAATATGAATCCTCTTCTTCTCAGTTCCGAATAGAGTTTGTTGCCTTCTGCTTATCTGACAAATATTGACCATCAGCAGGATGTGAGTATTTCTAAAATATTCCACGAACTTGTAACTCCACTCCTTTGTTTTTTTCTTTTCCCTAGGTGGAAGAGAGAGAATTCTAGGAAATTAAAACAAGAAGGAGGTGAAACATAATGGGTTCATTCTAAATACGTTGTGAATTTTTCTTTGCCAGTTAAAATGCGGTTCGAAAACTGATAACATTAACCGATGTAACAATCAGACAAAGCTGTAATTTTAACATACAAATGAATAGAGAAAATCGGGACTAAGTGATTTCGATAGCAATAAGCGATTGATAACAGTAACCGGGATCACATTAAGCAGAGTCCCATGTATCTATAAGTTTATTATAAAACAATGTGCATTCCAGATGCAATTACACTAAGAAATATATTATATCAGTTCAAATGCGTATTTTATTCTCATTGTGTCAGACCATGTTATTTCAACTAACTTTTCAGTGTATCATTCATATTTTATATTATATCATTTTAGATATATTCATGCTGATTAGTTTTAAGCTCCCGAATTGGGTGTTCAAAGCAGAATATGATAAAAGGTGACTTGGAATTTATGAAAACAAATATATTGTCAAAATGCACTAAGTCATCGTTAGTACATATATAAACTGCTTAATATAAACTAAACAACTTTTATTAAACCCTTAATGCACAGTTTTTTTTAAAAAGGACTGCCAAAAATATCAATTTTTTAATGTAAAAAATACAATTTACAGTACGATATGTCACTCTTAATGCGTATGTATCAAATATATGACCCTTTATTTTTCATATCTCAAAAATAAAGAATATAAAGTGACGCCTCGAGTTAAGGATATCTTTACAGCCAGAGCTTAGTAATAAAATAGTTAACAATTGTATTTATTTTGCATTATATTTTAGTAAAATATATATTTAAATATGAGCGAATCAGAATCTGAATATGAATACACTGTCAGAAAGTGGATTACAAGGAAGAAATAAGTCGTAAGTGATAAGTAGAAAAAATATATTATATACTTGAATAAGTAAGCTTACAATCCCATGTAAATGATAAATATCAATAAAGCGATTTTTTTTTAACATTGTTCTTTTCAATTCTCGATTGCATTCAAGTGTGAAAAATTATAGCAATATAAAGTACAACGCCGCTCGAATTTCAACGAGTGTGAACAGTTTGACCAATTTATCCCTCTCGAGTTAACTCGAGATTACACGTTAACTGGTTAAAGTCATTATTGGTGTCAGTAGATCCAAAATAATAGAAAGATCCTTGCAAATGTAAATCTCAATCTTAAAAGTAGAGTCTTAGCATAATATAGATGTTTTCGAAAAAATAAAAAAGCATATTGAAAAGAGATATATTTTGGAATCATTCCAAAATATTGAATCATTTGTTCTGTTCCCAGTCACCATTAATTTAAATTTCGACTCAAAAAGTTCATTTTTCATTTTTACTTAGCGTCTGTCCAATTTATTTTTTGTTGTTTTACTTAGAATTTTGAGGCCCCCTCGCTGAATGAGAATAGTCACTCATAATGCCATTCATTTGATTTTTACATTTTGGAAAAAATCCTATATTCCTTCTTTCCAGCTTCTAATGTTGTATATATGTAATTCGTATAGTGTGAATATACACGTCTTTAATACATTTTACCTCAAAATATATTACAGAGAAAGATATGATGTCTTGATTTAAATACACGCAAAAGTATCCGAATATGATGACATTATTTGAAGAAGACTATGTTAAACTAATAAGTAGTGATAAACACTAATAAGTAGCAATAATCTTATGTTAATGCATGAAATTAGCCTAAAAAAAGGGATGCTATATAATAACAATTAATAAATAATTTAAATATTCTCAGAAAACAATAAAATTAAACACATCGAGAGCCGTTTATACATACACACACACACACACACATATATATATATATATATATATATATATATACATATATATAAATATATATAATATATATATATATATATAATATAATATAGAAACATATATATATATATATATATATATATACATACATACATATATATACATACATATATACATACATAAATATACATATATACATACATACAATATATATAATATATATAATATATATAAATATATATATATATATATATATATATTATATATAAAAAATATAACTTTTTGTATATAAAACTCGTCACAACAACAGCCTAAATTGCCAATATCCGATTTACTTGAACAAGGGCCCTGGGGTACGAATTAATATGTTTTGTTATATAACAATCTTTTACGATCCCGGATTTCTTTAAAATTTTGTCCTCAGTAAATATAACTACATCTTCAAAATTTGCCATTGAAAATAGTTTCCTATGCAAATATATTTCTTTCTCATGGGACAATAATTGAAGTTTCCTAATAAATGTTCCCAAATAATAAAAATTATAATGCACGGAATTGAAATAAAATATTTGAATGATATTTCAAACTATAAGTAAACAAAATGGTCACCTTATTGTAACTGACATTAAAAATTATGTCTTTGTCGAATACTACTCCACTTATTACCAAATGAATGGAAGGTTTCGCTTCGTCATCATTGATACGCTGTCAACAAACAGTCAAAGATTCGCTGTTACATTTGTAGTTTATTTTGCAGCTTTAATTTGAATATAATGGTTTTTCACCTCTTTTCGAACAATGACCGAAGGTTAGAGAACGATTGGTCGAGAAAAATTTTGGATTTTGAGAGAAAAAATATATTATCAAATTTTTCAATAATTTGATTATTCGAAATATTTGTTTTTAGGATCGAGATATTTCGCAACCAGTACCGTTTTGTTCCTTAATCTTTTGTCATTTTAAGTTTAATATACATGATAGCTGTATTACATGTGAAATATAGTTTTGACCTAAAATAGCAACCTTCTCCTCATGGGAACACAACACAATAGTTAAATATTTCATCGAAACATTTCCGAGACATTGTGACAATAATTTACATTCGGTGTTTCAAAGTTGTTTTACCTCTTCTAGTAACCCTTCGTCAAAGACATACAGAACAGGACCGGTTTGAACTAGGCAGAAACTTAGGACTTCTCCCAACCAATAGAAGGGCCCGTTGGTTTTTTAGGGAATCTGAACCCTCCATTCATGAGTTGACCCCTGTTTTTTCTTTAGGGGCTGTCTGAAATTTGTAGAAGAGAAGGTTGTTACCAGAGGTAAGAAGAGGGTGAACACTGCTAGCATCACCTGTTCCACTTTTTGCGCCATAGATATTTTTGGAACAACACGAGACAAAGGAACACCACGAGATACCATTTTTTCGCGAGACCGACGCCGAATCCTGAGGAGACTTCCACACCTACTAATGATAAGTTGTATTTCAGCTGTATTCTTTATGAATTTAATTGCATAAAATCATTTAATCAACATATATTTGTCAAGGTGTGTGTCGTGTAGCCCTCGTTTATATTTAGGTATTAACGTGTGATCAAATGTATAGTGGTATTTATTTTGGTTAGTCACAAAGACTAAGTATTATTTTGGTTGCGTTGTGTAAAATATTTAAGTACTAAATTCAACCACAGGTTCTGAGAGACTACAGACATAAAATAAGAAAATAAACTGAATTAACTAAATTAAAAGTAACGGAAATCAGCTTAAAATAAAGAAGCAAATTTTTTATAATGATATATACATATCTATATACAAAAAATCTGATTTAATCTTCATAAAATTTACTTTATCAAAACATTCAATTAGGTGCCACACTAATTTAGGTGACAATATTTCCATCAATTAGGTTTTAAATATATTATATATATGTATATAGTTATATATATATATTATAAAACTAATATTTGAAAACTATAAAATATTCATCAGTATTTTTTTTTATAGGAGTAAATTTTTATAATAATAATGTTAAATAAGAAATAATATATAGCATATATATATATATATATTTATATTATATATATATTATATAGATATATATATAAAAATCTATATATGT
>CM063509.1:94601981-94604481 GCA_032207245.1 Pardosa pseudoannulata | reverse complement strand
GATACAATAGGAAAACTTACAAATTATATGGTCTTAAATTAAAAGTTTGTTTTATTCTATTGACAAATAAATTAAATTCAACTTTTATTTGAATTATTTTATGAAAAAAGAAATTAGTTATTCTTTGTAGATTTATTTCTAGTAAGTATAAAATTTGCTACCCCCATTCTTTTTTGCTCCTACACTGAACAGAAAACGGATATTTTCTTAATATATGAATATTACTAAAACATCTTACATGTATGCTTTCCGACAATATCAGATGAATAACCAGGCAGGAAAAGATACAAATTACGAGAAGTGAAATCAAAAAATTGTTTTATAATATCAATATAGGAAAGGAAAACGCATTCAGATTCTTTTGTGGCCAAAAAAAAAAACACTACAGTTCTTTTGTTTTTTTTCCTAGTGACTGTTTACATGAATATAGACCGTAATTGTTGAATCTAACACTTGCAAAGCCTAATAATTGCCTAATGTCTCATTCTTTTAAAAATAATTATTGTCTAAAAGAATTATAAACTTCCCTTGTTTTTAAAACGGTACATAATACACAAAGGATTGGAACTTGAACTTATTTTAAGTGCTATGTTAGGATTTTTATACATAGAATCTAATGCGATTGGTACATACTGTTTAAAGACATGTACTAATGGTTACGAACATTCATTCTACCAGATTCAAATCCACGATGTTTATTACAAGACCAACGTCATATACCTTCAGCAATCGTACTGCTGCCATTTAAAAAACAATAATCTTATATACTACCTAGAGTATAAAACGCTTATTGTGAATACACGTAAGTTAAATTATAAGTCACTATCCAATTTACAGAAATGAAATTTAATACCCCAATTTTTCAAGACTGTGAAACTTCTCGATACCTTCATCAATCGTAAGACTGCCATAAAAAACAATAATCCTCTATACTACCTTGTATATAAAATACTTTATGGGAATGCACTTAAGCCAAATTATACATCACTATACAATTTACAGAAATGAAATTTGATACTCCAATTTTTCTAAAAATCATGTGAAACTTCTTGATAACTTCAGCAATCTACGACTCCCTTTTAAAAAATAATAATCTTATATACTACCTTACGTACAAAAGGCTTAGTGTGAATGTTCGTAAGTCAAATTATACTGACTATGCAATTAACAAAAATGAAATTTGATACCCAAATTTTTCAAAACATCGTGGGAAACTTCTCGAAACAATTATATCAAATTTTGAATTATATATTTAATTTTATATAATATGACATTGTTTATAAATTAGTTTCCTCATAACAATTTGTCTTATCCAATCAGTATGGTTATAAGTATCTCATGTATATTTAATTTTGCATAAAATATAAAATAACATTTCCTACTTAATATGTTTATAAAAATATGTTATATATATATATATATATATATTAATATATATATATATATGATTTTATAATATATATATATATATATATATATATAATATTATATATATATATTTTCTATAAATATAATATATTATATATATAAAATTATATATACACTTACATATAACGATTATAACTTAAAAATTCCAAATAAAAATTACTACAATTTTCTAAAGAAAAATATTTTTAGCCAAGACTGCATTTAACTTTGTAAATAGTTTTATAAAAAGTAGCTAACCTACAAGTATACTATACGAATTTTAAAATAAAATATTACAGTCCGTATGTATATATGATAATTATATAAGTCAAATGAGAGTCTTTTTATTATATATGTATATAGAACAATTACGCAAATGAAACTTTAAAATTATACATAAAAATATTCGTTTATATTCCTTTTTCATCTTTAGTCTTTTATACAATGTAAAATTAATTGTAGGATTAAAATAAAATATCGAAAATTTTTATGATAACATTGTAAAGTAAATTAATATAATTTATCCATCTAAAGAATTAATCAATTACAATATAACATTAAAGTTTTCTTCTCCACTGTAAAGTATAAACAAATTAAATTCATTCAAGATATAGGTATTTAAATTGTATTGGTTTTTAATATTTAATTTTACATAACCATTCCTTTAAAATATTCAACATTTTTTTCTATTTTAAATAATGTTAAATGTATATACATACATAAAAGTGTTATAACTTTAAAATCCCAAATAAAAATTACTACAGTTTTCTAAAGAAAAATATTTATAGTCAAGACTGTATTTAATTTTGTAAGTAGTTTTATAAAAACTAGCCAACCGACAATTATACTACAAGAATTTTAAAATCAAATATTGCACTTCGTATGTATATATTAAAATGTAATTATCATAAGTATCATATGTAATAAGTCAAATATGAGTCCTTGACTTATTACATATGATACTTATGATAAATAAAATGACACGTCATATAGTAAATAAAATATAGTCACAACATTTACGAGATTGAACAATTATCTGACAAAAAAATATTATATTTATAGTATTTAAAAATTACAAGCTTTACTGGTATTT
>CM063509.1:94584481-94599481 GCA_032207245.1 Pardosa pseudoannulata | reverse complement strand
ACTATAATAATTTTAAAATGAAATATTGCAATCCGTATATAAATATGATAATACATAAGCCAAATATGAGTCTTTTTACGTCTCAACATTTACGAGAACTGAAACTTTAGCAATTCCATACTCCAAAAGCTATTTTATTTATATCCCTTAGAATTTTTTAAGCTTTATTTGGTGGCAATTTTATACAATTGAAAATTGATTGTAGTTTTCAAAACAAAATTCCAAAATTATTTATGAAAACATTTTAAAGTAAGTTAATATGATTATATTTATCCATCTAAAGAATTAATCAATTTAAAATGTAACATAAATGTTCTCTTACTCTGAAAAGTATAAACAGATTAAATTAATTCAAGAGATATGTATATAAATTTTGTTAATTTTTAATATTTAATTTTGCATACATATTCCTTTAAAATATTCAACATTATTTTCTATTTTAATTAATGTTTATATATGTACGTACATAAAAGGATTATAACTAAAGGATTATAATAAAAATTACTACAATTTTCTAAAGAAAAATATTTTTAGATAAGAATATATTTAATTTTGTAAGTAGTTTTCACAACAACCAAATATAAATGAAGATTAACTTAATTTTTTTATGAACTAAGTTAGATTTTAAAAGGTCTAGTACTTTTAAAGCATTGCATACAGAAATATTGCCAAATCCTATTTGCACAATCCAGAAATAATCCCACGATTATGTTTAAATATGCTCCTAAATCCAGGGATTGCCATATTAATCTCCGGATTGAAGTCCATATCTGTTTTCTAGTCGTTAATCCAATTTATTTACGTAAAGTTCATCCCTGCAGCTTATACGATTAAGTTTAAGTTAATAATTAGCTAAGTATTAAGTTAAGTACTAGTTAAATATGTTTGTGGGACTTATTGAAGAAGATTTTCTCCTTGTTATCTTATTAAAAGATCAAATACAACAATTTTATAAATATTATTAAGATTGTAAATAGTAGTATGGTGGAAAACACATAAGGTATTTTCGTTTAAGACATTTTGTTTCAGTGGTCCCAATTTTTTTCTTATATCTTGTATTCTAAATTTCTCCGTTTACGAAGATTAACTTTTAGACAACTTTCCACTTAACAAGTTTTAATTACTCTATATTTTTTTGTTTCATCGTAAGTCTTAAGTAATTTTTCCAGTAAAGTATCAGCTTCATTGTTCTCAGTTTTATCCCTATATCTATTATACACTCACTACCAAAAGCTAATCACGAAGATGTAAAGTGGAAAAAAATCAACAAATACTGCTTTGATTTCGGCAGAAAAGTAGCATACATATTTATACATAAAACAAAATCAATAATTATATACAAAAATGAAAACAATATTAAATTTTTGTAAGTTATAAGATAATGGCATACTGGAGACTTCGATAGAATTATGTATAAAATGAAAATAAATAGAATAAAATGAAAAAAAGAACATTGATATGGTATTTGATCCCCCCTCATCTGTATAAAAAGCTTACACCTTGTGACCCAGCTTTCAATTAGGTGGTCAACTACTTCAGAATTAAGACAACGCCATTTTTCTTGTAAAGCAGTTTCCAGCTCAATAAGAGTGGCTGGAGTTGGGAAACGTGAAGATACAGCACGACAAAAAGCATCCCAAAGATTTTCAATTGGATTAAGGCAGTGATTCTCAACCTGTGCGGCGCGCCACCCTAGGGGGGCGCGAGCATATCCAAGAGAAAATATTATTTAAAAAAATTGAGTAAGTGACTGAAAGGAAAGAACACACACACACATACAAAACAAAATACATTTCGACATATTTAATAATTAACTTATTAAATTAAAACAACTTACTAAATTAAAAACAAATTTAATAATTATTAGTGACTTCCTTGGGCCTGTCTTTCAGAGCAAAGTTTTTTCGAAGGAGGGTTTAATATTAGAAATAGACACTCTCAGTTCTTTTTCTATATTTAGCTGAGATCTATATTTTGTCTTCAAAGAAGCCACCGCAGAAAATCCAGTTTCACAAAGGTAAGATGTTGAAAATGGTAGTAGAATGCGAAATGCCCTTGTTTTTAGTGCAGAAAACTCATCATCATCACTCCTGCCCAAAATTCAAAGAGTGATTTATTACTAAATTGTCTTTTGGTTTCGCCGCTTGCCGTGAAGTCTATGAAGGTTTCTTCCTCTTCAATTGAGAGTCCTTCGGGAGTATTTTGAAATGGATCCCTCACCCACTTGTAACTTGATATCAGTTTGTCGTCAGCAAGAAAGTACTTTTTAAAATTCTTTGCTAGCATTGCTAAATGATTTTCAATGGTTGCAAAAACAACTTTTACATGTTGTTCTTCAGCCTTGTAAGTTTTAATACAATCATTCAAATTTGCAAATATTGTTAAGTTTTCTTGCTTTAAATTTCTGCTCCACAATTCCAATTTCCTACAAAAAGCATTAACTTTATCACTCGTATCCAATATATGTGTATTTGCTCCTTGCAGATGAAGATTCAAGTTATTTAATTTCTCGAATATGTCGACCATGTAGCTCAATTTCATCACAAATAAACTATCGCGAAAATTCTCAGCTTCCGGTCTGTTTTCCTCTTCTAGGAAAACGGCGATTTCTTCTTTTAATTCATAAACACGTTGCAAAAATTTCCCTCGTGATAACCATCTTGCCTCGCAATAAAATAGTAACGCTGAATGTACTGCACCCATGTCTTTACAAAGTGCGGAAAAGATTCTTGATTTCAGGGGTCTCATTTTTATATAATTTACTACGGTTACAACCGTAGTTAACACAATATTCAAACCAGGACTCATTTCTTTGGAAGCCAAAGCTTCTCTGTGGATCATGCAATGTGTCCAGACGCACTGTGGCGATTTTTGTTTCACAAGTGCTTGAATACTTTGGAATCTTCCGGACATAGAACGAGCACCATCGGTGCATATTCCGACGCAATTTTTCCATTCTATGTTTGCCTCGTTCATAAAATCATTTAAGATAGCAAATAATGCGAGTGCTGTTGCTTTGAGTTCTATTGGTTTGCAGAAAAGTAATTCTTCTACTACTGACAAATCATCACAAAATCTAACATAGGCAATGAAATGAGCATCTTTATTACTATCTGTTGCCTCATCGAGTTGTATTGAAAACAATTTGTCACGCAACTTCGACAAAAGCTGACACTCTACATCTTCAGCTATATCAGCAATTCGACGGGCAACAGTATCATTTGAAACAGATATAGACTGCAATTGTTTTGCAAAATTATCTCCAAACATAATTTCTACAATCTCAATTGCGGCTGGCAAAATAAGCTCTTCACCAATGGTGTGAGGCTTTTTACATCTGGCTATTTTATATGAAAGTTTGTAAGAGGCAATTAAAGCTTTTTCATTCACAGACAAAGTTTTTTTAAACAATGATTTTTGCTTTTCATATGATTTTAATTTTAATTCGAAGAATTCTCTGGGTTTGTTTACGTACTCACTATGAAGCGTTTCCAAATGTCGTTTAAGTTTATTAGGTTTCATGCTGTCTGCCGCCAACATTTTTGAGCAAATGATACACAGGGGCCTTTCTTCTTCATTTACTTCAGTACTAGTGAACCCAAAATTTAAGTATTCTTGAGAATATTTTCTTGATTTTATTTTCGGAACCACGCTCGTCTGTGTACTTGTTGATGCTTGTCTATCGTCTAATGCTCGCTTACGCCCGCTTAAAAATTTATCCATGATTCTGCATAAGTCTGCTGCCGTGAATATTTAATACCGTGAATTGCAATTACACGAAAATATATAACATACACATTAAGAATAGATTCAATAGCGATAAGAAGGATCGACTCGAATGAGATTGTCTGGAATTGAAATTGGCGTCATAGAACTTTCTCCTTCTCCCTATGAGAAAACATTTGTTCACATCTGCGCACGCTCCTAACTTAACTTTTAAGCTGACCAGACAAATTCCAGACAAATCGAAACTTCTCGCGAAACCGTGAGAATGCCCGACATGGCGGGACGCAAGAGCAATAAAAAGGCATAGGATTATTGTTTTTTCAATGCTGAGTATCAGTGTTGCAAAATGTCAATAAATTTCCGTATTCTTGGTAATTTGCAAAGTTTAAAATTAAGGTTGTAGTGCAGGTGTAGCGCCATAATGCTCAAAATACATTATTATTGTATACATTTTATTGTACGCGGTGGGGAGGGGGGCGCGATGAAAATTATGATTGAAAATTATGCCGTGAATACTAAAAGGTTGTGAAACACTGGATTAAGGTCTGGCGAATATGCTGACCACGCCACAAGCGCAATCCCTTTACTCTCCAGGTAGTCATCGACGATGTCTGCTCTATGGAGACTTGAGTTATCGCCCATTAAAACAAAATAAGGGCCAACTGCTGCAGCGTAAAATGTCACAGTGGGTTCTAGAACTTCATCTCAATACCGGACAGCCGTTTAAAGATGTTCAAGTTGGTGTGGTATCCTAATGAAATCTCTTCGCACACCATAATGCTTCCGCTTTGAAATACGTGATGTTTGGTGATGTTTTGGTTCTAACTGCGTGTTCCTTGTTCAGGCCATATCCTTGTACGATTGTCATTTGGCTACAGACAAAATCTTGACCCATCAGTAAACATAACATTGCCTATCTCAGACACAGTCCAATTTACACGTTTTCGGCACTACTTTAATCGTGCCCCGAATAGAAATACATAAACTAGAGGTACTCCGCTTACAGTCCACTCATATGTAATCTTAGGCTTACAGTTGCTGCAGATATCGCCTTACCAATAGACGTTGTAACCATAGATGTCACACGTGTGGAGGTCGCTATGTGATTTCGTTTGGATAAAATAGCAATATATTGATTTTCCGCGGAGGTTTTAACACTTTGACTACCGGCTACGGGCCTTCGGACAACTGTCTGTGTGGTTTGGAGTTGTTTCCATAAACGTGCAATTACAAAATGATGAACGCCGAAGAAAAGAGCAACATCTGTGATCGACTGTCGTGCTTCAATGCGCCCTACAACACGCCAGAGCTTAGAATCCTCTATTCGTTATCTGGAAGTCATAGAAACACGTATGTCTTGAAAGACAAATTGTACGAGTGTTTTAAACACCTTCTATCCGCACTTACAATCAACTTCTGTAACCCTTCATAAAGTTGGCATTTTATAAGACTGACCTTTTTGCATACTTCTTGACATGAAAGTGCGATTGACTGTTAACTAACACATTTGCATACTTCCATCAACGAATTGTATCCTCTTCAATTCTGATTGGCTCCCGGAAATTAGCATTTTCATCTTCGTGCTTAACTTTTGGAAGTGAGTGTATTAGCTATACCATCTAAGAAGATTTACTTTTAAACAATTTCTCATTTAAGATATTTTACCTACTCTAAACCTTTTGTTCCATTTCATCGACATGCTTCATTAATTTTTTTAATATATTATCTCTTTCATTGGTTCCAATTTTTTCTCTATATCTATTGTAAAAGATTTTCTGTTAAGTATTATTTACTTTTAACACTTTCCGGCTTGAGAAATTTTACTTATTCTAAACCTATTTCTCTGTTTCAATTAGGGGCTTAACATTTTGTTTAATATTCTAGCTATTTCAGAGGTGTAATTTTTTCCTATATCTATTATAGTAGATCTTCCAATTTAAGTAGATCTGCTTTTAAACAATTTTCCGCTTGAGCAGTTTAACTCTAAACCTTCTTTTCCGTTTCATCATGAGTTTTAATTCGTTTTTCACTGGATATAGATATAATAAATTTGCAGAAGAATAAAATGATTATAGAAATTAGTTACAAACATAAATGCAACATTCGTTACAACAATAAATGAATCAGTTAAGTTACTTTGCTTGTGTAGCATCTGGATAACGATATTTAAACAAACCAAGGCATTTCGATCACTTTTAAGATTCATTCCAAGCGGAAATGAAACATATAGATGTGAAACGTATATCTATTATAAAGAAATCTAACATCAGTTCTGGGAAATAAAAAAAGAGTAAACTAATGTAATATTATTTCAGTTTTTTTAAGTCAAATCTGAAGGAAATATTTCCTTTAATGTTAACACCATTTGAACTCTCTTGTTTAAGATTAATAAGTAGTTGATCGATATATTAGTTTAGAAACTTATATTCTAGATTAAAATATTAAACTTGTTTTTAATTATAAGATATCATTATATATACACGATAATACATTTAGAAGTAAAATTTATTGCTACCAAACAAAAACACTTTTTATGTTTTTTTCCCATTTTCCTCGTTTAAAAGTTTTCCGGGATCGAACTTTTATACCCTTGAAAATATCTTTGGTCCCGTGAAAATTTCCTTAAGAGATTTTCATTTTATTTTGAATTTGTAGAGATAATCCTACTTAAATCTACTGAGTTTTTAAGAGGGCAATGGACCGTTAAAATTAATTTCTTCTGTTCTTAACAATCTGCATAAAAAATGGTATATTTATACTAGCAATGGTATATTTATATTAGGTATGGAAAAAGAAATCCATTATATTTTGGTAGATGGCTGCACTGATCGATATCTCGTAAAGTATTGATGAAACAATTTCAAATTTATGCACATTGTCAAGGTGACATTTCACAATAAAATTTTTTTTACTGTTTTTTGTTTGATTCATTCAGTTGTGAGTTTCAGAGTGTTAAAAATGGAAGTCAAGGAAGAAAAAATTTGGTACATTTTACAGTTTTTCTTTGAAAAAGGCGAAAGGGCAAGCCAGTCGGCTGAAATTGTGAATGGTGTTTATGGTGGAAATACTGTAACAGCGAATTACGTACAATTTTGGTTTCGTCAATTCCGTTCAGGTATTTTTTATGTTAAAGATGCACCTCGCACAGGCAGGCCCATCGTCGAAAAGGTCGATAAAATCACAGAAATAATCGAAGTTCACCTGTCATGTTAGTAGTCTTAGCATCTTCCAGGAGCTAAAGATTTATCATAAAACAGTTTAAAAACATTTGAGAAAAGTTGGATTCAAAAAGAATTTCGATGTTAGGGTGCCACACGAATTAACACAAAAAAACATGATGGATCGAATTTCCGTCTGCGAAGCCTTGGCCAAACGAAATAAAATAGACCCATTTCTTATGGTGACCCATGGTGACTGGGTATGAAAAAGGGGTCAAATATGGTGCGAAACAATATTGTTCGAAAACGATCGTGGTCAAAGTCCGGTGAAGTAGCTCAAATGGTGGCTAAACCAGGATTAACGGCCAGGAAGGTTCTACTGTGTATTTGGTGGGACTTGAAGGGAATCATTTATTATGAGTTGCTTCCGTTTGGCCAAACACTAAATTCAGATATCTACTGTCAACAAGTGGAATGTTGGAAGCTAGGGATTGACCAGAAACGGCCAGAATTGGCCAACAGAAGAGGCGTTGTGTTCCATCGGGACAAGGCCAGGCCACACCCGTCTGTAGTGACTCGCCAGAAACTCAGGGAGCTTGGTTGGGAAGTTTTAATGCATCCACCATATAGTCCGGACCTGGCACCAAGCGATTACCACACTTTTCTCGCATTGCAAAACTTCCTGAGTGATAAGAAATTGGGATCAAGAGAAGATTGTGGAAATCTATTACTAGTGTTTTTCGCCAATAAGGACCAAGCATTATGAAGCTGCCTTTAAATGACAACAAATTATACAACAAAATGATGCATACTTGACCCAAATCGGACAATCCAACACATATTAAATACAGTCATTAATTTCACGCAAAAATAATGGATTTCTTTTTCCCTAACCTAATATTATACTACTATAATTATATTAGCAATATAATTATATGAAAGTATTTATTAATTCGATGTAATATATTAACAAATATAAAATTTATTATTTATTTATTGTGACAAAATAGATTAAAAAATACCTTTATTTTTCAGAAAATATAGAAAAAAGAAAAGTGTGAGAGGAACGTAAACCAACTATATTATGAAGCAAAGGCTAAATTGGTAAAAAACTTTCAACGGTATCGGACTGTTCCATATATTTTTAAATTTTTTTTTGTTTTAAAACCTGTTTAATTTAGTTATTTACATTAGTTAAATTGTTTTTCGGGTAGTAATTAAATCAGTTTTAAAGTATTGAAATTTAAAATATCCTAAATGATTCTTGATCTTAATTCTATTGCTCAGTTTAATGAGATAAAGTATAAAATTTTCAGTCAATTTCTCCAAATTGAATGTCTGTTGTTTATGTATTCATTTATTTTACAAATGTGGAACAACTAGAGCCTAAGACATTTATTCATGGGCTCTCCAATACTTTTTAACAATGCTCTCATACGGAGAAAGTACAACACAATTGTTTAAATGTTTAAAAATTCATTGGATGACTAGAGTCACACAAAACACAGTCAGGTGAATCTCCGACTTGTAAACAGTCATGTCCAGTCAGACCTGTAAAATGGACCACTGCAGTCTATCTCGGAAAACTGGGAACAGCTCTCTCTTTGCGAAAATCCTTCCTATTTTAGTCTTCGCATGACTTAAACTATAGACATAAATATTAATACAAGTGCTAGTTTTACATGAAGACTAGCTTTTATAAGAAGGATTAAACATTAAATATAACCAAGAGAGATTTAGTCCCTAAGCCATTAGGCCAAGGGATCTCCAATACTTTTTAATAACGCCTTCATACTGAGGAAGTACAATACAATTATTTAAATGTTCAAAATTCTTTGGATGACTAGAGTCATACAAAACACAGTCAGGTGAATCCCCGACTCGTAAACAGTCATGTCCAGTAAGACTTCTAAAAAGGACCACTGCAGCGTATCTCAGAAAACTGAGAACACCTCTCTCTTCGCTCAAAATCCTTCTTATCTTAGTCTTCGCATCACTTAAACTATAGACATAAATATTAATACAAGTGCTAGTTTTACATGAAGGCTAGCTTTTATAAGAAGGATTCAACATTAAATAAAACCAAAGAAAGATTTAGTCCTTAACCTCTTCCCTGTTTTGCCCGTATGCAGAACGGGCACAGCTTTCTGGCCTTTACTGATTTGCCCGTATGACGTACGGGCAATCTGATTTCTATTTCGCTTGCACTGTTTCGGCCGTATTTTTTCCAATTTTAGTAAAAATTTATTTGCATAGATGGTCCAGTAAATGATAGTTTGCAGTTTATTGTATTTTCTACTCTGATTGGTTCAAAAGAGTGGTTTTTTTCGCATGTTTTGTATCAGAAGACGAACTGTTATCTTTCAGTGTATAGCTTTCTGGTTATATTTCACTAACCGCCTGATAATTTTATTGATGTAAGAGTTGAATAATATATTTTTACTTTTAAATAATGGATAATTCAGAGTGTATGGAGCTAATTTCTTGTGAATCGAACTGTGACTCGGAATCAGAAACTGAATTATCTGTAAATGATAGTAGCGAAAGTTCACTAGATGACCTGGATAGTAGTGACTCTAAAAGTGGTACAGATGGAATCAGTCAAGCAAGACAATTCTTTTAAATTAATTGTGATATTCCTTCGGATCCGCCTCCTAGATTTTCTTTCACTGGAATTCCAAAAATTAACTTGGATATCGATGAGACTTAAGGTAAACTTCAGTTCTATGATGCCTTCATAGAAAGAAAAAAAGTTGTAATAAATGCTTAAAAATATTAAAAATGTTAATTTTATTAACATACCTTTACTTAAAAATGTAAAGTGGAAAAAAAATGCAATAAATAAATGGGATATTTTTTGACAGAATTCTGAAAAATAATGAAATTGTCAAAGGGTTAATTATTACCTTTTTATAACTCATAATCAAAGATCAATTGACAAAATGAAACCAATAACAATAATCCATGTTCATATGTTGCACCCATTCCCTTTCTCGTAAAGAACCTGAAACAATATCGATTATTTTATCACCATGCGGAATATGAACGGGCTTATCGCTGAAGATATTATTCAAAAACATCGATGCTGCATGTCGCCCAATAAATATTTGCTAGCGTGTTTAACAAGTTCGCTGCGACTGAAACAGACATTACAAAATCAGCAAAAGGGGGAGTGTATCTAAAATCAAGAACTCTATCTGCACGAGATTCTGAACAGCCAGGCAAATATTTGTCAAGCGTATCGAAAATTACGAATAAAGCGATAACACTTCCTGGATATTATTGAATATTTTACTTTATGTAAATTTATCCAAGAGATAAGAGAATTCGTATTCGAGCTTCTTACAAATTGGATAAATACTCCGACGCCAGATAAGTTATGGTAACACGTAATATGTAATTAGATAATTACATTAAAGAAGTGAAATAATATACAGAATAATTATTTTAATCATTTTAATTACACGGCAAACATTTTTAAGCCATAATTAATTCAACCACCACATTCCTTTAATTAAACATTCGTATTTAATTATAACCCTATCAATATACTTTTATCACCTGATATTTGCATTAATGATATCAGTAATTTTTCGACATACATGATTATTAAATCAATGAATTAGTTTGATATTTTATGGAAAAAGTGACGAGATTTAATTAAAAAGGGATACATTATTTTAATTTTTTCTCTATCTTACCGATAGTAATTTAGCAAATAATGAATATCATAATGAATTAATGAAGTAATTAGGCTATAATATGAAATATTAATTTTAATTTAAATTATTAGGCACACTTTTATATTTATGATTCAGTCTTGTCCGGTGAAAAGTTTGGTAATTAACGCAAAAAATTCAAATATCATTCAGAAAAAAATGTCAGTTGTGGAAATTATTTTAATTTCCTTCTAAAATACCATACTTTTACTTTTATCAATATTTTAATGAAAAAAGGCTAGTATACGACTGCGGAGATATTAATGAGTATTTTTTTTAATTTTACTATGGTGGCTGAATATCTGTTGATGTTATTTGAAACGTTAGTTTCAAACATTGATGTTGACGTTATGCATTTGACGCACGTATTTATGTATTTTTACGTATTTAACGTATACGCCATTTGACGTTATTTGACTCAAATATAAATTATGTTAAATAACATAATTTATAATCCATATTATTTATTTATATAACATAAATTATAACATAATTAATAACATAATTTATAATTTATAACCCTCTAAAATTATTACAATGCAGTCCATATTGTCATCTTGTAAAAAATAACTCATGTTGTATTGTTCTATGTTCTTTATATTATTGTAACTAGTAACGGATTTATTTATTCTTTATTTATCGCATTTGTTATTCTTTATTAACGTTTTTATTAATCTTTACTTAAAACTTTCTTTACGTAACTTATTTATTAACACATTTATTATTTTTATTTATTATTTATTCATATTATTTATTTATATAACAAAATTTATAACATAACTTATAATTTATAACCCTATAAAATTATTACAATGTAGACCATACGGTCATCGGGTAAAAAATAACTCATGTTGTATTATTATTTGTTTTTTAATTTTATTTTATTTTAACTAGTAATGCATTTATTTTTTTCTTTATTTATCACATTTATTATTCTTTATTTATCTCAATTATTATTCTTTATTAACGCTTTTATTAATTTTTACTTAAAACTTTCTTTACGTAACTTATTTATTAACACATTTATTATTCTTTATTTATTATTTATTCATATTATTTATTTATATATCAAAATTTATAACATAATTTATAATTTATAACCCTGTAAAATTTATTACATTGTAGACCATACTGTCATCGGGTAAAAAATAACTCATGTTGTATTGGTCTATGTTTTTAACGTTATTTTATTATAACTAGTAACGCATTTATTTATTCTTTATTTATCGCATTTATTATTCTTTATTAACGCATTTATTAATTTTTACTTAAAACTTTCTTTACGTAACTTATTTATTAACACATTAATTATTCTTTATTTATTATTTATTCATATTATTTATTTATATAACATAATTTACAACATAATTAATAACATAATTTATAATTTATAACTGTCTAAAATTATTACAATGTAGTCCATACTGTCATCGGATAAAAAATATCTCATGTTGTATTGTTCTGTGATTTTAACTTTATTTTATTAACACTAGTAACTCATTTATTTATTCTTTATTTATCGCATTTATTATTCTTTATTAATGCATTTATTTTTCTTTACTTAAAACTTTCTTTACTTAACTTATTTATTAAAGCATTTATTATTCTTTATTTATTATTTATTCATATCATTTATTTTTTAACATAATTTATAACATATTTAAAAACATAATTTATAATTTATAACTCTCTAATATTATTACAATGTAGTCCATACTGTCATCGGTTAACTCATAACTCATGTTGTATTGTTCTATGTTTTTAAACTTTATTTTATTAACACTAGTGACGCATTTATTTATTCTTTATTTATCGCATTTATTATTCTTTACTAAAGCATTTATTATTCTTTACTCAAAACTTTCTTTGCCTAACTTATTTATTAACGTATTTATTATTCTGTATTTATTATTTATTCCTATTATTTATTTATATTACAGAATTTATAACATAATTAGTAACATAATTTATAATTTCTAACTCTCTAACATTATTACAATGTAGTCCATACTGTCATCGGTTAACTCATAACTCATGTTGTATTGTTTTATGTCTTTTAACTTTATTTTTTAATACTAGTTACACATTTATTTATTCTTTATTTATCGAATATATTATTCTTTATTAAATCATTTATTATTCTTTACTTAAAACTTTCTTTACGTAACTTATTTATTAACGCATTTATTATTCTTTATTTATTATTTATTCATATTATTTATTTATATAACGTAATTTATAACATAATTTATAATTTATAACCCTCTAAAATTATGACAATGTAGTCCAAAAAGTCATCGGGTAAACAAACCTCATGTTGTATTGTTCTATGTTTCTAAATTTATTTTATGACCACTAGTAAAGAATTTATTTAGTCTTTATTCCAATTCTTTCATTTGTATATAATTTATAATTATCTTATAGACATGCTTTATAATTTTAATGAATTAGGAATTAAATAAATTACAGTTTACTTGTGATATGAAAATGATATAATTCACACATTCCCTCCTGAAAATCATTGTGAGGTAGCAAATATGAGCCAAAGATATAAAGTAGTTTCCGCTTAATGTGATCGTGGATCAATCACTTATTGTTATCAAAATCACTTGATCCCGATTTTCTCCATTCATTTTTACGTTAAATTTATCGCTTTATGTGATCATTACATCGGTTAATGGGATCAGTTTTCGAACCTCATTTTAACAGGCAAATGAATATTTATAATGTATTCAGACGGAAACCATTCTTTTATCTCCATTCACTATTTGAATTTCCGAGAATTATCCTCCTCAAAATAGGGAAATTAAAAATGAACAAAGGAGTGGGGTGTAACAAAGAGTTACAGTTGAACCAGCCAGAGCGAAACCAACCTAGAGGTGAAAGCGGAGTGACCCTCCTTCGACCCTATTGGTCAAGAGGGGTTGCTAACCGCGGAGTAGCCCGCTTCGGCCCAGCAACGCTCCCCAACGAACTTTTTTTTTGAGATGATCTGCAGACCCCTTCGGAGAGAGAGCTCAGAGGAAGAAGCTTGGAGCTAGGGATCTTCCAAAAGAGTTTCGAGCACCATTTTCTCCTAAGACGCCATTTTGATAGATCTTCAACCTAGTGTGGTTCTTTTTGCATCATAGCCCAAATACCATGTTACATAGCATATGCCAGTCACATCTTTATTAATATTATAATAAACAAAATTCAGCAGAAAGAGTTAGTTTTATTTAAAATACCACTAGACTCACGGCCGGCCTTGACGCTATGTCGGCCTCTTCATCACATGGGGTTATACAAGTTCCTGGTATTTTTTATAAATACGCACACCCTGCTGGTGGTCAGTGGTTGTCAGATAAGCAGAAGGCAACACATTATTATCGGAACTGAGAATGAGCGTAATCAAATTTTATGTCTTGCTCGCTTACATGCAGCTTGTCGATATGGAAGCCACAAAGCGAAAGGATTTCACATTAAAACAAAAGATCGAAATTTTAATTAAATGATAATTAAATAACTGGTTGATTATGATTACGAACAATTTATCAATGAGTCTTAGTAAAAATTGTAGACAGTCAACAACAATTGATCAAATATTTTAATTATGTATAAAATTCTTACGTTTTAAAGGATAATATACAGTACATAAATATAAGGTGTGTTTATTTCATTTTGTTTTGAAATTTAGTAAGTGCAAATTAAAGGGGGGGATGAATTTATCTAATGTTGAATATCGTTTATTGTTATCAATCGTTTATTGTTATCAAAATTACGGTGTCCCAAACTGATTACATTAAGCGGAGTCAACAGTATCAATAGTTAAAATTTGGGGTAGATATGGGACATACGGATTTGATAATATCCTATCTGCTAAACACATCAAATAGAATCAATATTCTTAAGAGTCCCATGTGATTTTCTCATCAAGAATAAGTATAACTGGAAATATCGCTAAAAATACATTTTCTCACATAATGTTTCAAATTATTTATTTTATATTTAAAATGAATTTAAGCTATTTGTCGACAAACATCTCATTCATTGCTTTAACAACGCTTATAAATTGTCAGTAATACAAATATAATTTAAATGAACACATCTATTTGTTTATATTTATTTATTTATTTTATCAACATAATACAATTATTCAATAGAATTAAAATTGCCATTATCTCAAAAATTATCGTTTCTTTAACCGGTAATTTACTCAACGCGAATTGAAAATTTACAAATTTCATCCACGCTATAAATCTCCCCAAAATAAATTATTTTTAAAAATATAAAGTGAAATGGTTTTTCATTTTATGCCAGAATAATCTGAAGCATAATTTAATAACCTAATGGATATAATTTATTTGATGTGAACTCAGAAATGATTATAATAAGCATTTACTGCAAAATAAACTCAA
>CM063509.1:94556981-94579481 GCA_032207245.1 Pardosa pseudoannulata | reverse complement strand
CGATTTCGAACGTCGAGCCGAAAGATTACCGAATGGTTAGAGAGTTGACCTTCGGTTCGGGAGTTTATGTGTTTGAGTCCCACTATGGCATGGAATTCGCAGTCATACAGAATTGGCGTTAAACAGTAGGCCTGGGTCTCATTAGCCCTCGTAGCAAAGTAGTAGACCGTAGCTCTCTACAACAATCCAATCTGCAATGCCGTACTAATCGTAAGGATTATGAGGTGATTTTGATAAATCATATTCATTTTTAATTACAGTGCTAGTCCTCCAATGGTGATACTGAGTTCCAAGAAAAAAGCTTCTGTTTATCTAATTTAATTTCCCAAGACAAATTTTGAGCATGAATTTTTTATCTCTCCTCTCGTCTGAGCACCACAGTTACAAGATCTCAATATAATTGAGTAATTTAGTCTGCTTTGGATATAAAAGTGTATGATGCGTATCTGCATCCATCATTGTTACCTGAATTAACTCATATTTTGTAGAAAGAATGGTACAAGATTTCTTTATATATATATATATATATATATATATATATATATATATATATACATTATCTATATACATATATATATATATACTTATATACATACATATTTATATGTATGTATATATATATATATATATATATATATATATATATATATATATATATATATATATATATATATATATATATATATATATATATATATATATATATATATATATATTTATATATATATATATATATATATATATATATAATATATATATATATATATATATATATATATATATATATATATATATATATATATATATATATATATATATATATATATTATATATATATATATATATATATATATATATATATATATATATATATATATATATATATATATATAAAGACCAAGAGATTACCCTGATGTAAATGTTAAAAATTAAACTTACAAAATTCATTCATATCAAAGTAGTCCAAACTGCTTAATTTACATAAAAGCAATAATAGTTTATTAACTTTTTACATAAACCGTTCTTGACGTAAAGTTCTTTTATATTATTCACCTATAAAGTTTTAATTTCAAGTTTTACATGTAGATTATAATATATATTAAAAATTTTGTATTTCAGAAAAACAGTTTTCTGCTCTTACCTAAAGAAGATTGCAATAGAGTTTTCTTTTTGTTTTCGGTAAAATGTTTCGCCTCGCTTATGTTATTTATTTTTTATATTAAAACATTCTGTTGAATTCCATCATGAAATATTCAAGTAGTTCAATCAATATCCATCCTGTCAAAAACCGTTGTGATAATTCATCATTTTACCAAAGTATATTTTTAAACGGGATTTCTCTCACTTTATATTGAAACAAATACGGTGAGAAGAGTTTTAATATTCGCTACATTCAGACCTTTCTTTATAGAGTAAATTTCATTCTAAACAGACATTTTAATGATTTCTTAATTTCTACTACTGCAGCAGTAATTTATATAGGATGTTTTGCTCTGTAAAAAGTAAAAACTTTTAGGCTGTAAATAATATACTTTTATTTTCGTTCTTTAAAAGTGGATTTTAAAAGCTTTGTTTCAATTGGTAAAATAAGAATTTTACTTTGATATTAATATATCAATAATTTTAGTTGGATTTCTGTCCATTGTCAATCTCAGTTATCATGATATTTTTGTTATATAGAATACACATTACAACCAAAAACGCAGTTGAACAATTTAAATAATATGGAAATTATAAATACTAATTTCACACTCCAATAAATGTTTATGAGTTATATCCCATTGGGTAATGTATGAGTCAATTAAATTCTTTGAGTACATATTTCAGTCCAGAAGAGAGAAGTGTCACTGAACGTTAAAATAATCTTAATAGCAAAATGTACAGTGTATAAGTTCATTTAGTATAAGTTTTAATAGTGCAATCAAAAAAGGTAAAAGCACGACATATCGTTATAATAATCTTAAATACTAAATATACTATACTCGTTCCTTTAATATAAATTTTAATTGTACAATGAAAAGAGAATTAGAACGAAATAGCGTTATAATAATTTTAAATACTAAATAGCCTACTCGTTCATTCAATACAAATTTTAATAGTGAAATCAAAAGGGAAGAAGAACGACATAACGTTATAATACTCTTAAATACTAGATATAGTCTACTCGTTCCTTGAATTTAAAATTTTATATTGCAAACAAAAGGACAGAAGTATGACATAATGCTATAATAATCTTAAATACCAAATATAGTCTACTCGTTTCTTCAATTTAAATTTTTATATTGCAAACAAAAGGGCAGTCAAGAGGATAGAAGCATGATTGAATGTTAAGATAATCCTATATACAAAATTACTGTATACGTTCATTCAGTATAAGTTTTGAATAGGGCAATCAAAAGGTATAAACACAACATAACGTTATAATAGTCTTAAATACTAAACATAGTCTACTCGTTCATTCGATATACGTTTTAGAGTAAATATTCCAGTGAAAAAGAAAGAAGCATGAATAAACTTAAAGATAATCCTAAATACAAAATTACTGTATACGTTCATTCAGAATAAGTTTACTAGTACAGTGAAAAAAGTAAAATCTAGATATAATGTTATAATAATCTTAAATACCAAATATAGTCTACTCGTTTCTTCAATATATATTTTAACAGTGCAGTGAAAAGGGTAAAAGCACGACATAACAGTATAATAATCTTAAATACTGAATATAGTCTACTCGTTCATTCAATATAAATTTTAATAGTGAATCAAAAGGGCAAGAGCATGACACAACATTATTCAATATATATTTTAACAGTGCAGTGAAAAGGGTAAAAGCACGACATAACAGTATAATAATCTTAAATACTGAATATAGTCTACTCGTTCATTCAATATAAATTTTAATAGTTCAATCAAAATTACAGAAGCACGACATAACGTTATAATAGTATTAAATACTAAATATAGTCACTCGTTCATTCAATATAAATTTTAATAGTGCAATCAAAAGGGCAGAAGCACGACATAACGTTATAATAACCTTAAATACTAAATATAGCCTACTCGTTCCTTCAATACAAATTTTAATAGTGAAATCAAAAGGGCAGAAGCACGACATAACGTTATAATAATATTAAATACTAAATATAGTCTACTCGTTCCTTCAATTTAAAATTTTATATTGCAAACAAAAGGGCAGAAGTATGACATAACGCTATAATAATCTTAAATACTAAATATAGTCTACTCGTTCATTCAATATAAATTTTAATAGTTCAATCAAAATTACAGAAGCACGACATAACTTTATGATAATCTTAAATACTAAATATAGTCACTCGTTCATTCAATATAAATTTTAATAGTGTAATCAAAACGGCGGAAGCATGACATAATGTTATAAAAATCTTATACTGAATATAGTCTACTCTTTCCTTCAATATATATTTTAACAGTGCAGTGAAAAGGGTAAAAGCACGACATAACGATATAATAATCTTAAATACTAAATATAGTCTACTCGTTCCTTCAATATAAATTTTAATAGTGTAATCAAAACGGCGGAAGCACGACATAATGCTATAATAATCTTAAATACTAAATATAGTCTACTCGTTCCTTCAATATAAAATTTTAATAGTGTAATCAAAACGGCAGAAGCACGACATAATGCTATAATAATCTTAAATACTGAATATAGTCTACTCGTTCATTCAATATAAATTTTAATAGAGCAATCAAAATTACAGAAGCACGACATAACGTTATAATAATATTAAATACTAAATATAGTCTACTCGTTCCTTCAATACAAATTTTAATAGTGAAATCAAAAGGGCAGAATCACGACATAACGTTATAATAACCTTAAATACTAAATCTAGTCTACTCGTTCATTCAATATAAGTTTTAATAGTGCAATTAATAAGGGATAAGCACAACTAGACTTTATAATAATCTTAATATCCAAATGTACTCTATACGTTCATACAATAGAATTTTAATATTGCAATCAAAATAGTGAGAATTTCGACTACACGTTGTAATAGTTTGAAATACCAAATTTGTTTTGATCATTTATTCAGCAGAAGTTTTAATTTTATCACCTAAAAACTAATATATAGAAACTTAAACATGAAGACAGAGGATATCCAATGTTTTGTTTCATTTTTAGTGGAAATTGTGTATAAAAATTTATGTAATATTGTTTAGTTTAAATTGTAAGTTAAAATCTACGTAATTTGTAATTCTTTGTAATTTATCTTTTATTAATAATCTTATATAAAATGTTTAACAATTCACATTGAAATTAAAAATTATAAATAAATATTTTTCCTTAGCCGATTTTTAGTTTGAGTAGCTGTAAACCCGTTTTATTTGACTGCTAATGTGGGTTATCTGAGTCCTAAGTACTAGATATCACCATTTTACAGCATTGTATTTTATTTATGGCCAGCAGCTTTAATGTAAGTTATAAAGGATTTTTTCGTCCTATAGAGGGTAGTTTTGAATCAGAAAATGAGGTGTAGAATAGACGTTAAAACAATCTTAAACACCTAAATAAAGTAACATGAAATATTTCAGTAAAGATTATATAGAATCATATACTGATAGTCTTTTCTAATAAGTCTTCTCATAGTCTTCAAAAGCTTAAAAATTTACTACCAAAATTACTGTTTAATACTTTTCAGAAAAATTTATAAGAATAATTAGAAAAAATGTTGCTCACCGTGTGTAGCGGAAAAATAATTTAGTAATGTGTTTCAATCTGTGATTTTAAAATTTTTCAATCTAGATTTTAAAATGTCCTAAATTCTTGGTAAACCTCTTAGTCTGAGAAGATTCAACTTCGTCGTTGGAAAATACATTTTAATGGCTGAATTAATTATTACTCTGATAGTTCAATTAATATATCCGTTAATTAAACTTCCAAGGAGCTTAAAGTCGACAGTGAAATGAATTATTCAAGAATATCCAATGTGCATGTGCTGTATGCAAGTTTTTATCTTGAATGAACTAAAATTGTAGTCATAGTCGCTGTGCTTGCGAACATACTCTCGTCTGTTTTATATGGGTTAAAGAATATTTTTTTTTAAATTAGAATAAACCTCAAGAGCATTGAGCTTTATTAGGATATTTCTTACCATGAAAGTAATGGTAGTTTTTTGTGGTATCCTGTAACCCCTAGAGGACGAGTTTATTGTTGGAGAATGTGGGAAGTATTCTTCAAATGGTAGAAGAGAAAGGAAATACCTGTTAATAAATAGAAGCACAGAATCTCTACGAAAGGGCAACCATTCTTTCATGATGCCAAATCCGATTTAGTTGAAATGAGTCAGCTGTTGAACTCACAAAGTAGGTATGAATTCTCAGCAGTAACAGCACAGATATCGTCTACTTACAATTCTTATTGCTACAGCCGGACTAAGAACAGTCTATTGAGATGAAACACTCGCTATGTGCCATTAATGAAAACAGAAAAATCATAAAGACCATAACTGGACTGAAAGCTCGTTACTTTGATGGCACGGGAATTAAGAAAGACGTTATAAAAACATATCGCATTTTTAACAGTCACCCTGGGTAGGAGCATTAACCATAAAATATATTCAAATATCCCACAGTACATGGATTTCTGCAAGGTTTGGGAGACTTCCCTTTCCAGGAATAACTGACCTTCAGAGATTGTTGTCAATGGCAGTAATGAAGTCACATAGATCAATTAATTTTCTGTTAGACATAATACTAATCATCCAAGTGTTGTAAGTGATTATTCTGTGAACGTGACCAAGAAAAGATTATATACAATACGCATTCATGCACCGAATCGGACCCATATGGACGTTTGTCACTCCAGACTTTTCCAGTTCATAGTAGGCAAGTATCATAGCAGACAAGTATTGAGCTACTCACCCGAGTAACCTCCGTCAAAAGTGCTCATCGCGTGCCTGTCACGCAACAGATGCCAATGGTGAGTGAATGCAGCAGAGTACCGTCCGAAGGAGGAAGTTGGTATAGGATCGGATGTCTTCAGCTGACCTCATGGTGACGCTGGATTTGATGAGGATAGCGAGTAACACGTGGACCGAATTTATAATTGCAATTGTTGCGAAGGGATTTGAATTTTCTGCTCTTCCGGACCGAATTAATAATTGCAATTGTTGCAAATCATTTAAAGTTTCTACTCTTCGGGACATAATTGATAATTGCAACTGTTGCGAAGAGATTTAAAGTTTCTTTTGTTCCGGACCAAATTGATATTTGCAATTGTTTAGAAGTGATGTCAAGTTCCTGCTCTTCCGGACCGAATTAATAATTGCAATTGTTGCAAATTGATTTAAAATTCTGCTTTTCCTTACTGAATTGATAATTGCAATTGTTGCGAAGGGATTTAAAGTTTTTGCTTTTCCGGACCTAATTAATAATTGCAGTTGTTGCAGAGGGATTTCAAGTTTTTGCTCTTCTGGACCGAATTGATAATTGCAACTTTTGCGAAGGGATTTCAAGTTTCTGCTCTTACAGATGGTTACCGAATGACCGAATAGAGAAGATGCCAGGAAATTTTCTAAAGTGACTCTCGGAATCATGGTGCACTGAAACATTATCTTCGAAGAGTTATTGAGGAGAAAACACGAGCCCGTCGTTCCGGAGTCAAACCAAATTATACAATAGACGTACCAAAGACTATTTAAGACGTTTTACAAACTTATAATAAGGCATTCTACTCATCTCAGCCTAGTAACATTATAAAGGTATTGATCTAAAGTTTAAACCAATTTCTTTTCCTGAAGTTAAAACTTTCTACAGTTTGTAAGAATAAAAAACAATAAGTTTTCCTATTTTAATTTGTTTATGGTTTCCTGTTTTCTTAATTTTTCTTTTCAGTTCAAACTTTAAAATAAGTGTTAGCAGCCAACTATAAATATGAAAGTTTTAAAGTAATAAAGGAAAAAAATTCCTGTTTATGAGAAACGAAAGTGGTCGATCCGTCGTAAATTAAATTTATATCTACAGAAAAAGAGTACTAAAACCCATAATAGAACAAACTTTCTTCGAAAATAAAAGGAACTATAGAGTTTTCCGACAACATAAAAAAGCAATCTCTCATTTCTTTTCCACACACGTCTTAAAGTTTGATGAATTCCCCAGAAGTATTAATATCAGCAAACATTAGTTTTACCACAGAGGTTATTTCCGATATAAAATACAAAACAAAAAGGTCTAAAAATAGAATTTCTTAAAGGAGGAAAATTCTGTGTAATAGAAACAAAAATACACATTTCAGACAAAAGTTGCATTTCAAATTTTATTCTATAAATTAGTTTTGCGTTTCATAAATCTGTAATGATGACACTATTTTTAATCATGGCTTAAAAGTGCACTGTGTTGCTGTATCTGTAATTTAAATTTTTAATAATGGTTTTCAATTTGGGTTGCTTTTAGATTTTTTAATAAAACAATGTTGTTATTATCAAACATTCACTGAAAAACCTAATTAAGAAAATAAAACTAGCTGCGATATCTAGTTTTCCAACAAACTATGCTGATAAAAGTTGCTTTAAATTCAAAATCTAAACTTTATATTTTCGAAATGTATCAATTTAAACTACATTTCGTTTATGGTCTTTTAGATAAATACTCGTTAAAATATAAAATTATATAACATTAACCCTTTATTTGGCAAAAAAAATTAAACATTCTGAATTGAAACAAATACTGAAATAGGAATGTTTGAGTGTTGTTAACACTCAAAAAACATTTTTTTCATAAAATGTGACTAGTTTATGAGAATAAATATTAATAATTATAATGAAATTATAACATTTCTTTAACACTTTATTTTTTTTTAAAGTTTGTATGGCACAGCACACAATGCCAAATTAAGGGTTAAAATTGTTAGTAAAATATATTTTAACAAATTAAACATTCATTTACAAATTTCTTTAAAATGATTTAAATTGATTGGCAATAAATATATGACATAATAATGCAATTATCCCCTATATAATAATAGCCTAAGTTATCTGTTCGTCTGTCCTCAAATTTATGAAGCGGTTGGACCTGGAATAGATAGAGGCAGCCATATTGAATTCTTGTTCAGTTAGGGTTAGCAAAATTCAAAGGGATTAAAGTTTATCTTCTTTTACACTATCCATCCGATTCTAAAATAAATTTGTATAAATATATTTCATATCACAGCAAAAATTACTGTTGTCTTTAAAACGTTCGAAATCCACCCCTTCCGCCCTTTTCGAGCGTTTAATGCCATTATATCAAGCTTTATTTTCCCCGTTTCAGATCAGACGATTCAATTTATCAATTTATCAAATAACAAATAGGTAAAAATAGCATTTTTGTCTAGCATTATGACGTCATTCCTTTAAACATTTCTAATTTTAAATTATTTAACTATCGTCTGAATTATTTTCATACGTTTTATCACTGAACTTAGATATTGCGTAAATAATATTCATTTATATTTAAATTAAATAATAGATTAGGTATATATGTGATAATTTTAAATTTAATCATTGATTATTTTTTGTTGTCAACCAGAAAATAAACCATTTTTTTACCTGCCTCATAGGGTACTTTACAATTCTAGAAAATAAAAAATTCTATTGATCCCGTCATATGACGAGCTATATGCTTGTATCTGTTATAATTGATAAGTATTCAAAACGTGGATTTTAAAATATTAGTTTCTTAGGAATAATAATCAAATTATCTCTTTTTAAGTTAACAAAAAATAATCATCAAGATATAATTTAAAATTGTTATTGGCAACTATTGTATAGAACATGGATGGGCAAACTACAGCCCGCAGGCCAACTACAGCTTGCGGAAGGTTTTATCCGGCCCGCGGATAAAATTTAAAGTTGCCGGTCGGAGGCAAATTAAAAGAAATATATATTTATACATTATATATTCATTTCCTTTTCTACTTTGCTTAAATATTATATCCCAAATTTACTATCTCACTCCCAGAAAATCAGCAGTATATTTGCTTCTTATATGTGAACAAGTATTTTCAACTTTGAACCTTAGAAAGAATAATTTCAGAAGTAGACTGACAGATGAGCATTTAGCATCGTTCCTTAAAATCAGTACATTTCACTTCGAACCTCAGTATAAGGAACTTTTAAAAATGAAATCGCAATTTCATTCATCTCATTAACGTATTTAAACCGTTAGGTACTTGTATATTGTTTTTAAAATTTTAGAAAAACTTATCTTGGCCCGCCAAACTTATTTTCTTTCGATTTTTGGCCCGCGGCAGTAAAAGTTTGTCCATCCTTGGTATAGAATATTATCGCAATATTTCTTATATGATGATGAATATTATAAATCATATGTTTTAAATTATTCATTACTGATAAAGTAGAGTCAAATATTGCTTTCATCCTAAGGCGGAATTGAATTATCAGTGTAATTGGATTAAAATAGAATGTTTTATCTTATTTATTCAGAAAATATAACTAATAACAAGAAATATTAAGTATTATTTAATATACATTATGGTTTAATGAAAACACATGTAACCCTGGACCTGCAGTCAATTATAACCAATTGCAAGTTTAAAGTTTTTTCTAAACATTTTTTTTTATTTTTAAATATATGAAATCCTTCTTTTGTATCTTTACTATCTATTTATAACCAGCTGGACTTTATTAACCCCTTCCGGTAAAATGACGAGTCTAGCTCGTCCTTAGTTTTTCATTCCATACCGCACAATGACGAGCTACACTCGTCATGCGATTAAAGTTACTGTTAAATATGATAACTAATTTAGTTTAAAATTTCTAGTGTACTGAATTTGGCAACACTTTTATCACTTGCGAAAATCACAAGTCACTATTGCATATTGTTTACTTAGAATTTCTTGGTACAAGTCATTGCCAAATTAATGAATCAGAATAAAAGAAAACCTACTAAGAAATGCCGTGTGTGTTACAAGAATCAAATTAAAAGTGAGACTACTTGGCTGTGTAAACAATTAAGAATTCCTTTGCACTTTGTTTTGAAAAGTACCACTAGCTTGAAGACTATTATCTGTATACCTTATTAATGTTTTGCTTTGATATTTTCTTAATTTTACTGTTTCTGATATTATTTAACACTATGTAAAAAGTGGATTTTAATTAAGAATATGTAAAAATTGTAAAAGGAAACAAGTTTTTTAAATAAAAGTTAAATGGTTATTTCATGCACAGTTTTTCATTACTAAATCATACCGGAAAGGGTTAACTATTTACATTCTAAATATAAAAATATAGTTAAAATTTAAATAGGTTGTTTTATGAAAACATTGGCAATTCGGACATTAAAAATCTAATATTTGCTCAGTAAAAACGTACTGGTTGTATTTGTTGACTCCTTCTCATAGATAAGTTTTATTTATTGGGGTTATAGTATCTTTCCAGTTAAAACAAACTCGTCAAATAATCCTATATTTGATTCAACATAAAATTTATACATTAGCGGAAAAAAATAATTCACTTATGCTACAAATTAACTTATGGAATTCCAAAATTAGAAACCAATTTTTCAAAAAAAGTAGTTTATTTTATTTTTTTTAATTCTATATTTCAGAATTATTTTTTTGTCAAAAATATGTTTTATTCTATAGATCTTAAAATCTATGTTTATTTTTTTAATGATTTCATTTCCTTATCAAATTTTATTAATTGTTTTGTACTTTAAAAGTTCAAAAAGCTTTTAAAGTTTTGATTTATGAGATAAATACAGTGGACTGTGCTTAATGTGATCTTGGTTAATGTTATCAATTGTCGCTTATTTTTATCGAAATCACTTGGTCCCGATTTTCTTTATTCATTTTTAAATTAAAATTATCGCTTTATATGATTGTTACATCGGTTAATGGGATAAGGTTTCTAACCTCATTTTACCTGGCAAAGGAATATTCACAATATATTCAGAAGGAACCCATACTTTTCATTCCCTTCACTGTTGTTTGAATCTCCGGTAATTCTTCTCTTCAACCTAGGGAAATTGGGACTGAACAGTAGAGTGTGGCATCACACATTTCTGGAATTTTTCAGAAATACGCACACTCTGCTAATGATCAATGGTTGTCAGATACTTAGAAAGCAACACATTATTATCGGAAGGGTCATTCCATGTGAAATCAACACAATTTCAAAACAAATTCTACCTGACCCGTTCCAATTTTTATTAAATTTGGTTTATGTATATTCTTTCTGAAGTAGAAATTCTCAAAACACATAAAGCTTTCTACCAGTTTCAACTAAATAATTAGCACCATCCATCAAAAGTAATGCACTTTAATATTTTTTCTTCATTCTAAAATCTTCACAAATGTTAAATGTACTATTTACTAGAGTATATGTCGATAAGGTAGTGTGTAAACATTAATGCCATCCTATACAGCTGAGTTAGATTAAAAGTAATGAATGCATGTTCTCATTTTCGTTATTCCAATAGTAAATATATCAAACAAAAAACTTTTGTAGCTTGTGATCCCATTATGATCCCAACATGAAACTTTGAGGATTAATTAACAATAATATGAGCAATTTTTGAGATTTTTTTCAAAATTTTAAAAACTTGGCTTTTTGAGAAATTTAAATTTTAAATTTAAATTTTAATTTTAATTTTTAAAACAATTTTCAAGTCATCATGTGTTGTATATCATATGAAAGCCCATTAAAAAGGTTTAAAATAACACCTTGCACATATCTATAGCTTAATTAGGTGAGTAGCAAGTGTAATTTAAAGGTATGGCGATAGTGTATTTTTTAGACAAATCTGGCAACTTTAAAGCCTTATAACTCCCAAACCAATTATTATTTGAACATAATATTTGGGGATTTTCTTTATTACCATGAAGTCACTTACTATACCAAATTTAATCAAAATTGGAGGGGGTCAGGTAGAAACCTTGTGTTGATTTGGTATGGAATTACCCGGAACAGAAAAGGAGCGTATTCACATTTTATGCCTTGCTCGCTTGTAGATATTTAAGCCAGAAAGAGAAATAATTTAACATTAAAACAAAATTTTGAAATTTTATATCGTTATGACAGGTTGATTATGATTACGAACAATTTATCAATGATCTTCTCAGAAAAAATTGTAGACAGTCATCAATTGATTATTTTTCTATAATCATGTATACAATTCTTATGTTTTAAAGGGTAATATACAATACATTAATATAAGGTGTGTGTTTTTCATTTTGTTTTGAAATATAGTACGTGGGAATTAAAGGGGGTGTAAATTTATCTAATTTTGAATATAGTTTACTGTTATCAATTGGTTATTGGTATCAAAATCACGGTGTCCAAAAATGACCACTTTAAGCGGGATCCACTGTAATATATATATAAAGAAATTGGGACTGAACAGTAGAGTGGGGCATCACACATTTCTGGAATTTTTCAGAAATACGCACACTCTGCTAATGATCAATGGTTGTCAGATAATTAGAAAGCAACACATTATTATCGGTACTGAGAAGGAGCTTATTCACATTTTATGCCTTGCTCGCTTACATGCAGCTTGTCGATATTTAAGCCAGAAAGAGAAATAATTTAACATTAAAACAAAATTTTGAAATTTTAAATCGTTATGACAGGTTGATTATTGTTACGAACAATTTATCAATGATCTTCTCAGAAAAAATTGTAGACAGTCATCAATTGATCATTTTTCTATAATCATGTATACAATTCTTATGTTTTAACCCTCCGAGTGGAACACATCTAGGAAAAATTTCTCCAAAATATGCTAATGTAAGTGGCCAAAGAGTTCTACTATTTTTACCTTCACCCTTTGTAGACTAGAATGGAATATGGAAAAACCAACCTCGTTACTGTCCCTTTAATTCCGGTTATAAATAGATATATAAATAGATATTACAGATTGTTAATTTTTAATACACTTAAAGCTCGTCAAGTCTCGAATATTATCCTTTAAGAATTAATGGATTCTAAAAGTACAAATAAAAATATTCTTCGAGGGACTTATTTATATTTTTTTACGAAACTCATCCATGAAAACTAACAGCGTCTATGTGTCTCGGGGGGGGTAGGGTTGCATCCCTCAAGAAATGTCAGTGAAAGAGGGGTGCAGTTCTTAAACAATAGACCTGACCCTCCTACCTCAAAACTCCATGGGGGAAAGCCCTGGCAAAAAAGTACATTACATCCATTTTCGGAGCGTTTTTGGGGGTCAAAAATTGTACGTTTTGAAATCATCATCAGTTTGGCGGAATTGTACGTGCGAACCGCTTAGAGGTTTAAAGGATACTATACAATACATTAATATAAGGTGTGTGTTTTTCATTTTGTTTTGAAATATAGTACGTGGGAATTAAAGGGGGTGTAAATTTATCTAATTTTGAATATAGTTTACTGTTATCAATTGGTTATTGTTATCAAAATCACGGTGTCCCAAAATGACCACATTGAGCGGGATCCACTGTAATATATTTTACTTTAATTTGACGTAATAAGTTAGTATATGATATAACATGTGGTGAATAGATATTGATCTCTTTTTGTATATTATTTCGTTATTTTTTTAAAAATTATCATATATTTTGTCAAAATTAAAAAAAATTAAAGTACTATAATAAAACGTTCTACAATTACATTCTAATGGTTGCATGTCTTCTTATTTTATGACGAAACGATTGAAAGGTAATATGAAGAAGATTTTATTTTTCGAAAGGAACTGTGTTCTTTACTTTATAGAGATAATCTTTCAAATGAAAACGATTACCTTTATATGCAAAAAATAATGTATTAAGAACTGTTGTATTGAAATACATTTAAAAACAGTAAATAATTAATAATTTATAAAATACATACATTTTATTTTTGAACTTTACGTTATATGATGTTGAAAGTATATAAATTTTCGAGCTGACTGGTTTTAAATAAAAATCATGTTTTGACAGTTCACTCTCCCTTGAAGATTATTTTAGCTTTTTCTCGTGCGTCGTCGTTTTTCAAAAATACGCACATCCTGCTGGTGATCAATGGTTGACAGATAAGCAGAAGGCAACACATTATTATCGGAACAAAGAAGGAGCGTAATCTCATTTTATTCCTTGCTTGCTTACATGCATCTTTTCGATATTAAATCCAGAAAGAGAAATAATTTAACATTAAACAAAAGTTGGAAATTTTAAAACGTTATGACAGGTTGATTATGATTATGAACAATTTATCAATGAGCTTCTCAGAAGAAATTGTAGACAGTCAACAATTGATCATTTTTCTATAATCATGTATATAATTCTTATGTTTTAAAGGATACTATACAATACATTAATATAAGGTGTGTGTTTTTCATTTTGTTTTGAAATATAGTACGTGGGAATTAAAGGGGGTGTAAATTTATCTAATTTTGAATATAGTTTACTGTTATCAATTGGTTATTGTTATCAAAATCACGGTGTCCCAAAATGACCACATTGAGCGGGATCCACTGTAATATATTTTACTTTAATTTGACGTAATAAGTTAGTATATGATATAACATGTGATTAATACAAATTAATTTTTTTATTGATTGTTATTTTTTAAAATTACATATAAATTGACAAAATTACAAAAATTAAGCTAAATTTCTACAATAAAACCTTTTACAATTAATTTCTGAATGTTGCATGATTTCTTATTTTATAACGAATGGATTGATTGGTTTTGTTTGTTTTGAAGTGCTACGGTCTACTTTTTGCAACACGAGGGCTAATGAAACCGGGACCTACATTTTAAAGCCGATTCCTAACAGCTACGAACATCCATGCTACTGTTGGATTCGAACCCACGAACTCCGGAACTGAAAGCCAGCAACCTAAGCAATCGGCCATCGTTCGGCTGAACGAATCGATTGAAGGCTAATGTGATGAAGATTTTATGTTTCGAAAAGAACTCTGTTCCTCATTTATAAAGAATCATCTTTCAAATAAAAACGACTACCTTTATATGAAAAGAATTATGTGTCTAGAACAGTTGAATTGAAACTCATTTAAAAATAGTAAATAATTAATAATTTATAAAATACATACATTTTACTTTGACATGTACGTTAAAAAGATGTTGAAAGTATATAAATTTTTGAGCTGACTGGTTTTAAATGAAAATCATGTTTTCAAAGTTCACTCTCCCTTTAAGATTATTTTAGCTTTTTCTCGTGAATAAAAAATCAATATAAACACAATTTCGAAAAAAATGCATTTTTTATTCCTTATTTTAGGGAAATATCATGAACTGAAATCCATACTTAAGTTTAAATGTAAACAAAAATGCAATAAATGCGAATTTCTATTACTCTCCCAAAAGAGAAAAAGAAGCAATTGCATTCTGTTTCCCCTTTCAACAACTAATTGTTTTGTTAGAAACTAAAGTTTCCATTCCGATTTGCTTTCTAAAGTCTGAAATAAACTTCGAAAATAGAATATCCTATTTTTGGTGCTTTCTACATTTTTGGGGGAAAATATCGATCGCTTTTATTTAAAAACTTCAAAATGAATTTCTTGAACCTTTCAGATATTGTTAGTGAAGAAACTTCAAACGTATTTCAGTGAAGCATGTTAGACGTTTTATGTTTAGTAAACAATTGGTAGACTGGATAAAAGTATTTATATTCTATTTTAAGCAAATACAAAGAAGATTTACTTCCATAAGAGTATTAAATACCTGCTAAAATATAAAAGAATTTCGATGTTAATATGGATACTTTTTGCACTAAATAAAAAATACTAAATAAGACTAATACACTAAATAAGAGTATTAAATACCTGATAAAATATAAAATAATTTCGATTTTAATATGGATACTATTTGCACTAAATAAAAAATAATACATATACGCTAAATAAGCGTATTATATGATAAAATATAAATTAATTTCGATGTTAATATGGATACTGTTTACACTAAATAAAAAATGAAATTCATATACTAATATATTTTTAAAAAAGTATATAGCCTTTAGTTTATTACATCAATACATCAAAAAAATCATCAATACATCAACTAATACATCAATAGCACTGCTATATACCTTGTGGGAGAAAAATTAAAAAGGAAAATGTAGCGTAGCACACAACATAGAAAATGCGAAAACTAAGTGTACAGATGTACGTTCCCACGATGGTCATCACGTGCGTATACAGCTGTGGAATAAATTTCTAAGAAGAATTTAAGTGCAGCTGTTGACTTTGAGTTTTAGTAGGGACCCCTGTGGAGGTGTTATAGATAACGGAGTGGCACAATTGTAACGATCAAGCCCAGACAGGGATGTAGCCGTGAGATATGGGGCAGGGACTAAGAAATAATGTCAGCTTTCATAAAAGGGGCTATTTTAATGAGCCCACCTGCAAGCCCGATGGGGGTGCAGATAAGGGAAAATTTCATCAACAAGTGATTGGCAAAGAAAAAAAAAAGGGCGTTAAAGCAGAAGTGATGCGTTGTGAAATAGAGTGAAAAAAAGGAGTCGAAGTCGGGATTCAAGAGCTGCTGGACATCAAAGTTCCGTGCCTGCACGTCCGAACGCCCACACCGACGTACAGCCTGATGACAGCCCCAGTCTGCTTCCCTGTAATTACTGGAGGTAAACTTGATAATTATTCATAATCATTACCTTGGATCTCAGAATCTTTTGATTAAGAAATAACGTATAAAAACAAAAAGAAAATTGTATGGAATTATTGTATAATAATGAACGTCGAGTAAAGTATGTTATATATATTAATCCAGAAATAATGTCTGTAAATAATTAGTGTACATAATAAATGTTTTAGTTCAAATATAAGATATAATATTTTTACCGTGTTTCCATTGTGAGAACGAACACTGGTGTTAGTGTTATAAGTACATTACAACAACCAGGTTTGTTGATAAACTCAGGAACCTTAGGCACAAGATATTAGTGATCGAAGATTAACTATTTGAATTATAAAATGTGACTTTATTTTAAACACGTCATTTAAAATTGGAACATCATTAATTGTAGATTCGCAAACCAGCATGATTGTTGAATTATAGGGTTGTGAGATTAGTCCATGTGGCGAGTCTGGAACTGAAAAAAATGGTGAAAAGCAACTTTATCTACAGTTGTTTTCTCCACACTCAACTGTTGTACTGGCCTGCTAGCTCTGGGGGAGTGCAAGGAGTAAAAAAACCGGCCACTTTCACTGCCTTCCATGTGTTGTTTAGTTGGACTTGAGATTAGTTGCACTGAATCCCCTGCGTAATGTGATATATAAAATCCAAGATGAATTTAAGAGCCAAGGAATACTAGCAACCTTACATTAAAACACTAATCAGAAAAAAGTAATAGTAGAAACGTTGTAGCGAAGTTCTTATATAAAAAAGTGAAAAACGAATTGAAATGATTTTACAAAAATAAACGCAGAGCAATAAGTACAAGTCAAACCATCAAACCATGAAGAAAAAATAAAATGAGTGTACAAAATGATAGGTTCTATAAAAAAAATATTTACATGTTGAAGATCGTTAACCTTTAAAGGTCACCAAAATATATTTCTTGTGAATTTAATGTAATTTGTTTTTAAATGTTATCTATAAGCCTTGTATACGTAAAATATATATATATATATAATATATTATATTATATATAATCGAAAACTCATCCATGTCTCCAAAAAGTTTTTTTAATTGCAAAAGCTCTTGATTCTACATCATTGGCTTCCATATATCGCAGATGTATGAGATTGGAGCAGTAAATAATTATAAAAAAATAAAGTAAAGTAATCCAAAAAGTAATGTTTAAAAAAAAGATGTTTAATAGATGGTTTTGCTACGAAACCACTGTCCGCTAAAGGGTTAAGCAAGTCTTTCACTATCAATTTGAGATAGGCCGAATGACGGCCTAATGCTTAGGGTACTGACCTTCGGAACAGGAGTTAGTCGGTTCGAGTTCTAATGTGGCATGGGTGTTCGTAGCCGTTCGGAATATGCTTTAAGCAGTAGGTCCCGGTCTCATTAGCCCTCTTGTTGCAAAAAGTAGACCATAGTGCTTCCAAACAACCCAACCCAATAAAAATTGAGATATCCAAAATAATACAAGCGATGGCGGTTGATTTTGGAGCATTCCTGAAAAATATGCCTGACTGTTACAGAGGTTTTAAAGTTTCTATATATAAGGTAAGGCTATCGTAAGAGGAGATGCCTATGAGTGTTACCAATGCGGAGTCTTTTTACCACAACGTCGCATTCTCATAAAAAGTGAGAAGGCCAGGAATCTGTGACAGGTGTTGCAACGTATTAGAAACTGTTTCAACCGGAGATATCTGATAATTTTCTCATCGTAATTATTACCTATTACTTACTGTGACTATTCCCTTATATACATATTTAATATTTTCTCTAAGTATTTTTTAATATTTCAGTAGGGAAGGTCGTAGTCTCTTTCCATGGGAAAAAGGTAGTAGTAAACCCCCTTCGTCCAACCGGGACGAAGAAGGTGTCGCTGGAATCACTTCCGCTCTTTTGTTAGTCCCTCCGTACTGCGAAAGATGGCCTTGTAATGTAATTCTTTGTTACACACTCTCATAGCCGGATGCTGTTAACAGAGGTTTTAAAGTACCGATATATAGGTCAGGCTATCGTAAGAGGAGATGTCTATGAGTGAAAAGAGTGTTCCTAATGCGGAGTCTTTTTACCACAACGTCACATTTATGAAAAGTGAGAAGACCAGGAATCTGTGACAGGTAAACTAAACTGCTTCAACCGGAGATATCTCATAATTTTCTCATCGTAATTATTACCTATTACTTACTTTAACTATTCCCTTATATACATATTTAATATTTTCTCTACGTATTTTTTAATATTTCAGTAGGGAAGGTCGTAGTCTCTTTCCATGGGAAAAAGGTAGTAGTAAACCCCCTTCGTCCAACCGGGACGAAGAAGGTGTCGCTGGAATCACTTCCGCTCTTTTGTTAGTCCCTCCGTACTGCGAAAGATGGCCTTGTAATGTAATTCTTTGTTACACACTCTCATAGCCGGATGCTGTTAAATAGTTAGAAGTAACTTTAGACAAAAATTTAACTTTAAACATCTTAATCCTATTAAAAATAAAATTAGAAAAGTTAAGCGAGCTTTTTACCCACTATGTTTTGCAATAGTAAAATAAATATAGGTATCAAAATGATCTTGTACTCTATCTTTCTTAGGTCAATAATTACTCGGCACCAATGTGTTCGTATTCAGCTGATTCTAACATTAATATCTTAACTTCCTACAAAATAGTATTTTTAGGGAAAGAACCAAACCAACTTAGGATTTTACTTGCCGCCAATATAATATATTACTTTTAAAATACAATTTTATCCTTTTAGGATAAAATAGTTTCTTTAATATATTACATTGTAGATTAGATTTTACTGCTGCATATCAGAATGAAATCTTTAATTATCTTTTAGACTAAGGTGTCTTGAAATTATTAATTGGTTTAGTATGGCTTTTAGACCAACAGTCTACATTTTTGAAACACGTGGGCTAATTAGACCGAGTTCTACTGCTGAAATATTAATTGTAAAATTGTATTTGTAAAAAAAAACTAAATAACAACATTAAAACTTCTTTACAACTAGTATTCTTGCATCTAATATAATATACTACTTTTAAATTACAATTTTATCATTTTAGGATAAAATATTTTCTTTGATGTATTATATTGTAGATTAGGTTTTGCTGCTGTATTTCAGAAAAAATCTATAATAATCTTCTAGAGTTATTAATTGGTTTAGTTTGGCTTTTCAAGCTACTGTCTACATTTTAGAAAAACTTGGGCTAATCAGTCCGAGTTCTACTGCTAAAATATTAATTGTAAAATTGTATTTGTAAAACAAATTAACTAACAACATTAAAACATATTTACAACTAGTATTCTTGCATCTAATATAATATACTACTTTTAAATTACAATTTTATCATTTTATGTATTAGATTGTAGATTAAATTTTACTGCTGTATATTAGAATAAAATCTATAATCTTCTAGACTAAGTTGTCTTGAAAATATTAATTGGTTTAGTATTGCTTGAAAATATTAATTTTACAATTAAATATTAATTGTAAAATTGTATTTGTAAAACAAATTAACTAACAACATTAAAACATATTTACAACAGGCACTCTTGAAGCTAATATAATATTTTACTTTTAAAATACAATTTTATCCTTTTAGGATAAAATAGTTTCTTTAATATATTACATTGAAGATTAGATTTTACTGCTGTATATTAGAATAAAATCTATAATCTTCTAGACTAAGTTGTCTTGAAAATATTAATTGGTTTAGTTTGCCTTTTAGAGCTACAGTCTACAGTTTAGAAACAAGTGAGCTAATGAGACCGAGCTCTACTGCTGAAATATTAATTGTAAAATTTTATTTGTAATAAAAATAAAAAAGACAAAGTTAAAACTTCTTTACAACTAGCACGCTTGCCAATATTATAATATACTACTTTTAAAATACAATTCTGTCATTTTAGGATAAAATAATTTCTTTAATATATTACATTTTAGATTTGATTTTACTGCTGTATATTAGAATAAAATCCATAATTATCTGCTACACTAAGGTGTCTTAAAATTATTAATTGGTTTAGTTTGGTACTTAGAGAGCTACATTTTACATTTTAGTAACAAGTGGGCTAATTATATCGAGTTTTACTGCTGAAAAATATAAAAGAAAAATTTTATTTGTAAAATAATGAAACTAACAACATTAAAATTGCTTTACAACTGGTACGCTTGCAGCTAATAGAATATACTAATTTTAAAATACAATTTTATCATTTTAAAATAAAAGTTTCTTTAATATATTGCATTGTAGATTAGATTTTATTGCTGCATATCAGAATAATATCTATAATTATCTCCTAGACTAAGTTGTCTTGAAAATATTAATTGGTTTAGTTTGCCTTTTAGCTACAGTCTACATTTTAGAAACACGCGGGCTAATTAGACCGAGTTCTACTGCTGAAATATAAATTGTAAGATTGTATTTGTAAAACAAAACTGAAAAAGACAACATTAAAGCTTCTTTACAACTGCCACTGTTGTCGGTACTACAATATACTACTTTTAAAATAAAATATTATCATATTAGGTTAAAATAGTTTCTTTAATATATTACATTGTAGATTAGATTTTACGGCTGTATATTAGAATAAAATATATAATTATCTTCTGGAATAAGGTGTCTAGGAAAAATTAATTGGTTTAGTTTGTCTTTTAGAGCTACAGTCAACATTTTAACAACACGTGGGTTAATGAGACCGCGTTCTACTATTGAAATATTAATTGTAAAATTGTATTCGTAAACAAACTGAAAATAACAACATTAAAACTTTTTTAAAACTGGTACTGTTGCAGCTAATATAATACGCTACTTTTAAAATACAGTTTTATCATTTTAAGATAAAATAGTTTCTTTAATATATTATACTGTAGAATAGATTTTACTGCTGTATATTAGACTAAAATATATAATTATCTTCTAAACTAAGGTTTCTTGAAATTATTAAATGGTTAATTTCACTTTTAGATCTATAGTCTACATATTTAGCAACACGTGAGCTTATGAAACAGAGTTCAAGTGCTGAAATATTAATTGTAAAAAGAAATGAAACAGATGGCATTTAAATTTCTTTACAACTGGCACTCTTGGCTCTACTAATATAGTATACTACTTTTAAAATACAGTTTTACCCTTTTAGGATAAAACTGTATTTTAAAAGTTTTAGAACTATTTTATACTTTTAGAATAAAATAGTTTCTTTAATATATTACTTTGTACATTGGATTTTACTGCTGTATATTAGAATAAAATCTATAATCTTCTAGACTAAGTTGTCTTAAAAATATTAATTGGTTTAGTTTGCCTTTTAGAGCTATATTCTACAGTTTCGAAACACGTGGGATAATGACACCGAGTTCAACTACTGAAATATTAATTATAAAATTGTATTTTTAAAAAAATGAAAAAGACATTATTAAAATTTCTTTTCAACACTCATTCTTGCCGTTTATGTAATATACTTCTTTTGAAATACAATTTTATCAGTTTAGAATAATATAGTTTCTTTAATATATTACATTGCAAGTCAGATTTTACTGCTGTATATTAGAATAAAATCCATAATTATCTCCTAGACTAAGATGTCATGAAAGTATTATGACACATAACATATTTATTATTCGATAATATTATTTTACTGAAATAATACACTATTACTAAAATCGTATATATGAAAAGAATTCTCTTGTTAATAAAAGAAAAATTTCAACATCAGACTATGTGATATTTAATTTTAGAAATGTCCAATTTTATTCTTTCTCCACTCGATTCTGAGTATGTTCATATTTATCTAGATACCCTTTGCCAGAATATATTGAAATCTAACAGTTTAGATTCTATGAATAATGGATTTATTCACAGTTAATATGCATCGCTAAAAGCAACTCCACCTTGA
>CM063509.1:94521981-94554481 GCA_032207245.1 Pardosa pseudoannulata | reverse complement strand
TAAATATACACACAAGACGTGTCTCAAGCGTATAACATAAATTACCCCTATTAATTACGATCCTTGTCTGAAGTGCGCAAATTATTTTTCGAAACGTAAAATGACACGACAGCAAGAGCTGAAAAATTTAACACAGATGCAGTTTCACATCTACTTTAAACTCAGTTAAGCAATGGAACAGACAAAATCTACAATCCACTCTTTTCTCTCTCCCCCATTTTTGTAAAACATAAAAGACAATTTCTTTTATTGAAATATGCTAACAGCGTGAGCTTATTATTTGGAAATTTATGTTTTCAGATGACTTCCGGATGCGTGCTCCTTTACCAAATAAAGAATGTTTTCAATAAAGCATTTTACATACATCTTATTGAAGAATTCCTGTTTTACTGAATTTTATTGGGAAGACATTTATGAAATATACATGGATAGTTCTTAGAATAGAATGAAGTTGTTAAAGTGATTTAAATAAGACAAGATAGAATCCTAAACATTTTTCTTCGGGTATTAATAGTTTTTTAAAATGCGGAATATGTAAATGTTTCATCTACTATTTTCATTCTACTAGTATTTGATGAATATTTTGTCTAATTATTCATATTTTATAAATGTTTTCTCCCCGTGAGACTGTATCACTTTAAGTTTTTTTCTTTACTTTTTAGCTTTATTTGGAAAATTAATATTATTAATATGAATGAAATAATAAACAAGAAAAGTTTAATATTCATTCTAAGAATGTGGTTTGGTTTGGAGTGCTAAGGTCTACTTTTTGCAACACGAGGGCTAATGAGACCGGAACCTACAGCTTAAAGCCGATTTTGAATGGCTACGAACATCCATGCCACTGTGGGATTCAAACCCTAGAACTCCGATACCGAAACCCAGCACTCTAACCAATCGGCCATCGTCCGGCCATCGTCAGGAATATGAGGAAATTCTTTGATATTAACACATTGTATGTGGGACACGTACTAGTACGTTTTCTGACGATTGATACTTGAGCGTGGGTCACGTACTATTGCGGGTTAGTGTAACAAAGTGGTTTGTTTGTGGGTAGAAAAATAACGGTGTATACAAGAAAACGAAGCCGAATGTTCTTGTCTACTACATAAATTCTGGAATTTTAAAATATTTATGTATAACATCATTTCAAAAAAATTAGAACTATATACTACTTTTTCTATTTGATTTTTTATATTGCGATACGATTATAAATTCATAGACTAAAAATAATTTTTTTGTTTATAAATACTTTATGGTTGTTATTTATATATTTCTATTTATATATTTGTTTATACATTTCAATATAAAATATGTAAAGTTGGTTAAAAATTTAAATAATTTTTTTTCTATTAAGATCTAACTGAATAACTAAATTTAAGCGCGAAACGCCCTCTCCGGGTACAATTCCCCTGCGAAATGTACCCGCACAAAATGTGTTTAGACCCTTGGCTATGGAATATAATTGAATAAAAACGGTTAACAGATGGGGAAAAATTATCTTTAATTTTGTTTGTTATTATCATCAAAATGTTAGAAATAAATTATTTTTTGGAACTAACAAAATTTTAAACGAAACAATTACTATATCCAATATTTTCACATATATGGGAAATGTTACTGGATTACAGATTGTTTGCACAAATTACACGAAAGCAAATTAAAGGATACTTCTGAATGTTATGAAAGAATTCAACATTCCTGAAAAGCTTGTTAATCTGGTAGCTTTGACTTTAACACAGACCAATGTAAGAATTAAGGTACAAAACAGCTTATCAGAACCTATTACTATCATGAATGGTCTAAGACAAGGTTATGCCCTGGCCTGTCTTCTCTTTAACCTTGCACTGGAGAAAATAGTTAGAGATGCAAATTTAAATTCTAGAGGAACCATTTTCAACAAATCTGTACAATTGCTTGCATATGCAGATGATATTGATGTTATAGCCCGGACATTAGATGCACTAAAACAAGCATTTATTTCTCTGGAAACTGAGGCTAAAAAGATGAATTTGAGCATTAATGAAACTAAAACCAAATATATGCCTTGTTTAAAATCAGAATATAATCACCCCTTCTTAGAAATAGGCAGTTATAGATTTGAGACTGTAAAGCAGTTTATATACCTAGGTTCGGAAATTAATACACAAAATAATATATCTGTTGAAATTCATAGCAGAATTACTGCTGCTAATCGATGTTTTTTTTTTATTAAAGAAATATTTAAAGTCTAAGTACATTAAAAGATTGACTAAAATAATATTGTATAAATGCCTAATAAGACCTGTTTTGACTTACTCAGCTGAAACCTGGGCATTGACAGAAAGAGACAAGGAAACCCTAGCAGTTTTTGAGAGAGAAATATTGAGAAGTATTTTTGGGGGAATTAATGTAAATAGTATATGGAGAAGAAGAACAAATATTGAATTATACAGAACATATAAACACCCAGATATAATTATTTTTATTAGCTTACAATGATTAAAATGGGTCGGACACCTAGTTCGACGACTTAATGACAATAGATCCACAAAAAAAGTTTTTACGGCCAAACCAATAGGAACCCGAATGAGAGGACGACCAAAACTTAGATGTTTAGACTGCATTGAGAACGACATAAGATCCTTGAAAATTTCAAATTGGAAATCCAGGGCCAAAGATAGGACTGCCTGGTATGGAATTCTAGAGAAGGCTAAGGCCCATCCTGGTCTGTCATGCCACTGAGGAAGGAAATTAAAGGACATGAATTTCTGGGTAAATATAATAAATTAATACAATGATATTATTATGTATATTATCACATAAATTCCATGTCCCTCAGATTCCTTTAAATTTCACAAATTCTTTACAGTAGTAGAGAACTAGCGAGAAATGATGCCAGACGTTTCGAGGAAAAGTATTTCTATCTATTAGCAAATTGCAAATTAAATATTATGCAATGGACAAACTGATTTTTGGGTTTCACGGAATTGAAATATAGATTTTTCTTTTGCCAGAAGTCAGTTAGTCTCTTCCACAATCTACGCATTTGCTTTGCCTGAACATAATTAGGGCATCGCAATTAAAGAGTTAAAAGTTTCAAGAAATACATATTTACAGCAGAAGGAACTTGTGGAAGTTCTGATGTATTTCCGATACATTATTTTCTGTAGAAACTGAACAAATTTCATTTAAGATGAATTAAATTTTATAAATAAACAAAATTAGATTTTGGGTAAATAATGCCAGTAAAACATTTTTAATATTAATTTAATACTATTATTTAGTTTACGTATTAGAAAATCATATTTAAAAAAAATCTTTCAACTTTATGTCTCTGGTTCCCTTAATGATTGCAATTATGCGCGTATGACACACAGAAAAATTTAATAATAGCCTATTTTATATTATTTCATAATCTGAAATACTTGTAATACCTCATTTTGCTACCATTTTCGGAGATTTTTCGAAGAATTGAGATTTTCTTTCATATTTTAACAGTATGTTTCTTGCTAGTCGATGGACTTTTAGCTGAATATATGTTTCTAAACTTAAACGTACATACACTATATATCTGTAGCGTGTAGCACTCCTTATCCACATTAATCAAGATTCTCGTCTGAAGTTTGCAAATTATTTTTCTAAACTTAAACGTACATAAACTACGTGCCTGAATCGTGTAACACTTCTTATCTATATTAATTAAGATCCTTTTCTGAAGTTCGCAAATTAATTTTCTAAACTTAAACGTATATAGACTTCGTGTCACTAACATGTAACACTCCTTATCTACATTGTTTCGCAAATTATATTTTCTAAACTTAAACGTATATGCACTATGTGCTTCTAACGTGTTGCACTCCTTGTCCACATTAATTGAGATCTTCGTCTGAATTTAGCTAATAATATTTCTGAACTTAAACACACATACACTACATGTCTCTAACATGTAACACTCCTTATCCAAAATTATTAAGATTCTTGTCTGAAGTTCGCAAATTATTTTTTCTAAATTTAATCGTACATACACTTCTTGTCTCTAACATGTAACTCTCTTTATCCACATTAATTAAGATCCTTCTCTGAAATTTGCAAATTATTTTTCTAAACGAAAAATAACACAACAGCTAAAGATGAACCATTTGACACCAGTGCATTTTCACTTACAGTTTTAAACTGAGTTGAACAATGAAACATACGCCGTCTACTGTCTTACTCTTTTCTCTTACTTCCATTTTTGCAAAAACATAAAAGACGATTTCTCTCCATGAAATATGCCAAAATCGTGAGCTCCTTATTTGGAAATTCACTTGTTTGGATGTTTTCCGGATACGTATTTCCTCGAGAAATAAAGAATGCTTTCAATAAGGACATTTTACTCATATCTTATTGAAAAAATTTTGTTTTCCTAACTTTACATTTTACAGATATCCATGAAATATTTATGAGCAGTTCTTATAATGATATAACTTTGCTAATGTGATACAAATAAGGTAAGGTAGACACCTGAATATTTTGCCTCGAGTATTAATGGCATTTTTAACTTTAAAATACAGGAAAATATTATGTTAACAATTTTTATCCTTCTGATATACTCTGAATAATTTTCTGATCATTCATACTTCATAGACATTTTTCCTTGTCTGCATGCATTACTTTAAATAAAAAGTTGATTTAAATGGGGAACTTATTTCTGAAATAATAATATTATTAATATTAATAAAACGATAAACAAGAAAAATGTAATACATATTTTAAGAATCTAAATGAAATTCTAAAATATCAAACATTTCAAAAAATACATATAAACAGCAGAAAAATCTGTAAAAACTTCAATTAATATAACTTATCTTTTGTAAAAGATGTTAAGGTTTATATAAATATCAGTTAAACATTTTAAAAATTAATTTAATACTAGTACTTAATTTACTCATTAAAAAATCATATTTAAAAAAATCTCTTATTTTAATGAACATTATAATCTTAATCATTGTAATTATACGTCCACGGCATATATAAAAATTTAACCACATTGTATTTCTTAATTTTATATAAATGACAAAGGGGAAATACACAATCTGGCTGCCACCTTCGGGGATTTTTAGACACACAACAACTCTTTCATATTTTAACTTATGCTTATTGCATGTCAAAACACTTCCAATAGTCTAAATTTTGAAAAAACCTAAACATTAATTTAGTAGTAGTACTTAATTTATTCATTACAAAATCACACTTAAAAAAGAAAATATCATTTTAATGAACCTAATAACTTTAATAATTGCAATTAAACGTCCATGACATACATAAACATTTAACCAAAGTGTATTTCCTAATTTTGTATAATGACAGAGAAGAAATAACTCATTTGGCTGCCACCCTCGGCGATTTTTAACAAGAAATGAATTTCTGTCATATTTCAACTTATTCTTCTTACATGACAAAACACTTCCAACATACTACGTTTCGCAAATTCTGAAAATACATGCACTACGTGTCACAAGCGTGTAACACTCCTTATCCAGATTAATCAAGATCCTTGACTGAATGTCGCAAATTATTTTTCAAAACGTAAAATGACACGATGGCAAGATCTGGAAAATGTAACACCAAGACAATTTCAACTAGAGTATAACTTCCGAGTGGAACACACCGAGGAAAAATAGTGTTCAAAAATACGGTAAAGTTTCATTGTGTCAGTGACTAAAGTGTTCTATGATTTTTTACTTCACCCTTTGTCGACTAGATTGGAATACGACAAACCCACCCTCGTTACTATCCCTTTACTTCCGGTTATAAATAGATATATAGACATTATAGATTGTTAATTTTTAATACACATAAAGCTCGTCAAGTCTCAAAGATCATCCCATAAGAAATAATGGGTTCTAAAAGTACAAATAAAAATATTCTTTAAGAGAATGATTTCTATCTCTTTTACGAAAGTCACCCAAGCTATTTAAATTTTGCAATTAGAGATACCGCAAACGAAATGCTTCGAAATAGAGATTTACAAAGCCATGAAAAGCTATCAATGTCTTTGTGCCTCAGGGAGTAGGTGTGCAGTTCCTAAACAATCGACCTGACCCTCCTACCTCAAAACTCCATAGCGGAAAACACTGTCAGAAATGTACATTACATCCATTTTCGGAACGTTTTTGGAGGTCGAAAATTGTACGTGACAACCACTTTAAAGACATCATCGCTTTGGCGGAATTTTACGTGTGAACCGCTTAGAGGGTTAAATTTATTTAAACATTAAAATAGATGAAATCTGCAATCGTACTGTTTTCCTTGCTTCCATTCCCGCCAAATCACAAATGACATTTTTTCACATGAGGTATGCCAAGTTTGTTAGAACATTATTTGGAAATTGACCTGTTCTGATGTTTCTGGATACATATTTATTCTCCAGATAAAGTATGTTTTCAATAAGGAACTTTTACACACATCTTATTGAAAAAAAATGTGTTTTTCTAAATTTTTGTTTTACAGATATCTATGAAATATTCATGAGCAGTTTTTGAAATCCAATGACTTTTCCAATGTGATACAAATAACACAACATGGAATCCTGAATATTTAGCCTCGAGTATTACTGGCTTTTTCGAATTGGAATTACAAGGAAATTTTATAATGCTAGCAAAATATAAATAATTTTCTAATGATTTAAATTTCAAAAATATTTTTTCCTTGTGTGCATGCATTACTTAAAAAAATTAAATTCATTCGGAAACTTATTTCTGAAAAAATAATATTATTAATATAAATAAAAATGGTAAACAAGTAAAATATAATACATACTCTAAGATTCTAAAGAAAATTTTAAATTATCAAAAATTCCAAGAAATACATATGAACAGCAGAAGAAACTGTAAAAACTTCATTTAAAATAAATTATATTTTGTACATTAAAAAATAAGGGTTACTTTAAATAATACCAGTTAAACATTTTAAATATTTATTTAATACTAGTACTTAAGTACCTAATCTTTACAAAATCATATTGAAAAAAGAAAATTTCTCAGTTTAATGAATCTAATACACGTAACGATTACAATTTAAAGTTCATGACACATATAAATATTTAGCTACAGTGTATTTCAATGACAAAATTGAAATACGTCATCTGGCTTCCACCTTCGTTGATTTTTCGACAAAGACTCTATTTCATATTTTAACTTATGCTTCTTGTGCTTCAAAACACTTTCAACAGACTACATTTTGTAAAACCTAAACAGTAATTTAATACTAGTACTTAATTTTCTCATTACAAAATCATATTTTACAAGAAAATTTCTCATTTTAATGAACCTAAAACCCTTAATAATTGCAATTATAAGTGCACGACATGCATAAAAACTTAACCGAAGTATATTTGCTAATTTTGTATAAATGGCATAGATGACATGACTCATTTCACTGCCAACCTCGGCGATTCTTTGCCAAAAATGACTCTCTGTCATATTTTAATTTATGCTTCCTACGTGACAACAAACTTACAAAATACTACGTTTTGCAGATTCTAAAAATATATACACCATACATCTCAAGCGTGTAACACTCCTTATCCAGATTAATCAAGATTCTTGACTGAAGCTCGCAAAATATTTTTCGAAACAGAAAATAATACGATAGCAAGATCTGGAAAATGTAACGCTAAGACAATTTCACCTAGTATTTAAATTTATTTAAACATTAAAAACGACGTAATCTGCAATCGCACTGTTTTCTGTTGCTTTCATTCTCGCCAAATCATGAAAGACAATTTTTTTTTCACATAGATATGCTAACTGTCTTACCTCATTATTTCGAAATTCACTTGTTCGAATGCTCAATACCTATTTCCTCCCCAAATAAAGAATGTTTTCACACATTTACACACATCTCATTCAAAAAATTCTGTTTTGTCTAAACTTTTATTTTGTAGATATCTATGATATATATTCATGAGCAGTTCTTGAAATCCAATGACTTTTCTAATGTGATATAAATCAGACAAGATGGAATCCTGAATATTTTGCTTCGAGAATTAATGGCTTTTTCGAGTTTGAAATAAAAGGAAATGTTAAGTGTACTATTTTTATCCTGCTAGCAAAATCTAAATAATTTTTTAACGATTTTTATTTCATAAATATTTTCTCCTTGCGTTCATGAATTACTTTAAAAAAGTTGAAATAATTTGGGGACTTATTTCTGAAATAATACTATTAATATAAATAAAATGATAAACAAGAAAATATAATATGTATTCTAAGAATATAAGAGAAATTCTAAAATATTAAAAAATCCAAGAAATAAATATTAACAGCAGAAAAAAATGTAAAAACTTCATTTAAAATAAATTAAATTTCGTACATTAAAAAATTAAGTATACTTTAAGTAATGCGAGTTAAATATTTTAAACATTTCTTTAATACTAGTACTTAATTTTTTTAATCTTTACAAAATCCTATTGAAAAAAGAAAATTTCTTATTTTAATGAATCTAATTCACTTAACGATTACAGTTATACGTCCATGACGCATATAAAAATTTAACTGTAGTGCATTTCTTTATTTTGTAAAAATGACAAAATTGCAATAACTCATCTGGTTTCCACCTTCGGTGGTTTTTCTCCAAAGACTCTATTTCATATTTTAACTTATGCCAATTGTGTGTCAAAGCATTTCCAAAAGACTACATTTTGCAAAACCTAAACATGAATTTAATAATATTACTTAATTTTCTCATTACAAAATCATATTTAAAAAAGAAGATCTCGCATTTTAATTAATGTAATACCCTTAATGATTGCAATTATACCTGAAAAACATACATAATAATTTAATAAAGTATATTTCCTTATTTTGTATAAATGACATAGATTTCACAACTCATTTGGCTGCCAACCTTGGCGATTTTTCGCCAAAAATGATTCTCTTTCATATTTTACCTTATGCTTCTTGCTTGACAAAACATTTCCAACATACTACTTTTTGCAAATTCTAAAAATACATACATGTGTCTCAATCGTGTAATGCTCCTTATCCAGCTTAATCATGATCCTTGACTGAATCTCGCATATTATTTTTCGAAACGTAAAATGACACGATCGCAAGATCTGGAAATTGTAACGCCATGACAATTTCAACTAGCGTTTAAATTTCATTAAACATTAGAACAGATGAAATCTGCAATCGCACTGTTTTCTCTTGCTTCCATTCTCGCCAAATCATAAACGACATTTTTTTCACAGATATGTGCTAACAGTGTTAACTCATTATTTGGAAAATCACTTGTTGCTTGCTTCTGGATACGCATTTCTTTTCCAAATAAATGTTTTCAATAAAGAACTTTTACACATACATTATTGAACTTTTTTCTATTTCTAAGTTTTTATTTTACAGATATCTATGAAATATTCATGAGCAGTTCTTGAAATATAATGAATTTTCTAATGTGATATAAATAAGACAAGATGGAATCCTGAATATTTTGACTCGAGTATTAATTTCTTTTCCGAGTTTGAAATGTTACGTGTACTATTTTTTTCTACTAGCATATTCTAAATAATTTTCTAATGAATTATACTTCATAAATATTTTCTCTTTGTCTGCATGCATTAGTTTAAAAAATTTTGAATTTGGGGACTTATTTCTGAAATAATAATATTATTAATATAAATAAAATATTAAAGAAGAGAAATATAATACATATTCTAAGAGTCTAAGGAAAATTCTAAAATATTAAAAATTTCAAGAAATACATATTATCAGCAGAAGAAACTGGAAAATGCATTTAAGAGAAATTATATTTTGTAAATTAAAAGATTAAGGTTACTTTAAATAATACCAGTTAAACATTTTAAACATTTAATAATTACTCAATTTACTTAATATTTACAAAAGCATATTGAAAAAAGAATATTTCTCATTTTAAGGAATCTAATACACATAACAGTTGCAATTATATTTCCCTGACATATATACCATAGTGTATTTATGTTACTACCACATAGATAATTTAACCATAGTGTATTTCCTAATTTTGTAAAAATGACAAAGTTGAAATACCTCATCTGCCTGCAATTTTCAGTGATTTTTCACCAAAAAACACTCTCTTTCATATTTTACCTTATGCTCCTTGCGTGTCAAAACACATCCAACAGATTACATTTTGCAAAACCTAAACATTAATTTAATATTATTACTTAATTTTCTCATTACAAAATCATATTTAAAAAGAAAATCTCTCATTTTTATGAGCCTAATACCATTAATAATTCCAATTATACGTGAATGACATACATAAAATCTTAACCAAAGTGTATTTCCTAATTTTGTATAAATTACATAGATGAAATGACTCATTTGGCTGCCACCTTCGGTGATTTTTCGCCAAACAGACTCTATTTCATATTTTAATTGATGCTTCTTGCGTGTCGAAACACTTCTAACAGACTAAATTTTGCAAAACCTAAACATTAATTTAATACTAGTACTTAATTTTCTCATTACAAAATCATATTTGAAAAAGAAATATCTCATTTTAATGAACCTAATACATATAATAATTGTAATTATACTTCCACGATATATATAAAAATTAAACTGCAGTGTATTTCCTAAATTTGTATAAATGACATAGATGACATGACTCATTTGGCAGCCAACCTCGGCGATTTTTTGCCAAAAATGACTCTCTGTCATATTTTAATTTATGCTTCTTCCGTGACAGCACACACTTCCAAAATACTACGTTTTGCAGATTCTAAAAATATATACACCATACATCTCAAGAGTGTAACACTCCTTATCCAGATTAATCAAGATTCTTGACTGAAGCTCGCAAAATATTTTTCGAAACAGAAAATAATACGACAGCAAGATCTGGAAAATGTAACACCAAGAGAATTTCACCTAGTATTTAAATTTATTTAAACATTAAATTCGACGACATCTACAATCGTACAAGTTGAAATACTTCATCTTGCTGCCACCTTCGGGGATTTTTCTCTAAACAAATACTCTATTTCATATTTAACTTAAGCTTCTTGAGTGGCAAAACCCTTCCAACAGACTACATTTTGCAAACCTAAACATTAATTTAATGCTAGTATTTAATTTTCTCATTACAAAATCATATTTAAAAAGAAAATCTCTCATTTTAATGAACCTAATATCCTTAATGATTGCAATTTATGCCACTGACATATATAGAAAATTAAATCACAGTGTATTTCCTTATTTTGTAGAGATGACTCAGGTAAAATATCTAATTTGGCTGCCACTTTCAGTGATTTTTCACAAAAAAAAGCTATATTTCATATGTTTGCTTATTGCGTGTCAAACCACAGCCAACACACTACTTTTTGCAAAAACTGAAAGTCAATTTACTTACGAGTACTTAATTTACACATTACAAAATCATACTTGAAAAAGAAAGTATCTCATTTTAATTAACCTAATGTCCTTAATGATTGCAATTATACGTCTATGACATATATAAGAAATTTAATCAGAATGTATTTCCAAATTTTGTAGAAATGACATAGATGAAATAACTCATTATGCATCCAACCTCGGTGATTTTTCACCAAAAAAGACTATCTTTCATATTTTAACTTTAGCTATTTGCGGGACAAACACATCTAACATACTACTTTTTGCATACTCTGAAAATACATACATTATGTGTCTCAAGCATGTAACACTCCTTATCCAGATTAATCAATATCCTTGACTGAAGCTCGAAAATTATTTTCCGAAACGGAAAATGACACGATGGCACGATCTGAGAAGTGTAAAACCAAGGCAATTTCGCCCAGTGCTTAAATTGATTTAAGCATTAAAACAGGTGAAATCTGCGATTGCACTCTTGTCTCTTGCATCCATTCTCACCAAATCATAAGCGACATATTTCTCCCAGAAATATACCAACTGTGTTAGCTCATTATTTGGAAATTCATTTATACGAATGCTTTTTGGATGTGCATTCCCTCACCAAATAAAGAATGTTTCCAATAAGGTGCTTTTACACACAACTCATTGAAAAAATTTGTTTTGTCTAAATTATTATTTTACAGATATCTATGAAATATTCATGAGCAGATCTTGAAATCCAATGACTTTTCTGATGTGATATAAATAAGACAAGATGGAATCCTGTATATTTTGCCTCGAGTATTAATGGCTTTTTCGTGTTTGAAATACAAACAAAGAAATGTTAGGTGTACTATTTTTATCCTGCTAGGAAAATCTAAATAATTTTCTAATGATTTATATTTCATCAATATATTCTCCTTGTGTGCTTGCATTAGTTTACAAAATTTGAACTAATTTGGGGAATTTTCTGAAATAATAATATGATTAATATAAATTAAATGATAAACAAGAAAAATATAATGCATATCGTAGTAATCTAAGGGGAATTCTAAAATATTAATAAATTTTAAAGATAAGAGAATTTAAAATATATATATATATATTTTGTACATTAAAGTATTAAAATTACTGTAAATATTACGAGTTAAACATTTTAAACATTTATTTAATACTAAATTTACTTAATGTTTACAAAATCATTTTGAAAAAAGAAAATTTCTCATTTTAATGAATCTAATCTTTGAATTTTAATCCTGCTAGCATTTTCTCAATATTTTTCTAATGATTCATATTTCATACATATTTTTTTCTTCTTAACATATCGCTTAAAAAAGTTGATTTAACTTGGTAGATTTTTAATAAATTATAATGATGTCAATAAAAATTAAATGAAAAAACAAAAAAATAATAATAAATCTTTTAATAATTTTATATAATTATATAATATTAAATACCGTAATTTGGCACATATAGTCCGGGGACTATCTGTATTTAAAAAGTTAATTTCTTCAGCCGTGGCCTATCTGCCAGTGAGGGCTATCTGCTGTCTGTTCATTGTTCAAATCATCAAGAAGCACGTCACACGAACTGTCTATGATCAAATATAAACAAAATCACGACTCACAAAAGGCCAAGGAAACATCCTATTGTATTGGTTTTAAACCATGAAAAGAAAATACAACCCATAAAGCAGAACTAATCAGTAATAACAAGTAGCGCAATCCTAAATTGTGTACTGGAGTACGGGAAAATATCGATAGTCATTGTATACAGCTCCGATTGACAATACCGAGTTGATGGTTACAAGATCTAAGGTTCTGGGTCGAAGGTCATTTCACCACGAGGATCACTCGTAACAGAATGTTTTGTTTTCAAAGTTTAGATTTGCAGTAGGGGAGACCGGGGCACCTTGAGACACTTTTCAGTTAAACATTTTTATGAATTTATTTTAAAGCTAATTAAAAAAATAAGTATTCATGCATATATTGACATCATATCTGCTTCTTATAAACATTAAATATACTAAATATCTCATTTAGTTAAAGAGTAATAAAAGAAATAAAATACCTTTCCAATGTCCCAACCTGCCCCACTGTATGGGGTAGGTTGGGACACTAAATAACAAATACAAAATACTGTTCAAATTATTTTTATTAACTGTTATAAAAGAGAAATGGCTGAAAATTGTTCAAGTTAATACATTTTTTTAACAAATCTTATATTTGATGCCAGCAAATTCTTCTTTAAAATCTAACAAAATTCACCTTTGGCCTATTGTTTTTTAGGAGTGTTCAACTTCACAAGAATATGAAAACTTACACCAGAATACTTTCTCTTATTTTGTTGTTCTCACCATTTTTTCTGAAACAAAAAAGGTTAATAAATTAATATTTTTACATGTTAAATCATCATCTAAAAATTAGGCACCAAAATATTACTTATTTTGCTTTTATTGATATTTGTTTACACTTTTTAAAGTGTCCCAGGGTGCCCCATCTATGTGTGTCCCAACCTGCCCCATTTTACATTGTATCTTTTGGTAACTACTATACAGTTATATTTAACAATGCTGTTTATTTAGTAGCATAGAAATAATAATAAATGAATAATCTTTCATAACAGTACACTTTTTTTTTAATTTAAATTTTTTTTTCAAAAAAAATTACTTTTTAGAATGCCCATTGATGTAATTTTGGGTTATTCAAAACAAAGAAAATGAAATTGTTCCTTACCTATAAGCACTATCTTCATCAAAATTCTTTGAGAAGTGAAGAGTAATGTCATCTATCAATACACATGAGCACTAATTCCTGGCTGCAAATAAAAGCCTGATAAATAGAGGTGTCCCAAGGTGCGCTATGTCCCAATGTGACCACTCTCCCCTAATATACGTGATGCATTATGTCTTTAAAGCATCGTCGCAGTTTTACTGCTGATTTGAAGCTGAAAGTAATTCAGAAGGTCGACATTGAGGTCGACGAGAAAGCAGTAAGAAATGGCGCAATGAAAAGTAAACATTCAAAACATGAGGTGAAAGCGATCCTATCATCGTGGAAAAACACAATGGTCTGCATTAGAAGACAATTTACATAGCTGGGTTCTCGAACACAGAAATGTAGGTCACTCTGTTTCCTCCGTGAAAATGCGTCTCCGAGGCTATGGCAGAAGAAATGATATCAAAATGTAAAAGTGGAATTAATTCAGTCTAATCAAGACTTTTCGGCCCTCTACTGTACTTAGGTTTTTATTCTTAAAATGATTTAATATTGTCATATTAATACCTAATTTTACACGTATAGTTCTCACAGTATCTAGTCGTGCGGACTATACGTGCGAAATTACGGTATTTATATATACACTCAAGAGCCAAAACATTATGACCACTCCTACATTTTGCAAGGAACTCGCCTGGATGACGTGGAAGGCACGTGATCAGATGGAAGTGGTATTTAACTGCTACTGGAGGGCCTGCAGAATCATTCTTTCACTTATTTCTGTGTGTGGTGGGAAATGCTGCGGATCTAAGCGATTTTGATAGAGATAAGATTGTAATGTCTCGAAGACTCGGAACAAGAAGAATTTCCGAAACTGCACGACTCATGGGTTGTTCGCTATCTATAGTTGTTAGTACTTATGAAAAATGGGTGACCAGCAGTAGACGACATGGTGTTGGACGTCCACACATTATCAAAGAAAAAAGTCGTCGGAGACTACCTCGCATGGTGAAGCAAAACCGGAGCCAGACAGTGGCTCAGCTGACAGCATAATACAGTGCAGGGTCAAGTAAAATAGTATCGGAGCACACTGTTCAGCGGACACTGTTGGATATGGGGTTACACAGCAAACGTCGCACTCGAGTGCCTTTGCTGACCAAGTGTTATCGCCAACTTCGCCTACGCTGGGCACGGGAACATCGCGACTGGTTCATGGATCAGTGGGATTTGCCTGATCAGATGAATCACGGTTTGTCATTCCTCAAGTCGATGGCCTTGTCAGGATACGCTGTCTACCAGGTGAACAGTTACTCCCTCAATGTGCAGTAGATCATACACAACCCGGTGGAGGAGGTATTATGCTTTGGGGGACATTCTTTTGGGTTTCTCTGGGACCCGTGTTTGTTGTAGAGCAGAGCGTCAATGCTACAGGGTATCTGAACATCATTGAGGACCATTTGCACCCTTACATGGCCTCTGCTTTTCCATCTGGAAATGGAATGTTCCAAGAGGACAACGCCACGTGTCACAAGGCTGAAATTGTGTTGGAGTGGTTCTTGGAATATGATTATAAATTCCAGTTAATGTCCTGGCCGCCTAACTCATCGGATCTCAATCTGATAGAACACATTTTGAATGCCATAGAATGGGAGCTCAAAGTTCAAAGACCACCAATTCGCAATATCTCGGATTTGCGTTACCGTTGCTTAAACATCTGGTACAATCTATCTCCGGCCATCTACCAAGGACTTGTGACATCCATGTCAAAGTGGGTTGAAGCTATGTTGCGCGCCAAAGGTGGGACAATTCGTTATTAACAAGTGGTCATAATGTTTTCACTCTTGAGTGTATATATGTGTGTGTGTACCTATATTATCAGAAGAAGCTGCATACATTTCATTAAAAATAAATTCTCTTTTGGAAAGAAAAAGAGACTAAAAATAAAAATAAGACTAAACATAAATAACTCCTCTGATTTATTTATAAAATTAATTTAACACTAGCAATATGTTTACTCAATAATCACTCTAAATCATATTTTTATTTAAATTATCTAGTTGTAAAATTCCCTGGTTCCCATAATGCTTAAAATTATGGGTCCCTGATACACTTAAAAAGTTATTTACAGACTATTTCCTTTTTTTTCAGTAAATTTAAATAGGTTACATACCTCATTTTGCTGCCAACTTGAGCAATTTCTCGCCAAGCACATATTCTCTACGATCTTTTAAACGTAATTTTTCTACGTGCAGACAACCTTCCCGCAGATTATATTGTTCAAAATCTAAAAATTCATACACTTTGTGTCTAATACTATTTTTCCATATTAGTTAAGATCCTTGTTTCAAATGCGCAAGCTATTTTTCGAAACGAAAATTGACACCAGATCTGAAAAATTTGACACCAAGGCAATTTTACTTACGGTTTAAGCTGAATTGAACTTTAAAACAGACGGTATTTACAATCACTCTCTTTCTCACGCTTCCATTTTCGGAAAACATAAAGAACGATTTCTTTGAATGAAATATGCCAAAAGCGTGAGATTATTACTTGGAAATTCACTTGTTCCGATGTTTTCCGGATACATATTCCCCAGACAAATTCGGAATGTTTTTAATAATGCATTGTTTTTCTAAATGTTTACTTGACAGATATCAATGAAATATTTATGAACAGTTCTTGGAATAGGAATTATCATGCAAATATTTTCTCTATTTTTCTAATAGTCATATTTTATAGATATTTACTTCTCATCTTCAAGTATAACTGAAAAACGTTTACTTAATTTAGTAACTTATTGATGAATTAATAATGAAGTTAATATAAAAAGAAAAATATAATAAATCTTTAAAGAATTTTATAAAATTTCATAACAAATATTTAAATAAATGCAATACAGATATATATATATATATATATATATATATATATATATATATATATATATATATATATATATATATACACGTATGTGTGTGTAATATATCAACATTAATTTACTTTAATATCTTTTTAAAAACCTTCTCTCTCCCATTCTAATTCCTTAAAATCTATTTCGACTGCCATAAAATGTCTTAATCAATGAACTGTCCTCAACTTAAAATTCTTCCAACATAGTTCCCAAAGCTTTTTGTGCAATAGATGTAAATCATATGTACATTCAATACATTCTTCACCAGTCGCCGTGAATGGGTCAATTCTTTTCCTGATCTAACGGTTAAACTGGCTGACTAAATGTCCTTTTCCTTGGGAAGATGTTATCGGTCTCGCTTTGTCGGTCAACTCCGTTCCATCAAAATGTTTTATGTATAATTCTGTTGTGTCAGTAACTATTTAAGTTCTCTATATTGTACTTCTCTCAATTTAGCCCGACTGCAGCATTAATTATTAGTCTAGCTGCATAGGCTTCGCCTTGTCTAGTATCCCAGAAAAGTAAAAAGAATCTGGGGAAAACCCATATTAAATGTTTTTTTTTCAAATGTTTCACTGAGCAAATTTACAATTCTAGAAAATTGAAAATTTTTCTTATCCCGTCATATGACGGGCTATATGCTCAAATGGTTCAATTTTGGTCCCTGACACACTTAAAATTACTGACTGTGTACTTTCTAATTTTAAGTAAATTTAAATAGGTAAAATACCTCATTTTTCTTCCAACTTTGGCGATTTCTCGCCAAGCTTATTATATTCTCTACGATCTTTTAAATGCAATTTTTGTGCGTGTTGACAACTTTCCTTCTGACTATGTTTCATAACCTTAAAATATCTATACTATATGTCTAACACTATTTATCTATATTAATTAATATCCTTGTCTGAAGATGCCAAAATATTTTTCAAAGGTAGAAATGATATGATAGCGAGGGCTGAAAATTTTGTCACCAATGCAATTTCACACACGGTTTTAACTGAGTTAAACACAGAAAAAGACTACGTCTACAATCGAACCCTTTTCTCTCAGTTGCAATTTTCCAACACAATAATATCCTCCTATCATAAAGAACATTAAAAGTAACTTCTATTTTGAAAAAAAAAAAATATGTTCGAATAAGTAATTACACTGATATATTTGTAACATTAATTTAAATTAGTACTTAATTTTCTGAATAGAAGAATTATATTTTTAAATAAATTATCTACTTTGATAGATCCCTATTATCATTAACGTAGTTAAATATTGGTCCCTGTAACACTTAAAAAGTTATTGACAGTGTATTTCCTAATTTTTGGTAAATTCATATACGTATCATACCTCATTTTGATGCCAAATGGGGCGATTTCTCGCCAAGCTTATATTTTCTATGATCTTTTAAATTTTCCATTAATGTGGTTAAATATTGGTTCCTAAGACACTTAAAAAAGTTACTGATAGTGTGTTTCCTAATTTGGAGTTAATTTAAATACGTATCATACCTCATTTTGATGCCAACTGGGGCGATTTCTCGCCAAGCTTATATTCTCTACGATCTTTTAAATTTTCGATTAATATTTTTAAATATTGGCCCCTAAGACACTTAAAAAAGTTACTGATTGTGTCTTTCGTAATTTTGAGTTAATTTAAATACGTATCATACCTCATTTTAATGACAACGGTCGATTTCTCGCCAAGCTTATATTCTCTATGATCTTTTAGATTTCCCATTAATATGGTTAAATATTGGTCCCTAACAGACTTAAAAATGTTAATGATAGTGTGTTTCTAATTTTGGTTAATTTAATACGTATCATACTCATTTTTTCTGAACTTGGCGATATGCCAAGCTTATATTTTCTGATTTTTTTTTAAATTTTCCATTAATGTGGTTAAGTATTGATCCCTAACACACTTAAAAAAGTTACTGATAGTGTATTTCCTAATTTTGAGTTAAATTTTAAATACGTATCATACCTCTTTGAGTCCAACTGGGATTTCCGCCAAGCTTAATTTTCGATCTTTTTAAATTTTTCCTTGTGGTTAAATATTGCCCCTAAACACTTAAAAAAGTTACTGATTGTGTTTTCTAATTTTGGAGTTAATTTAAATAAACATCCTCATTTTCTGCCAATGTTTTTCGCCAAGCTTATATCTATTTTTTTTTTAAATTTTCCATTAAGTTAAATATTGGTCCCTAAACACTTAAAAAGTTACTGATTGTGTCTTTCGTAATTTTGAGTTAATTTAAATACGTATCATACCTCATTTTAATGACAACGGTCGATTTCTCGCCAAGCTTATATTCTCTATGATCTTTTAGATTTCCCATTAATATGGTTAAATATTGGTCCCTAACAGACTTAAAAATGTTAATGATAGTGTTGTAATGTTACGGTATCATCTGGGAGCGTGTGGGTGTCGAAGAGGTTATGACTCGAAGTACAGCTTAGAAATAATAACAACGTTTATTCTTGATTAAAATGGAATGTGTACAAATTTTCCAAATGGAAATCACAGCTCTCAGGGGGGTTGGAGTGGACTTAACAGTCGCAGGTTCAAGATGACCCTAAAAAACAATCTGACAGTCGTAGACAGATACCGTTGTACAGGGGTACAACTGGGCCTCTTTGAGTCCCACAGAAAGGCTGGAGAAAAGCTTTCCAAAACAAACCAACGGCCGCAAATCCAAACTCTGTCCGTTCTCTTTTCCTGGGGACTCTGCTACGAAAAACTCGCTCCATCTGACGTTACCTTTCGCCTCTTCCCATCAGTTTTTTTCTTTCCTTGACGCTGTTTTGGCAGTCTCTGATTGGCTGCTTCGGTACCGCCTCACTGTCTGACAATTTGTTCTCCCGTTCGTCCGTCTAATTTATCTTGGACATCTCAAAGCGTGGTCGAAGCGACAACCCTTTCTAGTGTAGTGTCAAAAACCCAGACAGAGTGCCGCCCTGCCCTGGGCTTTAACAAAACCCCTTTGTGAAATCAATGGGGCGAACCGACGTCACAGTGTATTTCCTAATTTTGAGTAAACTTAAATACGTATCATACCTCATTTTACTGCCAACTTGGGCGATTTCTCTTTAAGCTTTTATTCTCTACGATCTTTTAAATGCATTTTTGGCATGCATTTTTCAATAATTAGACAACTTTATTGCTGAGTATATTTTTCATAACCTAAAAATATCTGTACTACGTGTCTAACACTATTTATCCTTTTTAATTAATATCCTTGTCTGAAGTTGTCAAAATATTTTTAGAAAGTAAAAATGATATGATAGCGAGGACTGAAAATTTTGACACCAATGCAATTTCACACGCGGTTTAAACTGAGTTAAACACTGAAACAGACTGCATCTACAATCGAACTCTTTTCTCTCGCTTGCACTTTTACAAAACAAAAAGGACAATTTCTTTGAATGATATATTCTAAAAGCGTCAGTTCATTATTTGGAAATTCACTTGTTCAGATGTTCTTCAGCTACGTATTACTTTCTTCAATAAAGAATGTTTGCAAAATGGTATTTTACACATATCTTATTGAAGATTTCTGTTTTACTAATTTTTTGTATGACAGGTATCTGTGAAATATACATGAACATTTCTTAGAATGCAATGACTTTGTTAAAGTGATATAAATAAGACAAGATAGAATTCTGAATATTTTGCCTGAGGTATTAATGGCTTTTTCGAGTTCGAAATATACGAAAATTTAACGTCTACTATTTTTATCCGGCTAGAATTTGGTGAATATTTTTATAATGATACATATTTTATAAATATTTCTTTTCATGTTCATATATCACTTTAAAGAAGTATATTTTACTTGGTGGCTTATTTTGGAGTTAATAATATTTTTAATATAAATGAAATGAAAAACACGAAAATGTATGTTTAAAATTCTTAGAATTTTACCATATTCTATGATTTAAAATATTTAAAGAAATATATTTTAGCAGCAAAAGAAAGTGATCAAAATTCATGCGAGATATTATTTTAAAAATTTTACAAAATTCTAGTGTAGAGAAATGAATATCAATGACTTATTTTTAAGATTACTTTAATGCTAGTAAATAGTTTAATCATTAAAACAAGAGTGGATACGAGTATAAATGATTTGCTGATATTATTTATCAACATGATTTTGTCAAGTAGACCTATATAATATAATTTTGCTACTGTTCTATTCTATTTATGTCGAAAGTTCTCAAATAAATTTGAAAGTTCGTAACACCACATTTTTTTAACGAACACGAATACCACACAAAACATTAAAAACTAAATCTACTTTCATCAAATCGAAATCATCTAAATCTAAACTCATTAATAAACACATGGACAAATATGCCTCGATTAAATGATTTTATACAATTAAGTAAATGCTTAAGGAATACAATTTGAATCAACTTATGGTTTGTAGATATCGAAGACTGCTCTCGAGTCGGCGTCGGCTCTAAAAACAATATGGCGATGATTTTCCTCTTTCTCATGTCGCTACAAAAAAATGTTTATCCCGCAAGCCGCGGATGACAGCAGCGTTCACCATCTACTCTCCTCTGCTCACAACCTTATCCGCTAAAAAAATCAGACTGAATTGCTGAGAAAATATAGGGTTCCACTCCAGAATGGCTGGGAGTAAGAATTCCCCAAACAAACGGAGCCTTCTATTGGTTGGGTGAAGTCCATAGTTTCTTTCTAGTTCAAACCGGTTCTGTTCCGGTATGTCTTTGACTATGACTCACGGGAAGAGGTAAAAAGAGCTAAACGGAATGTAACTTACTGTTACAAGTAGAAATGTTATAAAATAAATAAAACAATTTAAATTTTTAATCACACTGCAGAAGACTAATGGCATCAGTTGTAGTTCTGTAGTCATTTCAGTTATTTTTCTCAAAGACAATGTTGAAAAATATAATGACTTTAGTTGAAAGCACTAATTCACTGTATATTCACTATTTACACTACTTCGTAAAAATCTATAACAGAAAATTTTGTCAATAAAAATTTAATAAAATAAACTAATTAACTTCATATAGAAACGATTTAATTCTTGTAAATTTTTATTCGTCTTCAATTTCAACTCCCATTGGCTGTTTTTATCACTTTCTAATAATACAATACATCAAAACTACTTGTGCACCAATCTACTTTAAAATGTGCTTCTTTTTATCGCTAAACTCTTTCACTTTAGGTATCACGTATTATGAACTCACGAATCAGTTTTTGTTTATTATTTATCTATTGATTTTTCTTTATGTCTGCGTTACAGGCTTACTGAAAGAAATCTCACAACTTTTGGACAGAATCATTTTAACCATATCCTGAATGTCCTGAAGAATATAGTAAGAGAAGTTTTCATTCTCCTAACTTGACCTTCACGATTGGGGTAAAATTCAAAATATAGTAAGAAAAATATTACTAAACTATAACTCAAATAACCTTGATTAAAAGTAATATTATTATTTAACACCCTAACAAAACAAAGTAGTAAAATCTAAATAGGTTAAAACTAATTAATTTCATTATTATAAATAATTCGTCAGCCGTTTTTTTTCTTGGAAAATAACGAAAGTTTTGCATACCAATTTTTAAAAATTAGTATCTGTTTTGGATATGCTTGCCTGGATATCCCTAAGCACAAAAATGTCTTTTTTTTCTATCCCTAAACTCTCTCTTCTCTAGTTTTTATGATAGAAACGCACGAATCCGTAATTATCTTTCTTTTTTCCCACTTAACCTATTTATTTCTCCTTCGCTGCTATTCATGCTCACGAAAGAAACTCAGAAATGACGGGCTCGACTCATATATTTCTGTTGACCTATTTATTGAGGGTACTAAAGATAACGAGTGGATCGGGCCAATTTTGGGTACTTACACTCCCGGTAGAAAATTGATTGGCTTACTGGCGCCATCTATTCACTAGTATATTAACTAAAACTACTCAATTAATTGGACAGTTATTTTATTTATTTTTTTTTACATTTTTGACAATATTTTCAGTCAATTTTCTCCTTTTTATTTGGATTTTATTAGTTTTTTACTTTTATTTTTGTTAGTTTTTGTCGTACAATACTTTTTTTTATATTTTTGATAAATTTTAAAATTGATTTTTATTTTTAACTGTCAATTTTTTATCTTTTTTTATTATTTTGAAATCAATTTTTGCTATATAATAAACTTTATACCTCAAGCAGTCTATAATGGGCAGTAAACAGCGTGATTTTTAAAGTTAAAAACATTGTTCTAAAAAATGTCATAATAATATAATAATTTAGAAACTTACATTTTTTGTCAAATAATATTCATAAGTTTAAATTTTACTATTACTCTAAAAGGTATACAGCAATATTGAATAATTACCACACTTAATAAATAGTAAAAGAGATTTTTTCTTGAATATTCTTTGATAGACAATATAAGCTTCTAAAATACTATATTGAAGTACATTTCAATGAGTAATTTTCTCATGCTTAAATCAGGCTATTTACTGTCCATTACAATAAACTGAGAAGCAAGAAATTTTCTACCGGAAGTGTAAGCACCCAAAATTGGCTATCCCGAACCACTCGTCTTCTATCAGCATAAAATTGATTTTCAATGTTTCTTGCACGTGCAATTGAAGAAAGTGACACGTGATATCTGCTATAGTAACCTGCAACATGCTATGTTAGCTGCATACTTAAAATTTTCTTTCAGAACTGATAAATACCTAAAAGTTTTAATATATCATTTTAATTAATTTGTAAGCATATATTATTTCTTCGTTCTTCACATGGATTCATGTGATATTGTTTGCAAATACGTGAGCTACTATTACATGTAATCAGAATAATTTCTTTAAGAATAATTTAGAATAATTTACAATGTTTAACTTAAAACATTATATAATATTTTTAGGTAATGTAATAAAAATATTATTTTTCTGGTCAGTCTGTTTCCAATACTAGCTGTAAATATAACTTTTTTCAATATTTAAATAACGCCCTGGAAAAATAAAATAGAACAAATCAAGACACGCCCATTCTAGTTGTTCTTTACAAATATCCCTACGAGACAAAATATTTTAGTTATTTTCTTTTTGATTAATTCCCATTAATCATAGAGGTTAATATCTAGGTTAATGCTTTAATGACCTTAACATTTTCTGCTCAAGTGGAAGACATAATTTCTAGATACACAGTTTCAGAAAATAAGTTTTATGTCGTCAGTCAGTTTTTTGTCTATCCTTGTAACACACAAAGCAAGAGAAAGAAAAAATAAAATCTCGGTTTTTGGTAAAATTATTTATTTACAGAGCTTAAAATATGTATCAAGTTTATATTATGAAAATTTATTTGCTGTAAAATACTGAAACAAAACTTTTATATTTTTCAGATATATATGCATTATTATCTGAAAATCCTATTTTCTTGCAAAATATATCATGCAGTAGATTAGTTTTATACTTTTGAGTTTTAATAGGGGCAACAGAGTGATTAGTTTATAGAACAATGGTGTGGGAAATAGCATCAAGTGATTATTATTATTTTTTTTTACATTTATCAAAGTCAAGACAATCTCTTATTTGCTATGAATGACTGTTAGTATAAAATTATATATATATATATATATTAATATATATATATATATACACATATATACATATATATATACACATATATATATACATATATATACATAAATATATACATATATATATACATATATATACACACTTTTATATATATATATATATATATATATATATATATATATATATATATATATATATATATTATATATATATATATATATATAATATATATATATATATATATATATATATATATATATATATATATATATATATATATATATATATATATATATATATATATATTTATATATATATATATGTATGTATATATATATATGTGTGTGTGTGCAATATATCAAAATTATTTAACTTTAATATTTGCTTAAAAACCTCCTCTCTCCCATTCTAATTTCTAAAAAATCTTTTTCCCATCCTCTAAATGCCTTAATCAAAGTAGTGTCTTCGACTTAAAATTCTTTCATGGAATTCCAAAAGATTTCCTATATATATAAATTTTCTGTCTCTTCCACACATTTTCCAGATCTCGAAGGCAAATGGCTCGGCGCTTTTTCCTGATCTTAAAACATAATTAGCTGAGTAAGTTTCTTCTCCCTTATGAAAATTCTTTCTGTCTTCGCTCTTAGGTGCACCTGTGTTCGAGTAGAGTGATTTTTTTGTCTTTCTTTTGTCTGTCGTTGAATATTAAAGATGTCCTTTTTAGCAGCTCTAAAATAAATTTTTTAATTAGACCTGTGCCGTTCTCTTCAATGGTGGAGAGAGAGAGAGAGAAAGTTTGTGATCTCCTTTTTTCGTCCAGTCCTACAATACGAGATCACCTGCCTTGAAGGAATGGGATCTGAGATGGATATCAGAACTTTTCTTGTTCTTCAAATGTGTCTCATACACATTATTTGCTGCTTCGGCCCTGGCCAAAGTTAAAAGTTCTAGTTGGTCTTCATGTGGCGTGTCATCGACAACCATACATATGTTGCCAACTTTCGTTTTTACAAATTAACATAAAGTAAACGATTAGAATTCTTTCATCGATATACAAAGTAAACCTTGCAATTGGGCCTTAAGGTCAATGATAAAAATATTTTTACCTAAGAGTAACTTTTCTATATTAAGTAGCAAAAAGATCAAACTTTTTGCGAATAAAGTAATATTTTTAAAACAAAAAGCGTATAACAAAATAGTGAAACGAATGTGTAAAATATAAAAGTCAAATATGTTCTGTTACACAGATTATAATAAATAAACACTGTGAGGAATAAAAAATCCTTTATCAACATATAAATATTTATAATTACATAAATACAATAAGAGTTACCATTTTATAAGAAACATTTGTGTTAAAGTGAATTTCAGTTTTAAACAAACTTCGTTTAAAAAAAACAATTATAGGCAACATATTCCAATAACAAGAAATTATCGATTGTTCTTCAACGACATCGGTATCGCTCTAATTATTATTATGATATTGCTCATTTTTCTGTTAAATAACAATTTTAAATGTCATTTAAAGTATTTTTAATGCTTCTTTTCTTAAAGGTTCACTCGCTTCTGTCACTTTTATTGGCATTTAGTGAAACGCCTGAATTATGTTGAAGCTTTGCTTCTTTCTATCAGGAAATTTTGCCAATATATTACCATTTTGCTGTAATTAATTAAAATAATGATTGATGATGGAACGGAGTAGAGGGTAACAATGCTTTTAAGTCATGTAACTGTAGAAACTAATTTATATATTATATTATTAAATACAAGGGTTTAGTGTATACTTACAGCCAAAAAAATATGAAACCAAATATATTAACATTGTCTTTCTTCAGTCACAATTGTATAAAATTTAGCATATTTTTGAAACTATCTTTAAAGTTTAATTTCATTATATATGTTAACACTTTGCAATCTAAACAAAGAAGTCAGTCATGCTGGATTTTATCTCTATGAAGTAAACATTATCCCACTCATACAAATAAATAGTCTTTAACTTCAGATCTTGCTATGTGGAACTTATTTTTGTTTCTTTTAATAATTTCTCACTGACTAATAATATGTACTGGATTTAATAATAAAAGTGCCAGAGCAGTGATTACGACTGTTATGGACATGTTAAGTTGAATTCCTTAAAATCCTGATAGAAAGATACAATTTATGAGTTTTCCTAAAATCCCATGAAAATGATTATTACCAAATAAGAATCAAATGTAATTCAAGGATCTAAGATAGATTTTGTAACCCCTAGAAATGTCATGGACAACTTTATTTATATGCTAGTAAGTTTATCTTGCTTTATAAACTTTGGAGACACGTGTTTTCTCAAATAACACGTATACCGGGTGGTCTAAAAGAGACTTCCCCTATACTTGGTGGTCATAAGTAAAAAAATCAAATTACGACCTTTCCAGGTACAGAATGTTAAATACATATATTTTGGAAGAAAAAATAAATCAAATGTAGTACTATCATTTATTACTATCATAAGTATTAAATGTAAAAAAAAAAATTCATATTTCTCAAAACAATTGAGAAAATGTTTAACAGGAGATTTTGATGCGAAACCACTTTCCGCTAAAGGCTTAAATGTCGAAACTACTTAAAACTAACCGATATAAACTGTATTCTTACTTAACATATTTACTAAAACGTATGAATAGTCTGTTCAAGCAAAATTCAACAAGCCGGCAGAACGGCCCCCTCATCCACATGGTCAAAAACGATTTCTTAGGAGGACATTTAGTATTATGTCATTCTAGAATAGGAAAGCCACATTCTATGGTTGTCCACCGATGTGATTTTCATTATTTGAGGAAATATATACTCAAAAGAGTTGCATTTTAATTTTCATCTACCGATCATGTAGTTATTTCCTCTGTAGATAAATTTTAAAAATATTTGTATTTGAAAGATTATCAGGTAGAGGAATATTTTGACAGATAAAAAACACATATTTATGCTCTACACCAACCCTGAAAGTGCAACTACAACTGTAAGTAGAACAAATGATGTAGAAAACACCAGTAAAAGTTGCATAGCTATTATCATTTGCAAAATGTAACAAGTCTATGGGAGGTGTAGATGTAGCTGATCAACGTAGAAAAATCCATACTGCATTCAGGAAATCTTAAAATTTTTTCATTCCTTTTTATTAGACATTGCTGTAAGAAATGGATATTTTTATAGTAACTTTATAACATTCCAATGTCCGCACGACAATATATTTATACGATTTCAAATTGGAAGTGATTGAAGAAATCGTTAATGATTGTTGCTCTCTGTGAAAAAGAAAAGCAATATAAAAATATGGTATATTTAATGATTATATGAAATGTCATATGAACCTACTATACTTTAATATTTAAACATAAAAAATTAAATGTTCTGGGGAATAAAAAAGAAAATATAGTATTCTACAGTTTGAACTCTCCAAACTTTTATCTGTTTGTCCAAAGTACTTTCAAATGCACAATAGTGGAGCTGCAGTCAAGTGGGTCATATGTGTGGAACGAAAAAAGGATTAGCTGTTAAAATAGCCAAAACATGGAACAGGCAGAACAAAATTTGTTTTCAACGGTATTAGTAAATTATAAAGTTCCGGTTAGGGGGAGGATGTAGGAAATCTTGAAATTCTCCGTTGAAGAAATTGGGTAGTTTCCGTATTTTGAAAAGCTAGTCCAAACTCATGGTTTCTAGTGAAAGATTTAAAAGCGACAAATGTAGTCAAATTGACTACTGACTGAATTAATCCTACAGCTTTAAACATAAATTAAATGTTTTATATTACTTTAAAATACTATTATTTATTTTTACTTTTATATAGTAATATTATTTATAGAAATAAAGATTACGGTTTTAAATATTATTGCAAATTTTTCATAAATGTCTGTTATCTTTTGCTAAAGAAACAAATTGTAATCAATTTTGAAACTTTTAAGTAAAATGACATTTTTAATTCCAAGAGTATATATTTCGCATACATAATGTACGCATTTCTTACACATATCACTTGTTTTACTGTTTTTACAGCATTGAAACTCGTATTGACGTCTACTTGCAATTTTTTTCGGAGGAATTGAGCTTTTTTGTTTCTTTTCAAATACAATTATTGTAGTTATTCATTTAACTTAAAAAAGAAGATATGTCTAATTTTATTTATACCAATTTATTATCAATATCTGATTTAGGAGTCTGTTCCTTCTAAATTGATATTAATTAAAAATACATGCACTGTCATCTACAAGAAGTAGTCGGAACAGAATATTTACACATCATCTGGTCAACAATATCAAATGCAGAGTTTTTATGTAGAACTAACTCTAAAATTGCTGAAACATTTTTCTTATTTCTTGAACCCAAGTCAACATTTCTTATTTTATTTCTCATTTCCCTGATAGACCGTGAACATTATTTTTTCTATTCTTTAGAAAAATAGCTTTATACAGCTGTGTTTTTGATTTGATTACTTAATACGAAATTCCTTTCCGAAGTCTTTGTACTAGGCCTACGAAATTCATTTTAATTTACCAATGATAAAGATGAAAGATAATTGCCTAATGTCATATTACTACTGCACTCAGATAAAGGCTTAAATGGCAACATTTTCATGAAGCCTCGTAGTTTTAAGTATTTCAAGTACCTTTTTCCATAATATAGAAAAGTATTTACTTAATTCTGAATCTAGAATAAAATATCTAAAATTTTATACTGAATTTTACTGGTTTATTTGGTGTTTACTGTATAACTTTTTACTTCGATTCGGATGAGAATTAATTGTTTATCTACAGTAAAATTATTTTCTATGTCTAGAAAATAACATAAGTTTTGGAGTCAATTAGGACCTCCGGTGTTTCTTTGGGTCTCAAAAACCTATACTAATATATTGTTTCTTGGAAAAAAAGAGAATTTTTTTATTATTAAAAATAGGAAGTATACTCTGTATAGTACAGAGAAAGATTCATTATAGATAAATATTCATAATAAAAGTATACATTTCTGCAATAAATATACTTTCTATTTTTTTTCACTGTTCAGAAGTTCATCTAGCTTTCCTTCATTTTTCTTTTATAACGTAACATTTATTTACCAATATGACTTTTAAATATATCGTTGAATACGGCATTTATTTCAGCCTATTTTGACCTCTATGCTTCATAAGGGTAGTATGGGAAGGAATTGTTATATGAAATATTAGAAAACAAACTAATATACGTAAATCTACTGATATAATTAGCATAAATGGTGGGCAAAAGAAGGAGGGAAAGGTAGAATAATATTTCCTGTGGAAATAAACAGTGAGTGGAAGTAATACGTAAATACATCAAATATGCACGTGTATTACAAGAAATACCGGGTGGTCTAAAAGAAACTTCCCCTATATATGAGTCTCTAAGTGGCCGAACAGTTCAACCAATCGAAATGAAATTTCACATATAGTTATTTCAATGTGTGGGGTCCAGATTGTGAAGATTTAAAACAATAAACTTCTCACAGTTACGGTTACAACGACAAAATTTCAAAATTTTCGAATGCCAACAATCATTTTATTCGAGTGTAAACTGATTAGCTCACGGGGAAACTTTAAATGGCGTTGGAACGAGACACGAAATTAGCTTAAAATAAAAGAAGAGCATGGCGTATTGGCACGAATCGAGACGTAGTACGAACATATCAAAAATTATATCACATAATCAGCATAAAAATGACAATGAGAGGAAACATAAGCAGCTAAAAGATGAAAGAAATAGATAGTAGGGTGTATTTGTGAATCCATGACACAAAAATCTAGTGAGTAGAAAGTTTAGAGATATAAAAACACATAATAATTTTGTTCTTGTGAACATTTGTCCGGTCCTAGTTTAAAAATCAATCCTCAAGTCAACTGGATTATATCACATAATAAAACAGCATTAAAATGACAACGAGATTAAAAATAAGTAGCTAAAAGATGAAAGAAATAGATAGTAGGGTGCATTCGTGAATTAATGACACAAAAATCTAGAGAGTAGAAAGTTTAGGGATAGAAAAACACATAATAATTTTGTTCTTGTGAAATTGATGCATTTGTCCGGTCCTAGTTTAAAGATATTCAAGACATTCAAGTTGTTGTTGCAACTGGATTCAATATGACGAGCTCTCTAATCCAGATATCTCTAAACAGTAAGCATAAAAATGACAATGAGAGGAAAAATAAGCAGCTAAATGATGAGATAAATAGATAGTAGGGTGCATTCGAGAATTCATGACACAAAAATCTAGAGAGCAGAAGTTTAGGGATAGAAAAACACATAATAATTTTGTTCTTGTGAAATTGATACATTTGTCCTGTCCTAGTTTAAAGATCTTCAAGACCTTCAAGTTGTTGGTGCAACTGAATTCCATGGGACAAGCTCTATAATCCAGAGATCTCTAAACAGTAAGCATAAAAACGAGAATGAGAGGAAACATAAGCACCTAAAAATGAGAGGAACAGATAGTAGGGTGCATTCGTGAATTCATGACACAAAAATATAGAGAATAGAAAGTTTAGGGATAGAAAAACACATAATGATTTCGTTCTTGTGAAATTGATGCATTTGTCCGGTCCTAGTTTAAAGATCTTTAAGACCTTCAAGTTGTTGGTGCCACTGGATTCCATATGACGAGCTCTCTAATCCAGATATCTCTAAACAGTAAGCACAAAAATGACAATGAGAGGAAAAATAAGAAGCTAAAAGATGAAAGAAATAGATAGTAGGGTGCATTCGTGAATTCATGACACAAAAATCTAGAGAGTAGAAAGTTTAAGGATAAAAAAACACATAATATTTTTGTGTACAGGGATATCCGTATTCTGCAGGGACAAGAGATGAAATGAGTGTTTTGTGAATCTGAGAGATTCACCCGGAATCGGAAAAACTAATCAAATTTCACATCTTCGTAAAATAGAATTTCAGGAAATAAAGCAATAAAATTTCATGCTGTAAATGATGGAGAGAAGTATGAATATTTAATGTATGGCCTGATTTTAATTTAATACGAAGTTTTTTTTTTATTTTACATATTTTAAGTTTTATACATTTTTCGGTTGAATATTTTAGTTTTTAATAACAAAACTCAAAAATTGGGTATATAGAAAAATGTCTGTTCTAACTATGTTATAAAAAATATGTCTGTAAAACTAATAGTTTTAAAGGTATGAGGAGACGAAAATGATACATTTTTTTATATTTTTAGAGTTTTAATTAAGTAGCTGTGAAAGATAATGAACTACGTATTTGTATTGTATTAAATGTTCAAAATTTCTTAAATACTACTCATAAATATATATTACGAATTTCTCTTTAATAAGTCTTTAAGGAGTGTAACAATAAAGAAAAGTTACTCAAAAAATGTATCACAATACTTGTATTTTGAAAAATAATACAAGTTTTAATTCTTATAAGATGATTTTTTCTCTTTGAAAAGAACACAGATCAAGTCTAATACAGTAAAAAGCGTTCTCAGAATTGATTTTCTTCTAAAAACATTTGATTTAATATAATTCATTTAAATGTTTCGCAGAATTGAATTAAAATTGAACATTCTATTTTATTATAATATATTATTATTATTTTATAATTGAAATATTATTATATAATTGAACATTCTATTTTATTAGTATATATTATTACTTTTCTATAATTGAAAATTTTATTTTATTATTATGTATTATTATTATATACTTGAACATTATATTTTATTATTAACATATATTTGTATTGATAATTTAGTGTAAAAATGTTTTTAAGGATATGTTTCTTGAATGAATTTATTATTTTTCCATCTTTAATCAAAATGAATTACCTAAAAATTTTATTACTTCTTCAGATTTTTTAAAAATAATAAAGCATATTTTAAGAGATGAAATGCTTTTGGAATACATGTATAGATAATTTTAAATACTGATTAAAAATTAAATGTACATCAATTTAT
>CM063509.1:94479481-94511981 GCA_032207245.1 Pardosa pseudoannulata | reverse complement strand
AATCGCTATATATTTTTGTTTTGTTGAAACGGAACAAAAAAAAATACAGTTGGAAGCAATGATAAAAACATCTATTGGCCATGTTGATTCCTTTATCCTTTTTTTCTATAATTAATATAAAAAGCACCGCAATATAACATAACAATAAATTGGCAAATTCTTATAAAAAATTATTTTGACATTAATATCACCCTAAAAATACGAATATCGATACCAAAAAATATACCAGTTACAATTAATCGATCACTTCTTACTATCAACCTTAAAATAACGATGAAAAGATACAGACTATAAAAGATTCGAACAAAGATATATTTTAATAGAAACGGGGGAAATGCGTTGAAGGAGGTCTGCATTTTATCAAGCAGTAAATGCCAACAGGCTTCGATTAATTTTCTAAATGGAAGTAACTCTCTAATCTTTTGAAAATGAAAACAATGAGAAGTTTTGTCCTTTGGGTGTTAAATGTAGTCGGATCATCTGTCTTATTTAGATTCGTTAACGGTCGAAATTAATTATTCAAACCAATTCGCCAAGAATATGGCTCTGATTGAATGAGTTTTTTGTAAATTTATTTGTGTATTTCATTTTAAGTATAGTGGTTTATTTTCATTTGGTGGAATTTAATGACGAAATGTTCTGATGAAAAAATGTCTGAGACGATTACAGATTCCTTAATGATTGAAATTAATTATCTAAATCACTTTTCTAAGATCGCAGTTAAATGCTTTATTTAATTTTTATTTTAATATTCTATAAAAGTGTATAGTTACATCGAATTACTCTTCTGTTACCGAAAACAACTGTGTATAAAGGATTGATAATTTTTTCAAATATAATATGCTAGTTATATAAATATAATTTTTTAAACCACTTTTTCAAAAATTAAGTTCTGATTGAATATATCGGTTTTATACTTTTGTATATTTCATTTAAAGTATATTGATCATATATGCCAAATTTTATTTTTGCATAAAAAAATATTGTTTTTAAATTACCACAGTGACATATGTGGTAATTTAACAATACTTTTTGATTCAAAAATAAAGTTTAAATATCTTAAAAATTCACAAAATATTAAAATTAATTATCTGAAATATATCGATAAGAATGTGGTTATAGTGAATTATTTATATTTTTAATAGCTTATTAAACATGTAAGGTTATGCTATATTAATTTGTTTGTAATTGTAAATCGTTTTTGTAAAATAACTATTGTTCTTTTTCTGTAATACGGTAATTATAAAGAATAATTTTTTAAACACATTTACGAAGGATATGGCTCTAATTGAATTCTCCTTTATTTTCATTTTTTCGGCATTTCATTTAAATAATAGTGGTTTTATTATTTATTGTTGAAATTTAATGATGAAAAAAATATGAAAAGTTTATAGATTCCTTAATAATTCAAATAAATTCCGTAAACAACTTAGCAAAGATCCCATTACTAGTTAAATATTACTTTTTCAAAAAATTTTCCCCGTTTCAGAAAAATGTATAGCTGTATAACATTATTGTTTTATTCCAGAAAAAAACTTAGTTAAAATACCTGATATTAATAGAATCATTCTGTTATTACAAAAAAAAGTCTGGAAAACACCTGATTTTTGAAGCATTATTCTCTTAGTCCAGAAAATAACTGTGTAAAAGTCATTGATTTTTATAGATTTATTCTGTTATTATAGAACACTGTGTAAAATCGCCAGATTTTTATATCATGAATCTGTTATTATAGAAAACAACTGAGTAATAATGCTTGATTTACATAGTATTATTTTATTATTACAGAAAATAACCATGTAAAAACGCTTGATTTTTATAATAAAGCTAAGGCATTAAAAACTAAGTAATTTCAAAGATAAGTCCTTGCCTCTTTTTTCTGCCAAAAATAGTTTAAAAAATATAGGTTGCATAAGAAGTGACAAGATTCTTCGCGTGGAACTACAAATAACAAATTACTCTCCATTAAAACAAATATTGAGGAATGGAACACTGTATCGTCAGGATACATATCAGGAAGTTATTCTTACTCATCTTCTAATTGGAATCAAGCAGTTCGCCCATCGTCATCTTCTGCTGGGTGATCCTGCACCTGTTAGTGGTAACTGCAATGGTATCATCGCTATAAAGCATATCCTCATCAATTGTCCTTGTTTCAAATAACATTGTATTCACCATTTTACCTCCTCATTTATTAATATTAAAATACTTTAAATATTTTGCCTACTCTAGCTGCTTTCCGTTTTAAAAGAAATTGGATTTAATCTCAGATGTAAATTTCGTTCACATCGCTGTGTTTCTGCAACCCTTTTGTTATCTTTCGCCTTCTTTTGTCAAGTTTCGTTTTGTGCCTGTTAGATGTGGGTGCATTTAACCTTGTAAGAATAGAAATGTATGCAATTCGACAGACAGTGCGGGAAACAGAAGAATCCTTGCCCCATGGTCTGCAGATTTATGTTTCTAAAAAATGGCAAAGAGGAGGAGTAAGAGAAGGAACAGGAGAACGAGCATGGAATGAGTTGTGACGAAACTGAATTTCTTTACCTGAATAATAATTCTTTGTTATTTTCTTTTTTTTTGTTGTGAATGTTAATAAATGTCTAGTTTTCATACACATCGCTGTGTTTTCTGCAACCATTTTATTACCTTTCAGCTTGTGTTTTGTCACGGTTCTTCTTGAGCCCGTTAGATGTGAGCTCATTTAACCTTGTAAGAACAGAATTGTATGCAATTCGACAAACAGATCGGGAAGCAGAAGATTCCCTTCACCATGGTCTGCAGTTTTATGTTGCTAAAAATGGCAACGAGGAGGAATAACGGAAGCAATGGGAAAACTCCCATAGCATGAGTTGCAACGAGACTGAATTACTTTATCTGAATCCTGGTTCTTTGTTATTTTCTTTGTGTTTTTGTTTTGTTGTGATTGTTAATAAATGTGTAGTAATGTTTAAAAGGATCATCGTTAATTACTAAAACATGGAGATAATTGCCAACCACAGTGGGTCACGAAACTAAACTTTCCCAACCTTTTATACTTTTATTAAACTGTTTGTCTGTCACAGCTTACCCCACAATGTGGAGCCAAAAAACCACAATCAACAAACCAACCAACTAACATTTATATATAATATCATAATATCTTTTTCATTATCGCTAACTTCAGTAACTTCTATTGCAGAAACAATAATATCATTCCATCCTGTTCATCATCGTCAAAATAATATTTAAAAAACTTCTTCTAACGTAAGATGTCTCTAAGGAATCAATCATAACGATAAAAATTGCACAAATTCAAACGGATGGATTGAAAAGGAGAAATAAATAAATTTTGTGTAGATGATGCGTCAAGGAAACACTTTTCTTTTCTTACCTCCCCTTTCACATACCATTAATTTGTGAAGTATTTGTATACAGTGGAAGATATAGCTAACTTCAGCAATATGTATTGCAGAAACAATAATATAAATCCATCCTGTTCATTATCGTCAAAATAATCTTTAAAAATCTTCTTCTAACATAAGATGTATGTTTTTGTTATTTATATAGAAAAGGAATCAGACATAACTATAAAACTTCGCACAAATTCAAACGGATGGATTGAAAAGAATAAATAAATAAATTTTGTGTAGACGATGTATCAAGGAAACTCATGGTTTTCCCCCTCCACATACAATTAATTTGGGGTATTTCTACGTGATCGTGACATAAAACATATGCACTCAAAAACATGTTTTTTCTCAAAATGTACAAGGTGTTTAAAAAATGACCGATATATTTTAAAAATCAATAAAAACTAAACGAACAGTGATAGAAATTCACAGTTTATTGCAATATGCTTGTGACAATAGTAAATTTTCAGTTATTCAAACTTTAAAATTAGTTACAATATTCGACAACAGATGGCGCTGCAATCTGGAAAAATCTAAACTACGATATTTGTCTGTGGGGACTCTTAAAAGACCAGGTGTACCGCCACTTTCCAGAAACAATTGAATAACTGGAACAGTACATATGTTTTGTATGTGAAGCCATCCCACCTGAGACGTTTACACGGGTTTCTGTTAATTTTGTTCTGAGAATGAGCCATATTATTGCTGTTCATGGTGAATATCAGGAAAGTATCGTAGTTTAGATTTTTTTAGACTGCAGCGTCATCTGTTGTGGAACATTGTAACTAATTTTGAAAGTTTGTCTGCCTAAAACTTTAATATTTTCCCGAACATATTGCAATAAACTGTGTATTTATATCACTGTAAGTTTAGTTTTTATTTATTTTACAAATTTCCGGTCATTTTTGTATGTTCCGTGAGGAAAAAGTTGAATCCTTTTCATTTGAACAAGAATACAAATTCGTGATTAATCATTAAATATAAAATTACTGTTTATAGAAATAATTTAGCATTATACAATTTATCATATTATAATATACTTAAAAACTGCTAATAATATATAATTAGCGTTGTAATTAACTTTGTACAGGGCTTATTTTGAGTGTTGCGTGAATGCAAAACCAATGTGTGGGTAAAAAAAATTTAAAAAAATTAGATATTTTTACAGATAAAAACATGAAGTTAATTACTGAGATCATTTCACCTAGAATAATTTTCTTAACGAAAACTTTTTTTTTTACCTTGTTTGGGAAGTGTAATATTTCTTTCCGTTAAAAAACTGGAATTTTTTAAAATTCTTTAAAGTTCGATGATGTTTGTTCTAATCAACTAACCATGAATATGATTTTGATTAAATACTCCACTTTTATCTTATTATGCACTTTTCATTTGATGCATAACCACTAAACTAATCTTTTCTTGGAAATAATTTATTAAAATTTTCAGGATTATTTACTGATCAAAATTCATTGCACAAACTATTTTCTAAATAGTGGTTTTGATTAAAACCTTAATTATTTTTAAAAAACATTCTTGATATATGAAAATTTCATTTCATATTTTTACGGTTTATACACTGTAACTGTCTGAATAATAAACAGTATAATGTTTATAGATTAATTAAAGATCGTAATTATTTAAACTAATTCAAAAAGAATATGTTTTGATTTAAATACATCACTTTTAATATTTGTCATTTTATTTTAAGTGCTTCCTCATGTACTTTAGTTATAAGCACCATCATATTTTTGTCAGTGCTTTAATGACTTACATTAAATATTCAAATAATTAATCAAAAACATACTTTGGTTTTATTTTTTATCATTTTTTAAAATTTTATATTTTATTTGAAACATACTAATTCCATACTGATGAAATGAATATGTAATGGAAATCGCTAAATGGAAAATGAAAAGAAAAATTTATGAATAATATAACTATCTAATTAATTCCTTAATATATTTCTAATAGAATATTTTTTCACAATTGATTTCAACTGTAGTCGCCTTACCTTTCCATACCTAAATTAATATTTTGTATTTTATTTGAAACATACTCATTTCATACTGGTGAAATGAATATGTAATGGAAACGGTAAATGGAAATATGAAAAAATATTTTATAAATACAATAAGTATCAAATTAATTCCTTAATATATTTCTAATAGAATATGTTTTCACAATTGATTTCAACTGTAGTCGCCCTATGCTTCGATATCTAAATCAGCATTTTATATTTTATTTGAAACATACTGATTTCATACTGATGAAATGAATATGTAATGGAAACGCTAAATCGAAATTTGAAAGAATACTTTATAAATACTATAAGTATCAAATTAATTCCTTAATATATTTCTAATAAACTATTTTTTCACAATATATTTCAACTGTAGTCGCCATACCTTTCCATACCTAAATTAGTAATTTATATTTTATTTAAAACATACTCATTTCATACTAGTGAAATGAATATGTAATGAAAAGCTAAATGGAAATTTGAAAGAAAATTTTATAAATACTATAACTATTAAAATTAATTCCTTAATATTTTTAATAGAATACATTTTCACAATTTATTTCAACTGTAGTCGCCCTACCTTTCCATACCTAAATTAGTATTTTATATTTTATTTGAAACTCAATCATTTCATACTGATGAAATGATTATGTAATTTAAACGCTAAATGGAAGTTTGAAAGAATATTTTATAAATACTACAAGTATCAAATTAATTAGTATATTTCTAAAAGAATATTTTTTCACATTTGATTTCAAATGTAGTCGCCCTACCTTTCTATACTTAAATTAGTATTTTATATTTTATTTGAAACATACTCATTTCATGCTGATGAAATGAATATGTAATGAAACGCTAAATGAAAATTTGAAGGAATATTTTATAAATACTATAACTATCAAAATCAATTCCTTAATATATTTCTAATAGATTATTTTTTTCACAATTTATTTCAACTGTAGTCGCCCTACCTTTTCATACCTAAATTAGTATTTTATATTTTATTTGAAACATACTGATTTCATACTGATGAAATGAATATGTAATAGAAACGCTGAATGGAAATTAAAAAAAATATCTTGTAAATACTATAAGTTTGTAATTAATTCCTTAATATATTTCTAATAGAATATTTTTTCACAGTTTATTTCAACTGTAGTCGCCCTACCTTTTCATACCTAAATTAGTATTTTATATTTTATTTGAAACATACTGATTTCATACTGATGAAATGAATATGTAATAGAAACGCTGAATGGAAATTAAAAAAAATATCTTGTAAATACTATAAGTTTGTAATTAATTCCTTAATATATTTCTAATAGATTATTTTTTTCACAATTTATTTCAACTGTAGTCGATATAATACCTAAATTACCTCACAATTTATTTCAACTGTAGTCGCCCTACCTTTTCATACCTAAATTAGTATTTTATATTTTATTTGAAACATACTGATTTCATACTGATGAAATGAATATGTAATAGAAACGCTGAATGGAAATTAAAAAAAATATCTTGTAAATACTATAAGTTTGTAATTAATTCCTTAATATATTTCTAATAGATTATTTTTTTCACAATTTATTTCAACTGTAGTCGCCCTACCTTTTCATACCTAAATTAGTATTTTATATTTTATTTGAAACATAATGATTTCATACTGATGAAATGAATATGTAATAGAAACGCTGAATGGAAATTTAAAAAAATATCTTGTAAATACTATAAGTTTGTAATTAATTCCTTAATATATTTCTAATAGAATATTTTTTCACAGTTTATTTCAACTGTAGTCGCCCTACCTTTCCATACCTAAATTAGTATTTTATATTTTATTTGAAACATACTCATTTCATACTGATGAAATGAATATGTAATAGAAACGCTAAATGGAAATTTGAAAGAATATCTTGTAAATACTATAACTATTAAAATTAATTCCTTAATATATCTCTAATAGAATATTTTTCACAGTTTGTTTCAACTGTAATCCCCCTACCTTTCCATACCTAAATTAATTTTTTATATTTTATTTGAAACATACTCATTTCATACTGATGAAATATATGTGTAATGGAAACGCTAAATGGAAAATTGAGACAAAATTTTATGAATAGTATAACTATCAAATTAATTCCTTAATATATTTCTAATAGATTATTTTATCACAATTTATTTCAACTGTAGTCGCAATATCTTTTTGTAATAATTTATGAAATTATACTTTTGTTTTATTCTTCATTTTATATTTTATATTTTATTTTAACATACTCATTCATACTGATGAAATGTATGTGTAATGGAAACGCTAAATGGAAAATTGAGACAAAATTTTATGAATAGTATAACTATCAAATTAATTCCTTAATATATTTCTAATAGATTATTTTATCACAATTTATTTCAACTGTTGTCGCAATATCTTTTTGTAATAATTTATGAAAAATATACTTTTGTTTTATTTCTTCATTTTTTAATGTTTTATATTTTATTTGAAACATACTCATTCCATACTGATGAAATGTACATGTAATGGAAACGCTAAATTGAAAATTGAGACAAAATTTTATGAATACTATAACTATCAAATTAATTCCTTAATATATTTCTAATAGAATATTTTATCACAATTTATTTCAACTGTAGTCGTAATATCTTTTTGTAATAATTTATGAAAAATATACTTTTGTTTTATTTCTTCATTTTTTAATATTTTATATTTTATTTGAAGCATACTCATTTCATACTGATGAAATGTATGTGTAATGGAAACGCTAAATGGGAGTTTGAAAGAAAATTTTATATATAACTATAGCTATAAAATAATTTCCTTAATATATTTATAATAGAATATTTTTCACAATTTATTTCCAACTGTAATCGTAATATCTTTTGTAATAATTTATGAAAATTATACTTGTTTTATTTCTTCATTTTTTAAAGTTTTATATTTTATTTAAACATACTCATTCCATACTGATGAAATATATGTAATGGAAACGCTAAAAGGAAAATTGAGACAAAATTTTATGAATACTATAACTATCAAATTAATTCCTTAATTAAGTTCTAATAGATTATTTTATCACAATTTATTTCAACTGTTGTCGTAATATCTTTTTGTAAGAATTTATGAAAAATATACTTTTGTTTTATTTCTTCATTTTTTAATATTTTATATTTTATTTGAAGCATACTCATTTCATACTGATGAAATGTATGTGTAATGGAAACGCTAAATGGGAGTTTGAAAGAAAATTTTATGAGTACTATAGCTATCAAATTAATTTCTTAATATATTTCTGATAGAATATTTTATCACAATTTATTCCAACTGTAGTCGTAATATCTTTTTGTAATAATTTATGAAAATTATACTTTTGTTTTATTTCTTCATTTTTTAAAGTTTTATATTTTATTTTAAACATACTCATTCCATACGGATGAAATGTATATGTAATGGAAACGCTAAAGGAAACTTGAGACAAAATTTTATGAATACTATAACTCTAAATTAATTCCTTAATATATGTATAATAGAATATTTTATCCCAATTTATTTCAACTGTTGTCGTAATATCTTTTTGTAATAATTTATGAAAAATATACTTTTGTTTTATTTGTTCAATTTTTAATGTTTTATATTTTATTTGAAGCATACTCATTCCATACTGATGAAATGTATATGTAATGGAAACGCTAAATTGAAAATTGAGACAAAATTTATACTATAACTATCAAAATAATTCCTTAATATATTACAAATATAATTCTTTTTCACAATTTATTTCAACCGTAATCGCAATATCTATTTGTATTAGTCACATCTGAACTGTTTGATGATTAAACGCCTGAAGGTTTGTAGAAAAGTTTTCCAATGTGTCGAATTTGGAAAGGAAATTTAGATGACAAACAATAACAATTTTCTGTCTATTTTACCTTACTTAGGTTAACTTTGAGTGTTATGCCCAAATGCGGATAAAGATTTTGCATTCTTACATACTGCACTTTTAGCAAAAATTTTTTCTTTCACTCTAGCGATGTTCTTCAAGATGAAATGAGTCTTCTTTGATTGCAATTTGAGTAGCATCTAATGTGTTTGGTTTGTTCATGTGGCATGAAAAAAATAATAAATTTCTTTTAATTTGACCTTACTTAGGGTAATTTTGAATTTTATGCCCAAAAGCGTCACAAAGATCTTACATTCTCATATAATACACGTTTTAATATTTTTATTACATTAACACTAGAATTACGGTGGTCTTTGTATACCTAGAATTACGGCGGATGTCATTTTCACCCCTTCATAAGATGTCTGCTAATTTCTCTACATTTTCCCTCTGAAGATATTTTGCAAGGGTCGTCGGCCTTAAGTACTTGAAGCACTTTCTACTTTCCATAAATTCCGTACTAGCAATTTCTTTACAAGTGCTAGTCTGAATTACGTTGAATTTCCTATTCGCTTTTGAGCGTCTACTAGTTCCCGTTTTGGCATTCTTAGGTACGGCAGAATTTGAACTCATAGAAACAAATCCATTTGTACTTTCACTTGAACTAAAGGGTGACATTGGATTATTCTATAATAAATTCAGAATCACAAGATGTTTCATCTCCATCTTTATCTGCAGAATTATTTTCGATTTCAGAACCGGTATCAGCATCAGATACTTCTTGCATGAGTTACATGATTTCTTCATACTTTAGTCCTTTTCTACGTGCCATTAGTACGTCACTATAATAAAATCATGTAAATAGAATAAAGTTTTCACCTAAAATGTGTTATGAATAATAAACAAAATATCTACGAAAAATCTACAAACGTTCAGCTCAACGTTCAGCTCGTAATAATCTCTTTTCTGTTTTCTTTCCACAAAGAAAAGTATTGAGCATATTTCCAATCATGTGACTGGCAGATGTGACTACGCAGACTCCATAGTTTTCTTTGTTTGTATTTTGTTTAGCTGGTGCAAATGAATAGTTTACAGAAGTAACAGTGTTCAGATAATACAATGGAATGTGTTCACATTTCTTTTTCTCTCAAAAGGGTCAAAATGACACCTGATATATTTCTAGGTATAATCCTTTGCTAGGGCTAAAATAAGAATACGATTTTCTTGAAATCTGTACTATTTCCTAAATCACAATGATTTAGGAAAAGACGAGAAAAGAAGAGCGAAAAAAAAGAAGAGCTGTTACAAATAAAAGTTTGCTAGGTGTCAAAATGACCCCTTCCGTAATTCTAGTGTTAATAAGCGTAAAGTTCATATTAAAATTATAAAAAGAACTGTATATGACCTTTAGTATTTAATTATTTTTCATCTGCCAACTTTTTAAAAATTGTTTTTTACTGTAAGAACTTTTACTGTACCTCAAAACATTTTTAGATACTTAAAAGATGAAATTGAAATTGTTATTAAAGAAATTTGAAGTACAGTAAATACAAGAGAATTTATTGCATTATTTATAGTAGACAGATTGAAGTTCTTTATCTTTGTCTGCAAATACCAAGGTGCTATTCTCTTGTGTGCCTGTCTGTATTATTTCCGGCCGTACCCCACAGCAAATTTCCCACTGGAATCTCGCTGTTGTGAAGGTTGGAACACAATATAAAAAATTACTATAAATAATTTTTTTTTTTGAAAAGTTAATGTTTTAGTTTCGATTTTTTGTAATATTTTTTGTAAATACAGAACGTAATTTTATTTTTAAGAAAAAATATACAGTCTAAAATTGTGTAAATTAAAGCGATCGATTTAATTGTAGTTCACCTTATATGTCTACAAGTATTTTAAATAAACAGATTGTAATGTCTACCGTCACTTTAAACAAAGTAAAAGTGTAGTCTTATTCAGTTTCTTTCATAATTATGTAAATTCTAGAAAACAAAAAAAATAATTATACACGTCAAAATTATTTTGAAAATACTAGATTAATAGGTTTCCGTTGTTGTGACGTAACAGTGACTATAGTAATTAATTCTATCTTTTCTATTTTTATTATATATTTCTCTCTCTATTATATTTTTTTTATATATATATATATAAATATATATATATATATATATATAATATATATATATATATATTATATATATATATAAATATATATATATATATATATATATATATATATATATATACATATATATATATATATATATATAATATTTATATATATATATATATAAATATATATACATATATATATATAAATATATATACATATATATATATATATATATATATAGATATACATATATATATATATATACATATATATACATATACATACATATATATAATACACACATATACATATATATATATATAAATATATATATATGTGTGTGTGTGTGTATATATATATATATATATATATATATATATAATATATATATATATATTAGCATAGAGCCCGTCATATGACGGGATCAGTAAAATGTTTAATTTTCCAGAATTATAACGTACCTTATGAGGCAGGTAAAAAAAAATAGTTTGTTTTTTGGGTGAGAATTTTCTGGCATATGCTCAATAAATTGGTTAACTTCATACCCGTCTAAAGTCTCCCAATACTGTGAATGTAGTTTATAATCACATTGAATTCATTTTGTCAAACCATGTGGATATGTATAAAAAAACAAATACACAAACGAACAAACTTCTTAATTTTCAGAGCTATATAACCTTAAAGTTAGATATTTATAAGTTCGTGAACTAGACTCCTAAACTTTTATGAAAAGAATTTGTTGTTAATACCGGTGATAAAATTTTCATGGCAGCAAAAAATAATCGATGATTAAATACAAAATTATGATATATGTACCTAATCTATTATTTAAGCCAAATATAAAAAGAAAATTATTTACATAATATTTAAGTTCACTGATAAAAGGTATGAAAATAATGCTGACGATATCTAAATAATTTTTCTGCCTTTTTTATGTTATAAAAATTGAAAAATGCTAAATAAAAATTCTAAAATTTTGTAAAATACAAAAATATGTTTTCGTTAGTGTCGTCAGTTTTTTATTATTATTAGCTTATTTTTTAGCTTATTTTTTATTAGCTTATTTATTAGCTATTTTTATTAGCTTATTTATTAGCTTATTTTTTATTATTTACTGTACCAATTTGCAGTTGTTATAATCCCTTGGATTGTGGCTGAGGAAATTGGATAGAATAATAAGGGGAAAAATGAATTATTAAATAGATATTTTGGTGTAATAATTTGATATGTCACACACACACACACATGTTGTGTGTGTTTGTGTCCACACGAATTCTTTATATCTATAACATGTATTTTTTAAGCTATCACTTTAACAGTGTATATTAAAGTTAGATCGTATCCAATTTATTGAAAATTTTCTTTGACTTGGAAAGATTTTCAGCTTGTATAAACTGAACAAAATATTTTATACGATAAATCCAAACAAATAAATTGAAATATTCGAAATGTAAGAAAAAATTCCTGATATGTTTGCGAATAAAAAAAATACATTTAGAGCACTATGTATTGACTGGCGCAGTTTTTTTTAACGAAAAATTGATTTCTAGAAAGAATAACCACATTTAGAATACAGATAGTGCAAGATAAACGTGAGAATAGAACGGCAAGCTGTTTTCGATATATTCCTTTGAAAAATGGCAAAGCATGAAAGTGAATTTATTTCAAAGTAGTTTTGAAAAATGCGTTATGCTCGAGCTCAAAAGACAGGATTTTGATGCTTAAAATCTTTTCATGCGATATTTTAGACTATAAGACAAGATCGTAGGTATTTCGGATTTCAAAATGTAGAGTTCAGAGGATTTTTTTATTTTCATCTATGATACCTTTACATTGTATGTTAATGTATATTAATTTCAAAAATATATTCGTGAAATATCAGTTAACATATTTGAAGTCTTCAAAGTACTTTCCAGCTGTTTAGCTAGTTCGTTAGGATAGAGATTTGAGATATAATCGATGAATATTTCAAAATATAAACTATAACAAATTGCACTAGTGTGTAAAGTCTTTACAAATAATTTGACTTAAGTTGCTTTTTACACTTTTTACACTTTTTAAACCTCATTTAAGGCAAAGCGATTAAATCAAATCCAAGAGATTACATTTCGTTACCTTCCTTACATTATACGTTAAAATATATTATTTTTAAAAATATATATACGTGAAATACCAGTTTAACACATTTGAAGTCTTTTAATTCAAAGCCCGTTCCATCTGTTTCGCTAGTTCATTAGGATAGAGATTTTAGATATAATCGATGAATATTGCAAAATATAAACTATAACAAATTACACTAGCGTGCAAAATCTTTATAAATAATTTAGCTTTATGATAAATTGCTTTTTACACTTTTTACACTTCTCTAACCCCATTGAACGCACAGCGATTAAATCAAATCCAAGAGATTACATTTCGTTAGCTTCCTTACATTATACGTTAAAATATATTGTTTTCAAAATATATATTCGTGAAATACCAGTTTGACATATTTGAATTATTTTAATTCAAAGTCCGTTCCATCTGTTTTGCTAGTTCATTAGGATAGAGATTTTAGATATAATCGATGAATATTGCAAAATATAAACTATAATAAATTACACTAGTGTGTAAAGTCTTTACAAATAATTTGGCTTAACTTGCTTTATACACTTCTTACACTTTTCTAACCACATTGAGGCATATCGATTAAATCAAATCCAAGAGATTACATTTCGTTAGCTTCTTTACATTATACGTTAAAGTATATTATTTTCAAAAAATATATTCGGGAAATACCAGTTTAGCACATTTGAATTATTTTAATTCAAAGCCCGTTCCATCTGTTTCGCTAGTTCATTTGGATAGATATTTTAGATATAATCGATGAATATTGCAAAATATAAACTATAACAAATTACACTAGTGTGTAAAGTCTTTGCAAATACTTTGGCTTTATGATAAGATACTTTTTACACTTTTTACTTTTTTAACCACATTGAAGGCAAAGCGATTAAATCAAATTCAAGAGATTACATATCTTTAGCTTTCCTCTTCTCCTTTCTTATGAAATGGACTAAACCTTGTATGAATGAGCCTTTGGTCACATGATTAAAAATAAAAAAACAATGTCTAAAAAAAGTCAAACAGTCTGAATTAATGGGCCAACTCCATTAATTCAAAGTAATTAAATCAAACTCAACAGATTAAATTTCATTAGCTTCCCCCTTCTCCTTTCTTATGAAATGAACTAAACCTTGTATGACTGAGCCTACGGTCACATGATTAAAAATTTAAATTAAAGAAGCTTATAAAAAGAAAGTCAAAGAGTATGAAGTAATGGACCAACTCCATTAATTTAGAGTAATTAAATCAAACTCAACAGATTACATTTCATTGGCTCAACCTTCTCCTTTCTTAGGAAAGGAACAAAACCTTGTATGACTGAGAATACGGTCACATGATTAAAAATAAAATAAAAGAAATGTCTGAAAAGAAAGTCAAACAGTCTGAATTAATGGGCCAGCTCCAATAATTAAGAGTAATTAAATCAAACTCAACAGATTACATTTCATTAGCATCCCCCTTCTACTTTCGCCGAACGATAGCCTATTGTTTAGTGTGCTGGCCTTTAATATCGGAGTTCGTGGGTTCGAATCCCACAGTGGTATGGATGTTGGCAGCCATTCGGAATAGGCTTTAAGCTGTAGGTCCCGGTCTCATTAGCCCTCATGTTGCAAAAAGAAGACCGTAGCACAACAAACCAAACCAAACCCTTTCTCCTTTCTTATGAAATGAACTAAGCCTTGTTTGACTGAGCCTATGGTCACATGATTAAAAATAAAAAAGAAGCTTGTAAAAAGAAAGTCAAACAGTCTGAATTAATGGACCAACTCCATTAATTCAGAGTAATATTGAAAATTACACACAAAAGTTAGTGATTGATATAAATTAAAGTACAAGTATTTAATTTAAACTGGAAGTTAAAGAGTTAATTAATAAGTTTTTTTTAGTTTATGCAGGGTAAATATATAATAAAAGACAATAATTAAATATACTTATTGTACTTAAATCATACTCAAGTGATACAATTCGTTAGCTTCTCCCCACATTTTTCTTTATGAAAAGTTTTCTTTATGGAAGTAATCTTTTACAACTGAGTTTGTGGTCATAATCTTAAATTTTTAAAAAGAGTGTTTACAGAAAATCCAGAAGTCTGACTTAAGTAAAGCTCAATAGCTCAGAATTATCTTGGAAATTGCACACAAAAGTAATTGATTTTGATATTGACATAACATAAATGCAAGAATTTAATTTAAATTTGAAAGTAAAGAGTTAATTATTAAGGTTTCTTGGTTTTGGTACTGCAAATACACGAAAAAAAAAGTAATATAAAATACGGTCTAGGCAATTTAGTTTCTTAAAGTAAAAACTGCAAATTTTCAGAAAAATAAAATCCCCGATTCATCATAATATTTACAAGGATGGTTTTGTAGATAAATGTACTAGTTTTTGATTTTTTAAAAATAATTTTATATTTATTTTGTATGGTTTTTTAAGGAGTAAGGAGAAGTTTAAATAAAGGAAGTTTAAATAAGAGGGATTTATGTAACATGCAAATAACCGTAGAGAGAAATATAATAAAAATAATGTCGTGAATCGAAAATGTGAAGGATCTAATCGCAGCTAATCAGAGAGAAGTAGTTAACCACAGGCAATCTTAGAAAACGATTCTCCTAATATGGGTAAAATATTTTCATTGTTCAGCAACTTTAAAAATTAGTTTCCAGTAAATTTCTATTGGATGTTAGGGGATATCAATACGATTCCTAGATTGCGTTAATTACTGTAGTGATTTTTCATTGATAGATAAATTATGACACTGTATCTTTGACTAGATAAAGAATGAAAACTTTATTTGCTGGAGATGTCCACTGAAGGACCTATTAGTGAGATTATTAAAAGCATTAATAATGTTGTTCTTTTCCTTGCTTCTTCTTGCTCTGTGTTGTGAATCAGATCAGATCCATCAGATTGTTTGATTTAAGCAAATTCAAGAGAAAAGTAGTCTTAATCAAATGATGGCTCAAAAAACCTTAGAGAGGAATGATAGAAATATTGCCGTAAATCTAAAGTCTGATGTATGTAATCGATACAAATCAGAAAGAATTAAGTAACCACAGGCAATCTTAGAAAATGTCTCTCCTAATTTGGGTAAAATATTTTTATTGTTCAACAAATTTAAAAATTAGTTTCCTGTAAATTTCTATTGGATGTTATGGGATATCAATACGATTCCTAGAATGCGTTAGTTACTGTAGTGATTTTTCATTGATAGATAAATTATGACACGGTATCTTTGACTAGTAAAAGAATGAAAACTTTATTTGTTGGAGATGTCCACTGATGGACCTATTAGTGAGGATACTGAAAAAATAATAATGATCTTCTTTCCCTTGCTACTTCTTGCCTAGTGTTCTAAATCAGATCTGATCTATGAGATTGTTTGCTTTACGCAAATTTAAGATAAAGTTTGGCCTACTCAAAAGATGCCTCAGGAAACCTCAGAGGAATAATAAAAATATTGTCGTAAATCTAAAATGTGTAAGATGTAATCGCAGATAATCAAAAAGGAGTAATTAACAACAGACAATCTTATAAATTGACTGTCCTAATTTAGGTAAAATATTTTCATCGTTCTGCAAATTTAAAAGCTAGTTTCCTTTAAATTTAAATTGGATGTTACGGCATATCATACCATTCCTTAGATGCGTTAGTTACTTTAGTGATTTTTCATTACTAGATTAATTATGACACGTTCTCTGTCTAGATGGAAGAAATGAAAACTTTATTTGTTGAAGTTCACTGATGGACCTGATTGTGAGGATATTGAAAAAATAATAATGATATTCTCCTTGCGTCATCTTGCCCTGTGTTCTAAATCAGATCAGATCTATCAGATTGTACGTTTTAGGCCAATTAAGATAACATTTAGCCTCCTAAAAATGCCCCAAAAACGTCACAGAAGAATACTAAAAATAGTGTCGTAAATCTAAAATCTGAAGAATCTAATCGCAGCTAATCAGAAAGAAGTAGGTAACCACAGGCAATCTTAGAAATCAACTCTCTGAATTTTGGGTAAAACATTTTCATTGTTCTGTGATTTTAAAAATCTAGTTTCCTGTAAATTTCTATTGGATGTTATCGCATATCAATATCATTCCTAAGATGTGTTAATTACTATAGTTATTTTTCATTGCTAGATTATTTATGACAAGGTATCTTTGATAAGAAAAAGAAATGAAAACTTTATTTGCTGGAGATATCCACTAATGGACCTATTAGTGAGAATATTTAAAGGATAATAATGTTTTTCTCTTTGTTTCTTCTTGTTATGTGTTCTGAATCAGATCAGATCTCTGCGATTGTTCACTTTAAGCAGATTCAAGAGAAAAGTTGGCATCCTCAAAAGATTCCTCAAGAAACCTAAGAGAGAAATGATAAAAATAGTGCCGTAAATCTAAAATCTGAAAGATGTAATCGCAGCTAATGAGAAAGAGGTAGGTAACCTCAGGCAATCTATGAAAACTAATCTCCAATTATGGGTAAAATATTTTTACTTTTTTGCAAATTTAAAAACTAGTTTTCTGTAAAATTTTATTGAATGTTATGGGATATGAATACGATTCCTAGAATGCGTTAGTCACTGTAGTGATTTTTCCTTGGTAGATAAATTATGACACGTTATCTTAATCTAGAAAAAGAAATGAAAATTTTATTTGCTCGTGATGTTCAATGATGGATCTATTAGTGAGAATATTGAAAAATAATAATGATCTTCTTCTCCTTGCTTCTTCTTCCTCTGTGTTCTGAATGAGATCAGATCCATGAGACTGTTCTCTTTAAGGAAATTGAAGTCAAGTTGGACTCCTCAAAAGATGCCTCAAAAAATTTAGAGAGGAACAATTAAAATAGTGCCATAAATCGAAAATCTGAGAATCTAATCTCAGCAATCAGAAAGAAGTAACATAAGGCAATCTATGAAAAGAACTCTCCGAATTTGGGTAATACATTTTCATTGTCTGCAACTTTAAAAACTAGTTTCCTATAAATTTCTATTGCATGTTATGGGATATCAATACGATTCCTAGAATGCGTTAGTTATTGTAGTCATTTTTTATTGGTAGATAAATTGTGACACGTTATCTTAGTTTAGAAAAGGAAATGAAAACTTTATTTCTTGGACATGTCCACTGATGAACCTATTAGTGAGGATATCGAAAAAATAATGATCTTCTATTAGATTCTTCTTGCCTAGTGTTCTAAATGAAATTAGATCCATGAGATTGTTCTTCTTAAGCAAATTGAAGAAAAAAATTGGCCTTCTCAAAACTGCCCCAGAAAACCTCAGAGAGGAATAATAAAAATAGTGCCGTAAATCTAAAATCTGTAGTATCTAATTCAGCTAATCAGAAACAAGTCAGTAACAACAGACATTCTTAAAAAATCTACTATACTAATTTGGGTTAATATTTTCAATGTTCTGCCAATTTAAAAACTAGTTTCCTGTAAATTTCTATTGGATTTTATGGCATATCAATACCATTCCTTAGATGTGTTAGTTACTATAGTTATTTTTCATTGCTAGGTTAGTTTTGACACAGTATCTTTGAGTAGAAAAAAAATGAAAACTTAAATTACTGGAGATGTCTACTTACGGACCTATTAGTGAGAATGTTGAAAAAATAATAATATTCTTCTTCTCCTTGTTTCTTCTTGCTCTGTATTCTGAAGTAGATCAGATCCATGAGGTTGTTTTCTTTAACTGAATTCAAGACAAATGTTGGCCTCCTCAAAAGATGCTTGCATACCAAAAAAATGCAGTTCATTAGGTTTTGTGAAGTGGCATCTTAATATTACACTTGGGGAAACAGGGAAGATCTTAGAGCCATTGGAAAACAAGAGGGTTTTTAATTCCTCCGAAATCAGTCACGGTCAATGCAGTTTGTTTACCCCTGTCATTCTCAAAAACAATGAAAGCACCAGGAACCTACCAAGAATACCATGGATGGTATAGTTGTTGCTACCAAGAATAATGAAATTCATATATTCATCATAAATCGTCAACAGAAAATGGTACATATTATGCTTATGAAATGGAAACAATTGTAACAATACATTTTTTTTTTGGAAAAGATAATATAAAGACAGTTAAACTATACAGAAATAATAAAAAAACTTAAAAATAATGTAAGATCTGGTATTACAAAAAGGGTATACGGCATTAATATTGACTTACAACATTATTACAAAACTGGCAGGAAACACTAATTTTTCTAAAGATATCACTATTCCATAAGAAGATTTCAGTTTCTTGATAAACAAAGAATTTATAAAACATCCAGTTTCCTGTGAAAAAATTTGGACCTAATTTATTCAAGAAAGTTTTTTTCAAGAGATTAAGCAAAATTGTTAAATTATTTGTATGGAACACGTGTATGTTTTTGAGTAAAATGTAAAATCAGTCTCTTTTCCAAGGCATATATTTGAGAAAAATTTGCCAAAAAGAGAAAATTTTTTCTTTTAAATTTTGTTCGTTATTATCATCAAAATATTAGAAATAGATTGTTTAAAAAATAAAGAATTTTAAATAATATAACTGCTACATGTTTTTACAACATATATAGGAATTATTAATGGATTACAATAATTTTTGCTATAATTATTGCAAACAATATCTACAACACTAACAGTAATTTTAATTTTAATACTTTAACAATTGTAATTAACTTTCCAATTTTTGCTTGCTGTTGCACAGCAAATAACACATTTATATGCGAGATTTAAAATATCAGTAAATATCAATTTCCAATGAAAAGAGATACTACTTGAAAATCTGTGGATTTGTTTACAGCAGTGCATCTATCTTAAATCATATGAAATATGATGCCAAGAAAACATAAAGACAACATAGTCTCTTTTATAAATACAAATTTTTAAATCAAATGACATAATTTTAAGATTATTATAATGGACTAAAACAACAATATTATTGTGTTCATTAACTTTCATGAATTACATGCCCCTTAAATTCAATTGAATTTCATATATCCTTTATAGTATCCGATAAATGGCGCGAAACTGCCGAAATTTTCTCGGAAAAATATAGCAATTTATTGGGAAAATGGTAAACTACATATTATGCATTGCAAGAATTGACTTCTTACTTTATGGAATTGAAAAATCGATTTTTCTGTTGCCCAAACTCAGGTCAGACATTCCGAATTTGGCGAATTTGTTAAAACCTTATTTTAAAAATAGGTTTTTAAAATACTTAATTGAAGTTGAGTATTTAAGCGTAAATTTTAAGAATAAATATAATACCATATTTTTATCGCCAGTAAATGTTTAACGTTATCAGATATCCCGTGCGAATATTTCAAGGTCAAATATGACATCATGAATATAACAGGAACGATAATTTTTTTCAATTGAGGTATTTGTTATTTAAATTGGTAAATTCTTCAATGAGAATGTTTATTTATCTACTATTATATTTTCATTTCCCATAATATAAAGCAAACAATTTTCAAATCAGATATTCTAAATTTGGCGAATTTGTTAAAATCTTATTTTAAAAATAAGCTTTTAAAATACTTAATTGAAATTGGGTATTTAAGCGTAATTTATAAGAATAAATATAATTCCGTATTTTTATCGCCATTAAATGTTTAAGGTTATTAGATATTCTGTACGCATATTTCCAGGTCAAATATGACATCATGAATATAACAGGAATGATAAATATTTTCAATTCAGGTGTTTATTATTTAAATTGGCTAATTCTTCAATGAGAATATTTATTCATCTATCATTATATTTTCCTTTTACATAATATAAAGCAAACAATTTTCAATGGTCAAACATTCCAAATTTGGAGAATTTGTTAAAATCTTATTTTAAAAATAGGCTTTTAAAATACTTAATTGAAATTGGGTATTTAAGCGTAATTCATAAGAATAAATATAATTCCGTATTTTTATCGCCATTAAATGTTTAAGGTTATCAGATATTTTGTACGCATATTTCCAGGTCTAATATGACATCATGAATATAACAGGAACGATAAATCTTTTCAATTCAGGTATTTATTATTTAAATTGGCTAATTCTTCAATGAGAATATTTATTCATCTATCATTATATTTTCCTTTCACATAATATAAAGCAAACAATTTTCAATGGTCAGACATTCCAAATTTGGCGAATTTGTTAAAACCTTATTTTAAAAATAGGCTTTTAAAATACTTAATTGAAATTGGGTATTTAAGCGTATTTTATAAAAAATAAATGTAATTCCATATTTTTATCGCCATTAAATGTTTAACGTTATCAGATATCCTGTGAGCATATTTCCAGGTCAAATATGACATCATGAATATAACAGGAACGATAATTATTTTCAATTGAAGTATTTATCATTTAAATTGGCAAATTCTTCAATGAGAATATTTATTCATCTACCATTATATTTTCATTTCACATAATATAAAGCAAACAATTTTCAGCTTGAATTTTCAATGGTTAGTCATTCCAAATTTGGCGAATTTGTTAAAACCTTATTTTAAAAATTGGCTTTTAAAATATTTAATTGAAATTGGGTATTTAAGTGTAATTTATAAGAATCAATATAATTCCATATTTTATCACCATTAAATGTTTAGCGTTATCAGATATCCTGTTCGCATATTTCCAGGTCAAATATGACATTATGAATATAACAGGAAAGATAAATCTTTTCAACTGAGGTATTTATTATTTAAATTTGCAAGTTCTTCAATGAGAATATTTATTCATCTACCATTATAATTTCATATCACATAATATAAATCAAACAATTTTCAATAACCGTCTTTCAAGTTTCTGATACTAGAATAAATATATCTGAAGTCTTTCGGATTCAAATCAAATTACAGACATTTCGGGATTTATTTTAAACTCTAGCGAATCTTTGTTTTATAGAAAAATTAGGTTCCATTTCTTGGACTACCTACTGTGTATTTAAACAGCATAAAAAATACCCTCCATACCCCCACAATCAAAACAGACTAAAAGTAGAATGTAAAGTACAGGATAAACTGAGATATTTGTTTAGTGGTTAAAATGACTGAATCACTATAAATACGATATTCATAGGCAAAATTAAATCATTTTTACCTGCAGAACAATTATAAATAATTAAGAAAATTCAGTGAGCAAACAGTATACAATTTAAAGCTCGTTGGCGGTCAAAATAAATGTTACAATAGTTTTAGAGTTAACTAAGAAGAAAAAATATTAATTCCAAAGATATGAAAATTTTATATGTATAATAAAACTTGCATGAGAATAAGTTATTTTCCCAAGGTAGCTCTGTAAAGTCAAATAGGAATAAAAAAAATTTCTCCTAGAAAAATAAAGAAAATTGTACATGTATTTTTGTAAATTCTTCCCATTTTGAAAAACCTCTTGTCAGATATGTGCATGTACTATAAATTCTACAAAATAAAGTTTTTAATTTTTGATACTGAGTTTCTTTATGTAGCATTAGGATTCGCGAAGTGCTTTTGGAGATATGTTATTGAACGAAACTTTAGACTTTTCTAAAAATTCATTTTCATTGCATTTAGGGTAAGAGAAAGAACATAATTATACTATAAAGAACAACGCAGAAATTGAGGTTTAAGCGACAATGCTATAGAACATAAAAAAATGTTCATATTCCCTCGAAATTTGTCAGGGGAGAGGTAAGAAGTGAATATGTGTACTATGAGCCGTTCGTCTTAAACGCCGTATTTTGTTTGTAAAGCCGATTCACCTATTTCCGTATAGAAGGAGTTAAATATCAATTTCCAATGAAAAAGACACCACTTGAAACTTTGTTATATGTATACAGCAGTGCAGCCACCATAAATCATATGAAATACTCTTTTTATAACCGTACTAAAATAAAGAGCTGGGAAATAATAGGTTAACGAAGATAATCCTTCAGGATCTTCGGGATAGTAGGTCAAATGGATTTCCTGGGTCGAGCCCTCTAATCCAGGCATTTCTAAGAGTAAGCAGTTAATGACAATGAGCAGAAAATAAAATATTTAAAAGGGGAAACAGGGTATAGGGAGGTGGATACGTGAGTTCATTACACAAAACTAAAGAATAGAAAATTTAGGGATAGAAACAAAACACATATTTCTGAGGGCAGGGACATCCGTACAAATATCTTAGAATTTAACATGGTTAGCGTTTAAAAATCAGAAATTGTACTAAAAATTAACAGTTATATTTAAAAATTTTAAAATAAGCTCAAAAATAATAATATTAAAGAAAATACAGTTATTTTGAATTATAATGGGAATTTGGAAAATATGACATCTCGGGAGACAGAACCATGAACCTGAGGTTTGCGAGTCATACAGGGGCAGCACCCTACCGAATGCGCCACGCCTTCACAGACCAAGGAAGCTTAGTAATAACAATTATACTTTACGATGAAGAGATTTGCATAATTCGCTCCTCCCTCTCAGAGAGAGCAGAGAGCCAAGTCAGAACGATACAGAAAAGTACGGAATATCTTTGCAGAGCTCAGGAAAGGTACGATAAATGATGTATGGCCAGGATTAAACGAAGATAATACAATGCTATGAGAGTTAAGCATTCTTTAAAACATAATATTTCGGCTCAGAAGTTGTAGTTTGATCGGGGCTCCTTAGCTCAAATCTGTACCCCCGTCTTGAGAATGAATAAATTCATTCAGGGTGTGCTTCAGGATTAGCCAGTTCATTAAGAATATACAGCAAATAAAATAAAATAAAAATTAAATAGGGTAAAAAAACAATTTGGCCCTAGATGGCAATATAAAATAGTAAAGTGGATAAAGTAATAAAGAAATTAAAAAAGAGTAGGTAGTTTAAAAATACATCCCATGACTTGAGAAAGAATAGATTCATTCAGAATGTGCTTCAGGATTTGCCAGTTCATTACGATTATACAGCTAATAAAATTAAAAAATTACATAGGGTGAAAAACAGTTTGGCCCTAGATAGCAATATAAAATAGCAAAGTGGATAAAGTAATAAAGAAATTGAAAAATAATAGGAATTTAAAAAAAACATAATATTTACTGGTATCATATACTTAATCTTGCTTATAAATGATATTATCTTTATTGTAAAAAAGATTATGACATAAAGCTTTGTTATTTTTACAAAGAAACAAATTATCATTATGACTAATCAAGAATTATATTTTAACCCACCTATGTGGCTGAAAGACAGCTATAATATAAACAACAGTTAAACGTTGTTAACACATATCAATGCATAAACAATGATTGATAACTACATGAACCAAGCTAAACAATGTTATAATATTGATTACAAAGGACGAAGCATATTCAGTTATCTAATATATCCTTTAACTCATACATTTATTACAATGTTTAAAGATAAATATATATTTTACAACCCAAAATTTGAAGTGATTAAGATTTTAATGTAAAATTAAGAAGATGCATTTCAGTTAGTTTAAAATTATTAAGTTTGTTACTGATTCATTAACATTCATATATATAAATTAAAAATTAAACAGTGATAAAAGTAAATATAAAAACCTACAAATTTAATTTAAATAATTACTTTAAAATATATTAGATTTAATGTTAATTACATACAAAATATTTCCTTTAAATCTTTATAGTTTTTTCAAATATACGGATATATAATATTATTAGAATCAAATTATCTTTGCATGCTATAATTGATATGTAATTTCTACACTTTCATAATTTATTTCTCTCTACTAAGTGTTTTTTGTATAAAATTAAGTGGTTAAAACAAATTTAATGAGTTAAAAGTTTTTAAATAAAAATGGATTATTAACAAATTAATTTTCTTGGAAAATGAAATATGCAATAAATCACTAAATGTGATAAATCATATTTAACTATGTACTATGTATTTAATATAGGCATATCAATCGTTCAAAATAGCGATTACATATCATGAAGTACTTTATGATAATTTTGAATCTAGAAATGTATGAGATGAGAATTTTCTCTCATCGCAAAGGTAAAAGTGTACAATTTGAATTTCATGCAGTCATGGGGATTCGTATTTGAGTGGGAAAACACAAAAAGAAATTTGGGATCAAAATGTACATAGTTTATTGAGGCAACCGTTCTCTCGGACGTCTGCCCGAAAATAATATACATCTAGGTTACATAGTTGTATGAGATAGCCAATCAGAAGTTTAATTACATAATGAATTGTCTGAGTGAAGTTATGCCCTTCATAGGTGACACCGATTACGTAGTTTAAGCATCATGAGCTATTTTAAAGTACTTATGCAACCGGAAACTGGGCGGTTTGAATGCGCCAAATTAATATTGGAAAAATATAGTAACAGCGATAGGGTAAATAAAGATAGTTAACCTGGTATGATATACAATGCTCGTGTTCTCCTGATTAAGTATGTTTAGAATAAAATGATAACATAGTTTCACGTTTGTCAATTCATCACGATAAAACTATTGAAAAGGGAATAATTTTATGTTACAGCGTTTACATAAAATTTAGAAGTAGTATTTCCATAACTGTTTTAATGATTTTACGTATGTTTACCATGGTTATTCTGTAATCATCTACCATGCTTATTAGTATTATGCGTTATTTGTTGTTACCTATTGACAACGGTGTATTTGTTGTTAACCGTTGGCAACGACAGTAAATATTAGTAATGTTGTGTTAAAGTACTTATGCAACCGGAAACTTCTTCTCGATTTGAATTTGCCAAATTAATAGGGGAAAAATAGTAACAACGATAGGGTAAACAAAGGCAGATAACCTGGCATGATATACTATGCCCTTGTTCTCCTGATTAAGTATGTTTAGAATAAAATGATAACATAGTTTTAAGTCTGTTAAATCATCATAATAAAACTACTGTAAATGGAATAATTCTATATATCAACGTTTACATAAAATTTAGAACTAGTATTTCCATAATTGTTTTATTGATTTCTCATATGTTTACCATGATTATTCCTTAGTAGGTGTTGAACGTATGGTTGTATGCTTATTTGTGTACACTATTTTATCCGAAACTTTGAAAATTTCAGGTTTTGAAAATTTACGAAATATATTGCAGAGTTTTCAGAAATTGTTAAAATAGTCCCTATTCAAGTGTACAACAGAAACTCCATCTTCACATCTTTTTAAGTGATGAATGCATCTATCCTAATATTTAAGATTTTAGTTTGTTTGGGGCACCTGCGCTTGAGCCGAATCCCTAATGGGGATGGTGAGCAATGACTCTTCAAGGCGTGCATCATGAAATACAGAGATATATAAAAATGAATATAATTTAACTGAGAAAATTCATCAAATTAGAGTGAAAATTTATAATATTCTCGACTGTTTTAATTTATCTGAAATTAAAACATCAAACAAAAGTAGTTTTGAAGAACATATTACGTCACTAATTCTTAATTTTGACTTCTCATTCCAAACATTTCCATTTTGAATAATGATCTAATTTGTCTAAAAATAAATTAGGTCTCAAAATGTTTAAAAATTAAATTCTCCCTAACAACATTTAATTATAATGGACTATTTTCATCCTTATATATAAAGTAAATAAAAGTGGAATTTTTAGAATCTCAAATACAAAAATAGAAATTTGAAGTTAAAATGCGTACTTTTTAATAAAACTGAAAATAATTAACTTGATATTAAATATTGAGAAATGTATTTAATTATAATATTGCAACATGCATAATATGTAAATCATGATGATTACAACTATTTCGCATTTTATTTTTTTAATTGTGTGTCTAGTTTGAACTATTACAAAAGCATTATATCGTTGAAAAGAATTTTCGAATTGCTAAGTATTCATTATAACATTTAAATTTAATTGTCACATCATATTAATTTTATGCTGCCATTTAAAATATTACAAAAGTTAATCTGTAAAAAATCTTTAAAGTTTATCTAAAGTTTTCTAATACATCCCTTTAAAATAAATTTCCAATCTCTATGTAAATGCAAAGTCCTCATGAAAATAATTATATTAATATTAAATATTGAGAATTGTATATAATTGTAATATTGCAACATGCATAATATCTCACACATGATGATTACAACTATTTCGTATTATAAATTTTTTAATTATGTGTCTAGTTTGAACTGTAAAAAACAGTAAACTGTGAACTGGAAACTGGAAACTGTGTATATAGTTGCACAGATTTTTCAAATTGCAAATCATTCCTGATAACATTTTAAAAAATTGTCAAGTTATAATTATTGTATGCTGCTATTTAAAAACATTACAACATTTTAATCTCTAGCAAATCTTTAACGTTAATCTAAAGTTTTCTAATACATTGGCTTAAAATAAATTTCTAGTACCGCCGTGTACATGTAAAGTCCACATGAAAATAATTATATTAATATTAAGTATTGAGAAATTTACATAATTATAATATTTCGACACGCATAATATCTAAATCATGATGATTACAGCTATTTAGTATTTTAAATTTTTTAGTTATTTGTCTATTTTGAAGTGTTAAAATATCATCATACCATGAAACCATTATAGTTTTAAAGATATTTCAAATTGCAAATCATTCATGATAACATTTAAAAAAAATGTCAAATTATATTCATTTTATGCTGCTATTTAAAAACATTATAACATGTCAATCTTTAAAAAATCTTTAAAGTTCATCTAAAGGTTTCTAATACAATGCCTTAAAATAAATATCCTCCAGTAACACCCACACTACGCAAACGCAAAGCCCTCATGAAAATAATAGTATTAATATTAAATATTGAGAAATGTATATAATTATAATATTGAAACACGCATAATATCATGATGATTACAACTATTTCGTGTTTTAATTTTTTTTAATAATGTGTTTAGTCTGAACTATTAAAAAAAAAACATTATATCGTTGCAAATATTTTTCAAATTGCAAATCCTTCATGATAACATTTAAAAAAATTGTCACTTCATATTAATTTCATGCTACTACTTAAAAACATTACAACATGTTAATCTCTAAAAAATCTTTAAAGTTTATCTAAAGTTTTCTAATGCATCGCCTTTAAAATAGATTTCAAGTACCGCCCATTCTACGTAAATGCACAGTCCTCATGAAAATAATTATATTAATATTAAATATTGAGAATTGTATATAATTGTAATATTGCAACGCGCATAATATGTAAATCATGATGATTAAAACTATTTCATGTTTTATTTTTTTTAATTATGTGTCTAGATTAAACTGTTAAAAAACCATTATATCGTTGCAAATATTTCTCAAATTGCAAATACTTCAAGATAGATTTTTTAAAAAAATGTCACATCATATTAATCTTATTCTGCTGTTTAAAAACATTATAACATGTTAATCTCTAAAAAATCTTTAAAGTCTGCCTAAAGTTTTCTAATACCTTGCCCTTAAAATAAATTTCTAGTACCGCCCACACTTTGTAAATGCAAAGTCTTCATGAAAATAATTATATTAATGTTAAATATTCAAAAAATGTGTTATAATAATTATAATTTTGAAATACGCATATCTAAATCTTGATGATTAAATCTATTTTGTATTTTAATTTTTTTACTTATGTGTCTAATTTGAACTGTTAGAAACCCATTATGTCGTTGAATAGAATTTTCAAGTTGAAAATCATTCATGATAACATTTAAAAAAAATTGTTACTTCATATTAATTTTATGCTGTTGTTTAAAAACATTACAGCATGATAATCTCTAAAAATTCTTTAAAGTTTCCCTAAAATTTTCTAATACATCTTCTTAAAATAAATTTCCAATACCGTCCACTGTATCTAAATTCAAAGCCCTCATGAAAATAATTATATTAATATTAAATATTGAGAAAATTATATAATTATAATATTGCAACAAGCATAATATCTAAATCATAATGATTACAAATATTTCGTATTTTAAATTGTTTAATTATATGTCAAGTTTGAAGTGTTAAAAAACCATTATATTGTTGCAAAGATTTTTCAAATTGCAAATCATTCTTGATAACAATTTAAAAAATTGTCATATTATATTAATTTTATACTGCTATTTAAAAACATTACAAAAGTTAATATCTAAAAAGTCTTTAAACTTTATCTAAAGTTTTCTAATACATCCCCTTAAAATAGATTTCACGTACCGCCCACTCTATGTAAATGTACAGTCCTCATGAAAATAATTATATTAATATTAAATATTGAAAAAAGGTAAATATTTATAATATTGCAAGACGCATAATATTTAAGTCATGATAATTACAAGTATTTCGTGTTTTAATCTTTTTTATGTGTCTTGTTTGAACTGTTAAAAAACCATTATATTATTGCAAAGATTTTTCAAATTGTAAATTATACATGATAACATTTAAAAAAACTGTCACGCCATATTAATTTTATGCTACTATTTAAAAACATTCCAACATGTTAATCTGTAAAAAAACGTAAAGTTTATCTAAACTTTCCCGATACAACGCCTTAAAATAAATTTTCAGTACCGCCCACTGTATGTAAAAGCAAAATCCTCATGAAAATAATTAAATTAATATTAAATATTGAGAAATGTATATAATTATAATATTGCAACACACATAATATCTAAATCATGGTGATTACAACTATTTCATATTTTAAATTTTTTAAATATGTCTATTTTGATGTCTTAAATATCTACTATATCGTTGCAAAGATTTTTCAAATGGCAAATCATTTATGATAACATTTAAAAAAATTATCACATCGTATTAATTTTATGGTGCTATTTAAAAACATTACAACATGTTAATCTCTAAAAAATCATTAAAGCTTATCTTAAGTTTTCCCATACATTGCCTTAAAATAAATGTCCACTACCGCCCACTCTATGTAAATCCAAAGTCCTCATGAAAATAATTATATTAATATTGAATATTGAGAAATGTATATAATTATAATATTCCAACATGTATAATATGTAAATCATGAAGATTACAACTATTTCGTGTTTTAAATTTTTTAATTATGTGTCTAGTTTGAAGTGTTAAAAAACCATTATACCGTTGCAAAGATTTTCCAGATAGCAAATCATTCATGATAAAATTTTAAAAAATGTTCACGTCATATTAAACTTATGCTGTTATTTAAAAACTTTAAAACGTGTTAATCTCTAAAAAATCTTTAATGTTTATCTAAAGTTTTCTAATACATTGCCCTTAAAATAAATTCCCAGTACCGTCCACTGAATATAAATGCAAAGCCCTTATGACAATAATTATTTTGATATTAAATATTGAGTAATGTATATAATTATAATATTGCAACATGCATAATATCTAAATCATGATGATTACAACTATTTCGTCTTTTAATTTTTTTTAAATGTGTCTAGTTTGAACTGTTAAAAAACCATTATATCGTTACAAAGATTTTTCAAATTGAAAACCATTCTCTATAACATTTACAGAAAATTGTCAAGTCATATTAATTTTATGCTGCTGTTTAAAAACATTACAGCATGTTAATCTCTAAAAAATCTTTAAAGTCTATCTAAAGTTTTCTAATACATCGCCCTTAAAATAAATATCCAGCACCGCCTACTCTATGTACATGCAAAATCCTCATGAAAATGATAATATTAATATTAAATTGAGAAATGTATATAATTATAATATTCCAACATGTATAATATGTAAATCTTGAAGATTACAACTATTTCGTGTTTTTAGTTTTTTAATTATGTGTCTAGTTTGAACTGTAAAAAAACCTTTATATCGTTGCAAAGATTTCTCAAATTGCAAATCCTTCACTGTAAAATTCTAAAATTTTTTCAAGTCATATTAATATTATGATGCTATTTAATAAAAACATTACAACATGTTAATCTGCAAAAAATCTTCTAAGTTTATCTAAAGTTTTCTAATATATCGTCTTTAAATAAATTTGCAGTACCGCCCACTCTATGTAAATGCAAAGTCTTCATGAAAATAATTATATTAATATTAAATATGGAGAAATGTATATAATTATAATTTTGCAACACACATAATATCTAAATCATGATATTTCGGTTTTTAATTTTTTAAATTATGTGTCTATTTTGATGGTTTAAAAATCCACTATATCGTTCCAAAGATTTTTCGAATTGCAAAATCCTTTACGATAAAATTTAAAAATATTGTTATGTCATATTGATTGTATTCTCCTATTTAAAAACATTACAACATGTTAATCTCTAAAAAATCTTTAAAGTCTATCTAAAGTTTTCTAAAGCATCGCTCTTAAAATAAATTTCCAGTATCGCCCACACTATGAAAATGTAAAGTCCTCATGAAAATAATTATATTAATGTTAAATATTGAAAAAATGTTTATAAATATAATATTGAAACAAAACTATTTCGTATTTTAAATTTTTTAATTATGTGTATAGTTTGAACTGTTAGAAACCCATTATGTCGTTGGATAGAATTTTCAAGTTGCAAATCAATCATGATAACATTTTAAAAAAATGTCACGTCATATTAATTTTATGCTGCTATTTAAAAACATTACAGCATGTTAATCTCTAAAAAATCTTAAATATCTATCTAAAGTTTTCTAATACATCGCCCTTAAAATAAATATCCAGTACCGCCCACTCTATGTAAATGCAAAGCCCTCATTCACTAAACACAACCGAAGCCCGTGACAAATGACAGGAGCTAGAAAAGGATAAAATCTACAAGCAATCTGATGTTAAATTTTTCAATATGGTTCTAGACAGTGACAAAGTACGACAAGGGAAATCTCACAGAATACCAATAGAAAAACGTATGATAGTCTACTTCTCGAGGGGAGTGTTTATTGAAAATTATTTATTCATCTTGGAGAAGCATTTTAAAGCTTGATTTATCTTCTTTACATTCACTTAAAATACAAACATACATAAATAAGCATACATAAATAATACAGGATTTTTTATGGCAAAAAAGAGGTTTAGAGATTATTCTGTATACAAGGGGCCACATTAAAGTTCTAGACTGAA
>CM063509.1:94471981-94474481 GCA_032207245.1 Pardosa pseudoannulata | reverse complement strand
TGCCATGCATCGGTTGTATAAGTGGCGGTACTGTTTGGAATTTTTGTTGGACACTATAGGGATTAGTGACATTAAAACAATGTATAAAAGTCGCTACGCAGAAAAATTGACAACGAGCAGAGTATAAAACAACTAAAAGATGAAAGATGGGGATAGAATGGTGGATTCGTGAGTTCGTAACACAGTAACTAAAGAGTAGAGAGTTTAGGGATAGAAAAATATTTTTGTGTTTTTCTATCCCTAAACTCTCTACCTTTTAGTTACTGTGTTACGCCATTCTATCTCCATCTTTCATCTTTTAGTTGTTTTATGCTCTGTTCGTTGTCAATTTCTCTGCTTACTGTAAGAAATCTCTGGATTTGAGGGCTAGGCAAAGGCAATCCAGTTGCCCTACCCCCCTGAAGGTCCTGAAGGGAGGGTGGGTTAGAGACTCACACGGTACCCATTTGCTTAAGCCCTTTCATAGTTGTTACATACTAGGCTACGACGTTTCACGGGCTCTTACCTACATAGAATCCTACACATTTAATCTAAACTTTCTCCCATTTAAAGGCATCTCTTGTAGAGGGTGCTGAACTGAATTCATAATCGAAATACTGACCGTAGAATGTTCACCATTACTTCGCGGAAGAAATTCAATATGGCGGTCATTTCAGAAATCAGGGAAGAATACACGTACAATAAAATATATATTAAAATGTAAACTTTTCTCAGAAATTGAGAATGTATTTCAAAAGTACTACAGAGTTATTTCCCAGTATAATATTTATAGATTGAACTCAATCCTTGTTTTCAATTAACATTCTAACATAAATTCTATCTAAAACCTCGCAATTTTGAAGAAGAAACAGAAAACCATAGACTTGTCCTGCCACCCTCAGAGGTATTAATTGAGAACATGGAAGACATTGTGATCACGAATATATTTTACGTGCATCAGATAAATTTAACAATTACTGCGGGAAGACGGATAGAGCTCTGAACCAATAAACCTCTCAGTTACGAAAACGTTGCCTTTGTCAACTGAGCTACCGTAGCTAAGTGTTAAATGACATGGACATTGGATTTCATAGCCATTTGAAACTGTCCAAAATGGCCTAGGTGCAATGTACTAGGCTAGAAATATTGGGTGAGGGGTTGGAGCAGGGCAGGAGCATAAAACATTTCTCTGTATTCCAAGAGAACATCAAACTAAATCTGTGGGCTCGAAGGTCTTCTCAATGTAATATTTCAATGCAGAAGTGTGTCACAGATAGAGGTACAAAAATATTCTCTCTTGATTATGTCTGAAATATCAAGTGATTCTCCTACATCACGAACACCATAGGCACGTCAGCATGTAGCCCGTGAAGTATAAAAACTAAAGACGGCACACTAAATCTGTGGGCTCGAAGGTCTTCTCAATGTAATATTTCAATGCAGAAGTGTGTCACAGATAGAGGTACAAAAATATTCTCTCTTGATTATGTCTGAAATATCAAGTGATTCTCCTACATCACGAACACCATAGGCACGTCAGCATGTAGCCCGTGATGTATAAAAACTAAAGACGGCACACTAAATCTGTGGGCTCGAAGGTCTTCTCAATGTAATATTTCAATGCAGAAGTGTGTCACAGATAGAGGTACAAAAATATTCTCTCTTGATTATGTCTGAAATATCAAGTGATTCTCCTACATCACGAACACCATAGACACGTCAGCATGTAGCCCGTGAAGTATAAAAACTAAAGACGGCACACTAAATCTGTGGGCTCGAAGGTCTTCTCAATGTAATATTTCAATGCAGAAGTGTGTCACAGATAGAGGTACAAAAATATTCTCTCTTGATTATGTCTGAAATATCAAGTGATTCTCCTACATCACGAACACCATAGGCACGTCAGCATGTAGCCCGTGAAGTATAAAACTAAAGACGGCACACTATATATGTGGGCTCGAAGGTCTTCTCAATGTAATATTTCAATGCAGAAGTGTGTCACAGATAGAGGTACAAAAATATTCTCTCTTGATTATGTCTGAAATATCAAGTGATTCTCCTACATCACGAACACCATAGGCACGTCAGCATGTAGCCCGTGATGTATAAAAACTATTTGGAATCCGATTTAAAAAGTAATTTCCTGACTAATACGGCCATTGACAGCAGAAAATTACTCTTAGCCTCTTAAATCAAACTGAACTGCACCTATTTACATCTTTAGGATCAACCTCTCAGTTACGAGATTGTTGTCCTTGTCGACAGAGCTACCGTGGCTAATGCTGTTGACCGTTAAATATTTCCCTGTCCAGAACTGCAGAACAAACACATGCGCAGAGTATAACAACTATTTCTATCATACATTTTGACAACGGGTGAATCATAGAAGAAAAAAGTTTTTAACCCTCCAAATGGAACACATCAAGGGAAAATGTCTCCAGAAATATGCTAATGGTTTACTGAGTTAGTGGCCAAAGTGTTCTATGATTTTTTACTTCACCATTAGTCGATTACAATGGAA
>CM063509.1:94429481-94466981 GCA_032207245.1 Pardosa pseudoannulata | reverse complement strand
ACGGACCTGTTCTATGCAACTTAATTTTACGAATGAATATAAATTATGAACTATATCTGGCAGACACAATACTACCGTTATTTTATATTTAAAGCAACTCATAAATGCTAATGTTGTGTGTTTTATCTAGAATATATATTATAGTTATAGTATGTCACATTTGTATTCTATCACAATATGAATTCTTTCGGATATTGATCAAACAAAGTTGATTTGGTTTGGTTTGGGTTTTGGAGCGCTACGGTCTACTTTTTGCAACACGAGGGCTAATGAGACCGGGACCAACTGCTTAAAGCCGATTCCGAACGGCTACGAACATCCATGCCAGAGTGGGATTCGAACCCACGAACTTCGGTTCCGAAGGTCAGCACCCTAACCATTCGGCCATCGTTCGGCCAAACAAAGTTGAAATAAAGATGGAAATTCATAGTTAGCCTCATATTTTAATGGGTCTCTATTTAACCATTAATGTTAACGGACCTGTTCTATGCAACTTAATTTTACGAATGAATATAAATTATGAACTATATCTGGCAGACACAATACTACCGTTATTTTATATTTAAAGCAAGGCATAAATGCTAATGTTGAGTGTTTTATTTAGAATATATATTATAATTATAATTTTAGTATGTCACATTTGTATTCTATTACAATCTGAATTCTTTCGGATATTGATCAAACAAAGTTGAAATAAAGATGGAAATTCATAGTTAGCCTCATATTTTAATGGGTCTCTACTTAACCATTAATGTTAACGGACCTGTTCTACGCAACTTAATTTTACGAATGAATATAAATTATGAACTATATTTGTCAGACACAATACTACAGTTATTTTATATTTAAAGCAAGGCATAATTGCTAATGTTGAGTGTTTTATTTAGAACATATATTTTAATTATAATTTTAGTATGTCACATTTGTATTCTATTAAAATCTGAATTCTTTCGGATATTGATCAAACAAAGTTGAAATAAAGATGGAAATTCATAGTTAGCCTCATATTTTAATGGGTCTCTATTTAACCATTAATGTTAACGGACCTGTTCTATGCAACTTAATTTTACGAATGAATATAAATTATGAACTATATCTGGCAGACACAATACTACCGTTATTTTATATTTAAAGCAAGGCATAAATGCTAATGTTGAGTGTTTTATTTAGAATATATATTATAATTATAATTTTAGTATGTCACATTTGTATTCTATTACAATATGAATTCTTTCGGATATTGATCAAACAAAGTTGAAATAAAGATGGAAATTCATAGTTAGCCTCATATTTTAATGGGTCTCTATTTAACCATTAATGTTAACGGACCTGTTCTATGCAACTTAATTTTACGAATGAATATAAATTATGAACTATATCTGGCAGACACAATACTACCGTTATTTTATATTTAAAGCAAGGCATAAATGCTAATGTTGAGTGTTTTATTTAGAATATATATTATAATTATAATTATTTTATGTCACATTTGTATTCTATTACAATCTTAATTCTTTCGGATATTGATCAAAGAAAGTTGAAATAGGGATGGAAATTCATAGTCAGCCTCATATTTTTATGGGGCTCTATTTAACCATTAATGTTAACGGACCTGTTCTATGCAACTTAATTTTACGAATGAATATAAATTATGAACTATATCTGGCAGACACAATACTACCGTTATTTTATATTTAAAGCAAGGCATAAATGCTAATGTTGAGTGTTTTATTTAGAATATATATTATAGTTATAGTATGTCACATTTGTATTCTATTACAATCTGGATTCTTTCGGATATTGATCAAAGAAAGTTGAAATAAAGATGGAAATTCATAGTTAGCCTCATATTTTTATGGGTCTCTATTTAACCATAATGTTAACGGAATTGTTCTATGCAACTTAATTTTACGAATGAATATAAATTATGAACTATATCTGGCAGACACAATACTACCGTTATTTTATATTTAAAGCAAGGCATAAATGCTAATGTTGAGTGTTTTATTTAGAATATATATTATAATTATAATTTTAGTATGTCACATTTGTATTCTATTACAATCTGCATTCTTTCGGATATTGATCAAACAAAGTTGAAATAAAGATGGAAATTCATAGTTAGCCTCATATTTTATTGGGTCACTATTTAACCATTAATGTTAACGGACCTGTTCTATGCAACTTAATTTTACGAATGAATATAAATTATGAACTATATCTGGCAGACACAATACTACCGTTATTTTATATTTAAAGCAAGGCATAAATGCTAATGTTGAGTGTTTTATTTAGAATATATATTATAATTATAACTATAGTATGTCACATTTGTATTCTATTACAATCTGGATTCTTTTGGATATTGATCAAAGAAAGTTGAAATAAAGATGGAAATTCATAGTTAGCCTCATATTTTTATGGGTCTCTATTTAACCATAATGTTAACGGAATTGTTCTATGCAACTCAATTTTACGAATGAATATAAATTATGAACTATATCTGGCAGACACAATACTACCGTTATTTTATATTTAAAGCAAGGCATAAATCCTAATGTTGAGTGTTTTATTTAGAACATATATTTTAATTATAATTTTAGTATGTCACATTTGTATTCTATTACAATCTGAATTCTTTCGGATATTGATCAAACAATGTTGAAATAAAGATGGAAATTCATAGTTAGCCTCATATTTTAATGGGTCTCTATTTAACCATTAATGTTAACGGACCTGTTCTATGCAACTTAATTTTACGAATGAATATAAATTATGAACTATATCTGGCAGACACAATACTACCGTTATTTTATATTTAAAGCAAGGCATAAATGCTAATGTTGAGTGTTTTATTTAGAATATATATTATAATTATAACTATAGTATGTCACATTTGTATTCTATTACAATCTGGATTCTTTTGGATATTGATCAAAGAAGTTGAAATAAAGATGAAATTCATAGTTAGCCTCATATTTTTATGGGTCTATTTAACCATAATGTTAACGGAATTGTTCTATGCAACTCAATTTTACGAATGAATATAAATTATGAACTATATCTGGCAGACACAATACTACCGTTATTTTATATTTAAAGCAAGGCATAAATCCTAATGTTGAGTGTTTTATTTAGAACATATATTATAATTATAATTTTAGTATTTCACATTTGTATTCTATTACATTCTGGATTCTTTGGATATTGATCAAAGAAGTTGAAATAAAGATGGAAATTCATAGTTAGCCTCATATTTTTATGGGTCTCTATTTAACCATTAATGTTAACGGACCTGTTCTATGCAACTTAATTTTACGAATGAATATAAATTATGAACTATATCTGGCAGACACAATACTACCGTTATTTTATATTTAAAGCAAGGCATAAATGCTAATGTTGAGTCTTTTATTTAGAATATATATTATAATTATAATTTTAGTATTTCACATTTGTATTCTATTACATTCTGAATTCTTTCGGATATTGATCAAAGAAAGTTGAAATAAAGATCGAAATTCATAGTTAGCCTCATATTTTAATGGGTCTCTATTTAACCATTAATGTTAACGGACCTGTTCTATGCAACTTAATTTTACGAATGAATATAAATTATGAACTATATCTGGCAGACACAATACTACCGTTATTTTATATTTAAAGCAAGGCATAAATGCTAATGTTGAGTGTTTTATTTAGAATATATATTATAATTATAATTTTAGTATGTCACATTTGTATTCTATTACAATCTGAATTCTTTCGGATATTGATTAAATAAAGTTGAAATAAGGATGGAAATTCATAGTTAGCCTCATATTTTTATGGGTCCCTATTTAACCATTAATGTTAACGAACATATTCTATTCAAACTAATTTTCTATGCAATTACATATACTAAAGAGTTAAGATAAAGAATATTAACTGGTAGCTATGCGTTATTTTATATTAGAAACCATAATTTTTGAAAGTTAATTTTATAGGGAAATATTTAATGTATTTATACAATCGTTACCTTTATTTTGTTTGCAGGTAAACACTATAATATTAACTACGAAATATAATGTAGAAGAAATTATAAAAAAAAAGAAATATTGAAATTTCTATTATTTGTTATTGGCAATAAGAACTGGAAAATAATGCAGAAAATATATATTAACGTAATGTAGTTGATTTGTAACTTAGAATGATTTTATAGTTTAAAGTAACATATACTTTTAATAACTTTCCTTGAATTGATATAAGAATGCATTTAAAAATTATATTTATTTAAATATTTCTTATTGGTATTGCAATAATTTAAGGACGGCTTTTAAACTTGTTACACAGAAATTTCAGTATAAATCCTACATAGCACATAATAAATTATATGTCACATATTACGATAAATTAATCTTACATATAGTGATTTATCTATCAAAATATCATTCTGTTTTCATATCAATTAACTAGAATAGAAGAGGTCATATCAGTCTGTATAAATCTTTTCCATTTCTACATAATCAAAAAGTCTTGGATATCATAGAAACTAATATCCGATTTCTACTAATGATTTCTTCAGAAAAAAAAAAAAAGATTTGCTGCGCTTGCGGGAAAAATATTTATGCATTTCACCCTTTTATCGGCGTATAGAATAGGAATATAAATTTTCATGATAAAAGATAGAGTGATAATGGACCAAAGGGTACCATCTGGCCGTTATAGTCTATTCTGTATAAAAAGAGGAACGCTAAAATACGCTAGAATGTAAGATATTTTATCACATAATAAACTGTATTTAAGTTCATTTTCTTAGATTGTTTTTCACACAATAGAGGAAGTATTCTATAGGCTTTACTTTAATGAAGAGAGATTTGTATTACTCATATGTTTTTATAAGTATTGTTATAAGACTATTACTATTTAAAATAAAATATAATACTTGCATTTACCAATTTAACATTAATTTGTAATAAAATGGGTTGAAACTTATCCTATGCATTAAAATCTGTAATTTTTAACTTTATACCTAATTATTAATCTTTAATTTTTAGTGAAATTTATACTGAAAAGCTTTTTCAGTCCTATAGGGTGTTGCCGTAACTATAATGACTTAAGCTTAAGTTTATATGGTTGCAGACATTAAGGATATTCTCTTGCTACACATGAACTATTTAGACACGGGCTTACAGTTTACAGTTGAATATGACTTATGTAATGATCATTAAATTTACTTTAATCATTAATTTCTAATCTTTAATTTTTAGTGAACTTTATGCTGAAAAGCTTTTCCAGTCCTATATGGTTTGCCGTAACAATAATGACTTAAGCTTAATTTCATATGGTTGCAGACATTGAGGTTAATTTTTTGCTACAGATGGATAATTTAGACATCACTTACAGTTTACAGTTGAATATAAGTTATTTAATGATCATTAAATTTACTTTAATCATTAATTTCTAATCTTTAATTTCTAGTGAACTTTATACTGAAAAACTTTAATAATGACTTAAACTTAATTTCATATCGTTGCAGATATTAAGGTTAATTTTTTCTATACATGGACTATTTAGACTTGGGCTAGCAGTTTGCAGTTGAATATAACTTATTTAATCATAATTAAATGTACTTTAATCATTAATTTTTAATAAACTTTATAATAAAAAGCTTTTTAAATCCTATAGGGTGTTGCCATAACAATAATGACTAAAGGTTAATTTTATATGGTTGCAGACTTTGAGGTTAATTTCTTGCTACATATGAACTATTTAGAAATGGTATTACACTTTACAGTTGAATATAACTTATTTAAGGATCATTATGTTTACTTTAATTATTATTTTCTAGTCTTTAACTTTTAATGAACTTTATACTGAAAAGCTTTAATAATGACTTCCGCTTAATTTCATATGATTGCAGACATTAAGGTTAATTTCTTGCTACACATAAACTATTTAGACATGAGCTTACAGTTTACAGTTAAATATAACTTATTTAATGATCATTATATTTACTTTAATCATTAATTTCTAACATTTAATTTTTAGCAAACTTTATACTGAAAAACATTTTCAGTCCTACACGTTTTTGCCTTAACAATAATGACTTAAGCTTAATTTCATATGGTTGAAGACATGGTTAATTTCCTGCTACACATGAACTATTTAGACATGTGCTTACAGTTTACAGTTGAATATAAATTATTTAATGATCATTAAGTTTACTTTAATCATTAATTTCTAATCTTTAATTTTTAGTAAACTTTATAATAAAATACGTTTTAAGTCGCATAGGATGTTGATATAAACAATATTGATTTAAGCTTAATTTCATATGGTTGCACACATTAAAGTTCTTTCCTTGCTACATGTGAAATATTTAGATATGAACTTTCAGTTTACAGTTGAATATAACTTATTTAACGATCATTAAATTTACTCTTGAATATAAATTATGAACTAAATCTGTCAGACATAATTCTACTTGCGGTTTAATATTTAAATCTAGGTATAAATGTTAAAATTAGACTATTTGATTTATAATAAATGACATGTTATCATCCATATCAGATGCGTTATTCAAGGCTATAGATGCTGCTAAAGCGAGACAAATTCTCAACTCTTCAAGTCAACAATTTTGTTACCTTTGGTCAGTCAAGCAAGAATAACACATTTAGTTTTAGAAATATCTTAATTTATGTTTAAAAGGCTATGCATACCAATTTACTATCAGGAGATAAATTTAACTATTTAAAAATATATTTTCTTAATAAAACGAGAATTTTTAATTGTCCTTTATCAGCTTTTAATTTACAATTTATGACTAAAAAATTAAAAGTAATTTTCTCTTGATACAAAAAATTTCTGGTGAGATTACAACAGTAACAATCATCCCTGAATCATCTCGCTCATTTTTCTACAACTTACTCCAAATTCTATTAAAACTTAAATATTTCCCACATTAAAATATATTAATCCTCTCACGCAGAAGTAATTTACAAATAAATCGAAGAAGGATACGATGATAAATAAATGAGGATATCCTGTTTCAATCAAACTTTAAAACTTATCGATTGATCTCATTAAAACCTAATAATGATTCTATTCACTACAAACATCGATAATGTTCGTCCGGCTAAGTGTTTGAGTTACAAGTGTCAAATTACACGAAAACCCCGTTCGAAAAATTCATGGCACTTGCAAACATGGTTAATTGAAATGCTCAATATATATTTGGTATTCAGTGATTTCATTTAAAGAGTAATTAAGTGATATTATACTGAGAGAATTAATTGATCCCATTACTCTGCCTAATTGGATGATATCATTCGAAAATTTATACTCAACCGCTTAGACACTTAATAAACGGCATGCATGCTTATGAAGCGGATTCTTTCAGATATCATTTTTTAATTCTCAAAATGTACGGCAGACTGGAAAACAAATATCTCGGAGCAATCTCAAACTCAGATATTGAATTATGATGAGTAATTGATTATTTATTATGCATTAATGCTTTATTGAAGATAGTCGTGCTTAGTTTGTTACGTTTTATCAATGCGTAATGTATTTTTCGGGATGTAAATTGTTATAAAATAGGTCATTGATCAATTTAGATAGGTTACATGTCTTAAAGCTAAGTTGCTTGAGTAAAATTTATTTTAAATGGAATTAATGTGACTGTCATTTTCTATACATTATGCTATTGTAGTTTTGTTTAAAATTGAATTGAAGTTGTAGTATTTTCAATTCCGTATGTTATTATTGTAGTTTTGTGTAAAATCGAATTGTAATTGTGGTACATTCAATTCCCTAAGTATTCATTACTAAGCACTGTAGTGAATTGTTGAGTTTTATCAAAGCATAATGCATTCTTTGGGATCTAAGGCGTTCTAAGTAGGTTATTTGATCAGTTTATATACATTTGAAGTTTTAAAGCTAAGTTGCTTGAGTAATAATTATTTTTAATAGAATAAATGTGATGACTAATGTTGCTTTCTAGGTTTCATTCAATTAATTAGGTTATTGTAGTTTAGTTTAAAATAGTGGTATATTAAATTCACTATGTGTTCATCACTAAGCGTAGTCGTGATTAGTTTTTTTTTTTCATTTTATCAATGCGTAATCCATACTTCGGGATCTAAGTAGTTGCTAAAAGGTTCATTGATCCATTTAGATATATTAAAGTTAAGTTGCTTGAGTATAACTTATTTTCAAATAGAATTAATGTGACTAATGTCGTTTTCTATGTTTCATTCATTACACAATGCTGTTGTACTTTTGGTTAAAATTGATTTGTATTTGTGGTATCTCCAATTCACTAAGTATTCATTATTACGCACTGTAGTGATTAGTTGAGTTTTATTAGTGCGTGATATCTTCTTTGGGATCTATCCTGTTGCTTAATGGGTTATTGATCAGTTTAGATACATTTCAAATTTTATTTTAAATTACTATTTTAAAATAGAATTAATGTGGCGACTACTGTCGTTTTCTATGTTTAATTCAATTCAATACGAAATTGTAGTTTTGTTTAAAGTTGTGGTATTCACTTTATGTTCATCACTAATTATAGTCGTATTTATTTTGTTGCATTTTGTCAATGCGTACTGCATACTTCGGGTTCTTAGTCGTTTCTAATATTCATTGATAGGTTTAGATATATTTAACCCTCCGAGTGGAACACATCGAGGAATAAAATTCTCTAAAAATACGGTAAAGGTTTACTGTGTCAGTGGCCAAAGCGTTCTATGATTTTTTCTTTCACCCTTTGTCGAATAGGATGGAATATGGAAGACCCACAATCGTCATTACCTCTTTACTTCCGGTTATAAATAGATATGTATTATTATAGATTGTTATAAAAATATATATGTATGTATAAATAGATAGGTATATATTATAGATTGTTAATTTTTAATTCACATAAAGCTCGACAAGTCTCGAAGATCATCCCATAAGAAATAATAGATTCTAAAAGTACAAATAAAAATATTCTTTGAGAGACCTATTTATATTTTTTTACGAAAGTCATCCAAGATATTTCATTGGTGCTATTAGAGATACATATGTTACCGCAGACGAAATACTTCGAAATAGAGATTGACAAATCCATGAAAAGCTATCAGCGTCTGTGTGCCTCAGGGGTGCATCCCTCAATAAATGTCAGTCAAAGAGGGGTGCAGTTCCTAAACAATCGACCAGACCCTCCTATCGCAAAACTTCATGGGGAAAAGAACTGGCAGAAATGTACATTACCTCCATTTTCAGAACATAATTTGAGGTCGAAAATGGTACGTTTTGAAGACATCATCGGTTTGGCGAAATTGTACGTGCGAACCGCTTAGAGGGTTAAGGTTAAAGCTAAGTTGCTTGAGTAATACTTATTTTCAAATAGACTAATGTTGTTTTAATTGATTCGGTATTGTAGGGATTTTTAAAGTTTAATTGCACTTGCGACACATTGAATCCAGTTAGCTCCGTGTACTTGAGAGAAAATAAAACTTTCTGCAATTGCGCAATTATATTTCATTAAATTTTAAAACTATGTTATATGATTAATACTTATTTTCAAATAGAACTAATGTGACTAACGTCGTTTTCAATGTTTTATTTAATACACTATTCTATTGCAGTTTTGTTTAAATTTGAATTGCAATTGTGGTATTTTCAATTCAGTATGTTATTACTGTAATTTTGTTTAAGATTGCCTTGTATATTAGGTATCTTCATTTTACTAAGTATTCATCAATAATCACTGCCGTGATAAGTTTTTGAGTTTTATCAAAGCATAATGTATTCTTCGGGATCAAACTCGTTTCTAAGTAGGCTATTGATCAGTTTAGATACATTTCAAGTTTTAAAGTTAAGTTGCTAGTGTAAAACTTATTTTTAATAGAATAAATTTTATGACTAATGTTGTTTTCTATGTTTCATTTAATTCATTCTCAATAATATGCGTTATTGAGGTTATGTTTTGTAATGAAGATTTTTCATGTCCCTTCATGACATATTTCCCTCGTGGGGTAGATATATTTTAAACTACATTTTGCGCCTTTTTTTTTCGCATATGGCCCCTTGCAGGTGCAGCTTTAGTTTTTCTCACGAGTGCAGCCTGTCTTTTTCAAACAGAGCCGCCCCCGATCTGGGATTAAGTTTCGGACCGAACGTCCAATTCTGGCCACCTGCATCCGCCGGCCTCAAGCCTTTCGTCCATAATTTTGGGCCCATCAGATCATATTCTGACAGTTGTGCAGACGTTACTTTCGGATTGCGATAAGAGGCCGCGCCTTTGAAGGGTACCGCGTTGTGGTGTGTTACCAAGCTCCGCTCCGCATCGTTTTTGGCGAATTTTCATCACCGGAGTTGCGCCTCACTGCGATTGGGTTTTTGATCTCCGCGCGCCTTCTCTCGACGTTTCATTGGTCAGAGCAGCGATAGCCTGTCACTCTCCCTCCGAGCGTGGGGTTTTCTTGGCGCCTGGCAACCCTCTTGCTGGCTGTGTTTCGGAGCTTTTGGCGTGAGCGCAGCCTAGAAGTTCGGATAGTTTTTTGAGAGACGGGGTAAAATACAGAGATGAAATTTTAACACCCTTGCGGACGCGTTTTTTCTGATCGGAAAAATGTTTCCGTGGGAGCCACCTCGATATTTGGCTAACCTAAGCATTCTGCCTTAGTTTTATTTTTCTGCGACTTGCCTGAGGATATGTTCCCATATGCACATTGATCGCAGTACTGTTTTAAAGTTTAAACAACGCATCTACTAACCCACTACTGGATCATGGCAGAAGTGGACGATATTTTTGTAGAGTATAAAGTGAAAAAATTATTTGATCGAATTCCAAAAATAAAGAATGTCTCTCCATCAACTCAGCATCTGATTTTTTTTACCTGAGGTGACTCTGAAATTAAAACCTACGACTCTTCATCAATCATCCTACATACAGCATCCTTCCTCTATATGGAGCTCCCACTTCAGTATATGTTTAAAATTGTGGTATTTTAAATTCAGTATGTGTTCATCACTAATAATCGTCGTGATTAGTTTGTTGTATTTTATCAATGCGTAATGCATACTCCGGGATATAAGTCGTTGTTAATAAGTTCATTGATCCGCTTAACTACATTTAAATTTAAAGAAAAGTTGCTTACCTAATGCTTATTTCAAATATAATTTCATGTGACTAATGCCATTTTTATGTGTCATTCAGCTTATTATGCTATTATAGTTTTATTTAAGATTGAATTGTAATTGTGATATTTTTAATTCACTGTATTCGTTACTAAGCACTGTCGTGATTAGTTCAGTTTTATCAAAGAGTAATACTTTCTTCGGGATATAAGTTGTTGTTATTGGGTTATTGTTTCGTTTATATACATTTTAAGTTTAAAAGCTAAGTTTCTTGAGTAATAATGTATTGTAAATAGAATTAATGCGACTATTAATGTTGTTTTCTATGATTCATTGAATTCACTATGTCATTATAGTTTTGCTTAACATTGAATTGTAATTGTGGTATTTTCTATTCACTATGTATTCATTACTAATGATTACTATTAGTTTCTTACATTTTATCAATGCGTAATGTATTTTTGGGACCTAAGTCAATGATAAATTGGTTATTGGTCCGTAGAGATATATTTCAATGTCTTAAAAGCTTTTTTATTTGATATATACATATTTTAAGAAGAAATAATGTGACTAGTGATTTTTTCTATCTTATATTAAATTGACTATGGGATTGTAGTTTTGCAAAGTTGAATTGCGCCTATGATATTTAAATTTCAACAAGCTACGAATACGTGTCAGAAGATGGCATTTTCATCTTTGTACAACTATATTTGATGCAGTCTTACTTGTTATTTGAGTAATACTTATTTTCAAAAAGAACAAATGTGACAAATGTTATTTTCTATGTTTCATTAATTGACGATGTCATTGAAGATTTAATCACAATGGAATTGTGGTTGGAACGTTTACAATCTCCGTGTTCAAAGTCGGAAAATAAAACTTTCTTCAATTGGAAAACTATTTTATAGGGATTAAAGTCGAATTATCTAGGACAGTGGTCGGCAAATTGCGGCTCCAGGGCCGCATGTGGCTCTTTGGCTCCTTAAGCGCGGCTTTGGCACAAATATCCAAGAAAGGCGCAATAATATTTTCATTTAAAAAAAAAAACTTGGTAAGAAAAAAATTATCTTACTTTGATAAATTTACTTTTCTATAAATCGAGAACGTGTATACTTTTTTGTTAAATTTATCAGATAGGTAATCAAAATTTTATATTGTTGTAAAAATACATAACGAACATCGAGTTTAATTTTATTAGTTTTAGGAAAAGTAAACACAAACCATGTACTAGCTACCTGCTGAATTTGTCGTATGTTTCCGGCTTACTCCGGTGTGATACAAAGGTACCACAAGCATGCGTGCGCATACTTTTTCTAAAATAGTGGGGCATACAGATTGGCATCACAGATTTGCAGTTGCAGTGTGAACAGTTTTGTCTTATCTACCATCAATAAATATCATTAAGAAATATTTATTAAGTATGAAATTTAGTTTTTTTTCCGCTAAATAAGTTGTACACTAAATAAAAGTTTATTAAACAGACAGATTTGGCTCACATTTTTTTTAATTGTTGTAATTTTCACATTTGGCTAATAAGTTTGCCGAACACTGATCAAGAATAACAATATTTGTTCAATATATTATAGCCAAAAAAATAAAAAAAATTTTAAAGAATTAAAGATATTCTCCATTATGTTGTGGCGTTCTGATGTTAACCGCGTCGAAAAATCTCCCGTGAAATGCAGATTGACATGGAATGCAAATTTCCCTCGATGCTGCGCGCGGGAGCATGGGGGAAGTATATAAGGTGAGATGCGACAGCTCAGTCGAAGGGGAAATGACTTCACTCTCGGTTTTGGAATCAGTGTGCTTGAATTAAAGAACTTTTCGCCACACTGTTAGTCACTTGCAAGCAAGTGTTATCAACGCCCTGATGTCTTTATGCTTTACTTTTTACTCTTTATTTACTTATTAGTCTTTTAATAAAAACGTTTTGATGAAAAGCTCATGTTGACGATTAGTTTTATTCAGCTTCAATATACTTCTACAATAATAAGGTGATAAATTGCGTAGGTTTTGTTCGGAAATCTACAGTCTACTGTTTAGCTCAAGAGGGCTAATACTTTGACCTGCTGCTTAACGTTGATTCTAAAAGGGGTAAAATCCATATCATCAGCAGGATTCGAACCCGCAAACTCCTGTACCGCAGAACAGCGCTCTACTATTCAGCTATCGTTAGGCAAATTACTTCGGCAAGCCAGTTATGTTTTATATATTTAACATATCTAATTCACGTGGACGTGATTTCAATTTCTGGCGTAGGATTGAGTGCATGTGTGAAAGTTTTTTTTTAACATTTCTTTAAAATTACCTTTGTTAAAATAAAATTCAAAACTCTTTCCTTCAACATCTTTACGACATCGTTGTCAATGAATGACATTAAACGATTCAATTTATCCAATGTGTTAAATTTAATCACGGATATGTTTGATCATAACTGTAAACCGAATGCTAAATACAAATTTTATACCTATTTGTACTATTTAGTGCCAGTCTGACTGCCGGTTTAATAGCTAACCGCGATTAACTCATGGCGCCAACCAATGACGAAACACAATTCTTCATTTAAACATAGATTAATCGCGGTTATCAGTTAAACGACTATGGTGAAACCGGCCCTTTATCATGTGATTATTGAACAATGTAGCTTTTATGTTCTTATGTTTAAAGTTAAGCTTTTTTTTTGATAGACAGGCTTGCAAACCTCCTTTTTGTGTGATTAATATTGTCATGTAACTTTTATTTTATATTTCCGGAAGTGTATATTTTATTTATATTTTAATATTGAAATAACTTACTAGTAAAACATCAAGCTCTAAGTGAAGTTTTATACACCATATTTTCATGGAAAGCATTAATTTATCCTTGCACTGAACTTCTATCGGATCTTCTATTACATATCTTCTATTAGATTTCGGTAACCTAGTTTAACTACCCCTAAATGTTTCATCAATTATGGTAATAAAATAGTGAAAAACAACACTATCTAGTACTTACGTTTATTTATCATTATTTAGGCCCTTTTCGGATTTTTAGCGCAATTCATTTATTTTTAAAACATATATTTTTATTTTTTCAAAATTTTTAACTTTATCGTTTCTGATCATTATTTTTCAATAAACAAAAAATTATAAAACCTAATCTAAGATAATAAAAATTATTTTTATGTTTAAAAATTATTATTCAGGCCCTTTTTGGATTTTTAGGACAATTTATTTATTTTTAAAACATATATTTTTTATTTTTTCCAAAAAGTTTTAATTTTTTTGATCTTGTACAATATTATTCTACTTTTTCGGCTTTTTTCGTACGGATGTCACTGGCCACAAAGTTATTTTATGTTTTTCTATCCCTAAACTCTCTACTCTCTAGTTTTTTGTTATGAACTCACGAATCCACCCTTCTATCTCTTTGCTCTTTTATGTGTTTATTCTTTGCTCGTTGTCATTTTTGTGCTTACTGACAGAAACCTCTGGATTGAAGGGCTCGGCCCATATGGTCCAGTTGCATCACCACCTTTGATACCTTTGATACCTATCTAGGACACACAAATGTAGAATAAAAATTACCCCACAACACAGTTTATGTAGCTTTTATTTCCTTTGGATTGATATGTATGATCCACTATTTTAATATAAAATATTTGTTCATTTTAAAATAAGATTTTACAGTAGAGAATCTTTAATTTATTTTAAAAAACTCTTTTTAAATTACTCATGTGAAATGCTCAATTAAAACTTTTCATTTATTTTTCTTAAATAACCTTCACGATATGTAATTACGCAGAATCACTTTAAAATATATTCCAATAAACAAAACATGAATATTAAATTGGAAATAACATTTCATCCATCTTTCAAGACCATCTAATTTGTGTATGTAATTAAATTTTATACTTTTGCCAGAACAAGATGAACTAATTCCATGTTTATTTTATTTCATTCCGTTTAAGAAATATTAAAACTTAATCAATTTGAAATGACATTTTATTACTGTGTTATGAAAGAGAAGAAATTTCTTTGCTTTTTAAAAATGTACTACTGTTACTTCCACTTAAATATTACGGTCACAGTTTTATAACGATTAAAGCTTTTTAAAAATAACTAAATTCAGAAAATTCCGTTTCTACATCAATGGATTTTAAAAGACTGTCGTTTAACTCAAACGTCAAACATATGAATTATTGAAAACCACAGATTAATATCAGCATATTCTGTTTCTCTTTTTCATTTCTAAATTCCTTACAGAGTATTTAAGTATGGGTTTATTTTAGAACTATTAGAAATTAAATTTTAAAAGCAAAAATTGTTATAAACATTATTTTTATATTGTTACCATTTTGCAGTAATCTTAACATGCTTAATTATTGTTTATTATTTAATTATTCTATGTTTATTATTTATTTGATATAACCTTAAAATCAGAACGGAAAATCATTTATTATTTCCTAAGATTTTCGCTTTAAACTAGCATATAGCCCGTCATATGACGGGATCAATAAAACTTTTAATTTTCCAGAATTGTAAAGTATCCTATGAGGCAGGTAAAAAATTGTTTGTTATTTTGGTGGATAATTTTCTGGTACACGCTCAGAAATTGTTTTATCTTTATACTCCTCTAAAGTCTCCCGATACAATGAAAACAGTTTAGAATCACGCTGAAATCATTTAGAATGATAATTCAAAGTTTTCTTAGCTAAGTCAAAATTATCGTTACGTTATTCCCAATTTTCCTGCCATAGTAATTAATGGAAGCAAAGGAAGGAAACTATCATTTCCACTATATCCTGGAGGTAGATAGAATTTGTTGTTAATACCAGTGATAAATTTTCATTGTAACAAAAAATAATCGATGATTAAATTTAGAATTATTGCATATGTACCTAATCTATTATTTAATCCAAATATAGAAGAAAATTATTTGCATAATATTTAAGTTCAGAGATAAAACGTATGAAAATAATGCAGACGATATTTAAATAATCTAAAATGAGAAATGATTATATGATAATGGTTAAAGGCATGACGCCATAAAGCTATAAAAAATGTTATTTTATCTTCTCAAAATGCGATAAATTGAAAATTTAATAGCCTGGTCTTAACCGGGGAAAATACGGCTTAATTAATGGCATTAAAATCTAGGACAGGAGTGGATTTCGAACGTTGCTAACCCTAACTCATCAAGAATCTGATATGGATGTGTCTATCCATTCCAGGTACAACCGATTCACAAATTCGAGGATAGACTGACTGATAACTTAGGCTATTATTATATAGGGGATTGATTATATGAAATAGCATAGTGTTGACAGTTATTAATCAGGAAATAATGAAAATATAAGTTGTTTTTATTCATACAAATTTATCCGTTTTTTGCTATTAAGTTATTTGTGATAATTTGGGTGCAATACGTTTTTTCTGGGTAAATATTACTTAAAGTTAAATAATATTGGATAATATACTGAGGTTCAATAAAATAGATAAATTAAAGTTGCCAGTTTAAAATGTTTAAACTTTAAAAGGTTAACTGTATATACCGATTCCAAAGAGCCGATTCTTCATACATAATAAAAAGTAATATGTGAAATCGGTAAGGATATGATATTTAAAAAAAAAAACAAAAGTAAACTGTGAGCTCTCTGATTGTAAATTGCCTCATATTTATAAACCTTAAAAAAAAAGATGAATCGAATTTCAGTTTTTAAAATTTTTAACTTTTAAATTTTTTTTTTGTAGTAAGAATATATAATGTTGTTAAGGAAACATATAAGGAATAGTAATGTGTTGTGTTGGAAAAGAATTTATAATCAAAATAAGAAAATAATTCATAAAATCTGAAAAGTCCAAAAATATTTCTTAACCCTTTGCCTTCGACGCACGTACTCAGTTCGGGCAACTCAAATGCAACAATTTTGGAATGCACGACCTGAGTTCGGGCAAGAGAATACATGGATTTTTAATTCCCTGGAGCATGAAATCGGTTCGTCTAATGCATAATATTTAATTTGCCATTTTCCCAATATATAGAGGTAATTTACCTCAAAAATTCCACACTTTCGAGCCATTTGTCGCTATTTCTCGGATACTGTAAAGGATTTGTGAAATTCAAAAGAATCTGAGAGATATGGAATTCGTGACAGTTGATAGAGATGACAATATTGTTGTATTAGTTTATTATATTTATACAGAAAATGTTATTGGATTCATTTTGCTGTAATTTGAGCAAAAATTACAGCAATCCAGCAACATTTCCGGTTTATGTGAAAATATTGTAAAAAGTAGTTATTTCTTTTAAAATATTTCTTTTGTTTTTCAAAAGTTTCTAACATTTTGATTTTAACAACGAACAAAATAAAAGCTATTTTTGTTTTTCCAATTTTCCCACTTTATAATTTATACTTTAATAGGTTAAATAATTAAAACCGATTCCAACAAGTCAGTTCTTTATATATAACAAAAAGTAATATGTTAAATCAATAAACATATAACTTTTTTAAACAGAAAAGTCAACAGTGAGCTCACTGATACTAACGTGACTCATATTTATCAACCTTAAAAAAAAACGAGATGCATGGAATTTCAGTTTATATATTTTTAACTTTTAAAAATACTTTTGTAATAAGAATATATAATGTTGTTACAGGAAATATATAACTAATAATAATGTGTTATGGGGGCGTACTTGACACGCAAAACATAACGGGTTAGTACCTGGAAAAGAAAACATTAAAATGATAAAAAAAGTATAGCATTTGATGAGGTGCTGAAGTATAGTGAAGTAAACGTTATGGCCATAACCTCTTTATTAATATTTAAATTAAATTCGACTTTTCATTAACTCATGTCTTCAAGTAAAAAAACAACACAGGAGAAATTAAAAAAAGGAAGGAGAAATTATTATTGAATTAATGGAATTTATTGAGATATTAAGATGAAATTTAAAAATATTTAATAAAAGCCAATTGACTGAACATTTAACATGATAAAAATTGAAAAAGAAAAGAGAAAACAAAAAAAGTCACTTATAATGAGTGCGAACGAAAACTACGGAGAACGCATCTCCGGGTTCCTCTTCTTTTCACGGGTTCCAGGTCTCTCTTCCGAATCCATCCTGGCTGATGGGCATCAAAGTATACAGTCTGTGGCTGATGGGCATCAAAGAATACACTCTGTTGCTGCTGGAATGAGAACTGTAAGTGTGTCTTTCTCACCAACATTTCTTCCGCGTATAGGCATGGTGGCAAATCCCCAAGCGCAACACTAAAAACACGCCAATGTGTGGAATGAGGATATGTTATATCGTAAAAAGAGTGAATTTATAAAACTATTGCAGCACAGCGCTCGCCAAGGAGAACGCCAAGTGAGTCTCTTGGTATGCGTGATGTCATCTTGGACATGTGTGATTGAAAATCCTGATCGGCTTCTGCGTTAAAAATGTAACATTTTGTCTCACCGACGTAATAATTGGGAGCTTGGCACGGAAGGTATGAACAGGGTATTTTTGTTTAAGGCAAGCTTCATAGAATTAAAGGAAAATAAATGGAACGTTATGAAATGTGTTGTGTAGGAAAATAATTTATAATCAAAATAAAAAACTATTTGATAAAATTTGAAGCTTCCAAAAATATTCCTTAACTCTTTGCCTGTGACACCATTACTCAGTTCGTGCAAGAAAATACACGGCTTTTCGAATCCGTGGAGCCCGAAATCGGTTAGTCTAATGCATAATATTTAATTAGCCATTTTCCCAATATATAGAGGTACTTTCTAGTGAAAAGTTTCACAGTTTTGAGACATTGCTATCTATTTTTTGGATATTATAAAGGATTTGTGAAATTCAAAGGAATCTGTAAGTCATGACAATTGATATAGGAATAGCATAGTTGAATTAGTTTACTACATTTATCCAGAAAGTTATGTCATTTGATTTAGTTGGCTGTAATTTGAGCAAAAATTACAACAATCCATCAACATTTCCGGTTTATGTGAAAATATTTAAAAAAGTAGTTATTTCTTTTAAAATTTTTCTTTTGTTTATCGAAAGTAATCAATTTCTAACATTTTGATTATAACAACGAACAAAATAAAAGCTATTTTTGTGTTTCCATTTTTGTCACTTTATACTTTATACTTTAATAGGTTAAATGTATATACCGATTCCAATGAGTCGGTTCTTCATATATAACAAAAAGTAATATGTTAAATCAATAAGCATATGACTTTTTTAAAAAGAAAAGTCAATATTGAGCTCACTGATACTAACGTGACTCATATTTATCAACCTTAAACAAACAAGATGCATGGAATTTCAGTTTATAAAATTTTTAACTTTAAAAAATATTTTTGTAATAAAGATATATATAATATTGTTACAGGAAATATATAATGAATAATAATGTGTTATGCTGGCTTACGTGGCACGTAAAACATAATGGGTTAGTACCTGGAAAAGTAAACATTGAAATGATAAAAAATAAATCATTTGATAAGGTGGTATGTATAGTGAAGTACACGTTATGACCATAACCTCTTTATTAATATTTAAATTAAATTTGGCTTTTCACTAACTCATGCCTTAAAGTAAAAAAGAAAAAACACAATAGAGATTAAAAAAGGAAAGGAGAAGTTATTATTCAATTAATGGACTTTATTGAGATATTAAGATAAAATTTAAAAATAATTAATAGAAGCCAATTGACTGAGCCTTTAACATGATAATAATTGAAAAAGAAAAGAGAAAACAAAAAAGTCCTTATGACTGGGAACGAGACCTACGGAGGACGCATCTCCGGGTTCCTCTTCTTTTCACGGGTTCCAGGTCTCTTTTCTGCATCAATCCTGGCTGCTGGGCATCAAAGTATACAGTCTGTGGCTGATGGAATGAGAACTGTAAGTGTGTCTTTCTCACCAACATTTCTTCCGCGTATAGGCACGGTATCAAGTCACCAAGCGCAACACTAAAAACACGCCAATGTGTGGAATGAGGATATGTCATATCATAAAATGAGCGAATTTATAAAACTATTGCAGTGCAGCGCTCGCCAAATAGAACGCCAAGTGACGCTTTTGGTATGCGTGATGCCATCTTAGACATGTGTGATTGAAAATCCTGATCTGCTTATGCGTTAAAAATGTAACATTATGTCTCACCGATGTAATAATTGGGATCTTGGCAGGGAAGGTACGAACAGGGTATTTTTGTTTAAGGCAAGCTTCATAGAATTAAAGGAAAGTAAATGGAACGTTTTAACATGTTATGTGTTGAAAAATAATTTATAATCAAAATAAGAAACTATTTGATAAAATTTGAAGTTTCCAACAATATTCCTTAACTCTTTACCTGTGACACCAGTACTCAGTTCGGGTAAGAGAATACACGGTTTTTCAATTCCGTTAAGCCCGAAATCGGTTCGTCTAATGCATAATATTTGATTTGTTATTGTCCCAATACATAGAGGTACTTTCCCGCAAAAAGCTTCACAGTTTTGCGACATTGGTCCCTATTTCTTGGATGCTGTAAAGGATTTGTGAAATTCAAATGCATCTGAGGGGCATGGAATTCATAATAGTTGATATAGGTATAATATAATTGAATTAGTTTATTACATTTATCCAGAAAATTATGTCATTTGATTTATTTTGCTGTAATATCAGCAAAAATTACTGTAAATCATTAACATTTCCGATGTATGTGAAAATATTGAAAAAAGTAGTTATTTCTTTTAAAATATTTCTTTTGTTTTTCAAAAGTAATCTATTTCTAACATTCTGATTATAACAACTAACAAAATAAAAATTATTTTTGTTTTTCCATTTTTGCCACTTTATACTTTAACAGGTTAAGTGTATATACCGATTCCAACGAGTGGATTCTTCATACATAATAAAGAGTAAAATTTAAATCTTTAAACATATAACTTTTTTAAAACAAATGTCAACTGTGAGCTCACTGATACTAACGTGCCTCATATTTATAAACCTAAAAAAACAAGATTCATGGAATTTTAGTTTATAAAATTTTTCACTTTTAAAAATGTTTTTGTAATAAGACTATATGTTGTTACAGGAAATATATAATGAATAATGCGTTGTGTTGGAAAAGAATTTTTAATTGTAAATTTTTATTATTTTGTATTTTTAAATTTCAATATGAAACACCCTGTACTTTATCGCAAAAAGTTCCACAGTTTTGCGGCATTGGTCCCTATTTTTTGGATACTATAAAGGATTTGTTAAATTCAAAGGAATCTGAAGGACCTGGAATTCATGACAGTTGATATAGATAATAATATTGTTGAATTAGTTTATTACATTTATCCAGAAAATTGTCATTTATTTTGCTGTCACTTGAGCAAATGTTACTGTAATCCATTAACATTTCCTGGTTTATGTGAAAGTATTGAAAAAAGTAGTTATTTCTCTTATATTTTTGTTTGGTTTTTTGAATTTTAAATTTTAAATTTTTATTGTTTTGTATTTTTAAATTTCAATATGAAACCCCCTGTACTTTATCGCAAAAATTTCCACTGTTTTGAGACAATGGTCCCTATTTTTTGGATGCTATAAAGGATTTGTTACATTTAAAGGAATCTGAAGGACCTGGAATTCATGACAGTTGATATAGGTAATAATATTGTTGAATTAGTTTATTACATTTATCCAGAAAATTATGTCATTTGATTTATTTTGCTGTCATATGAGCAAAAATTACTGTATTCCATCAACATTTCTGGGTTATGTGAAAAAATTGAAAATAGTAGTTATTTCGCTTAATATTTTTTTTTAATTTTTAATTGTAAATTTTTATTGTTTTGTATTTTTAAATTTCAATATCAAACACCCTGTACTTTATCGCAAAAACTTCCACACTTTTGAGACATTGGTCCTTTTATCTTCGATACTATAAAGGATTTGTGAAATTCAAAGGAATCTGAAGGACCTGGAATTCATGACAGTTGATATAGATAACAATATTGTTGAATTAGTTTATTACATTTATCTAGAAAATTATGTCATTTGATTTATTTTGCTGTCATATGAGCAAAAATTACTGTAATCCATTAACATTTCCAGGTTTATTGGAAAATATCGAAAATAGTAGTTATTTCGCTTAATAAATTTGTTTTGTTTTTTTTAAATTTTTAATTGTAAATTTTTATTATTTTGTATTTTTAAATTTTAATATGAAACACCCTGTACTTTACCACAAAAAGTTCCACAGTTTTGCGACATTGGTCCCTATTTCTTGAATACTATAAAGGATTTGTGAAATTCAAATTAATCTAAGGACCTGGAATTCATGACAGTTGATATAGGTAATAATATTGTTGAATTAGTTTATTACATTTATCCAGAAAATTATCTCATTTGATTTATTTCGCTGTCATAAAAAGCAAATATTAGTGTAATCATTAATATTTCCTGGTTTATGTGAAAATATTGAAAATAGTAGTTATTTCGCTTAATATATATATTTTTTTAATTGTAAATTTTTATTGTTTTGTATTTTTAAAATTCAATGTGGAACACCCTGTACTTTATCGCAAAAAGTTCCACAGTTTTGAGACATTGATCCCTATTTCTTGAATACTATAAAGGATTTGTGAAATCCAAAGGAATATTACGGACCTGGAATTCATGACAGTTGATATAGGTAATAATATTGTTAAATTATTTTATTACATTTATCAAAAAAATTATATAATTTCATTTATTTTGCTGTAATATGAGCAAAAATTACTGTAATCCTATAAAATTTCCGATGTATGCCAAAATATTGAAATAAAAGTAGTTATTTCTTTTAAAATTTTTCTTTTGTTTTTCAAAATTAATCTATTTTTACACTTTGATGATAACAACGAACTAAATTAAGCATATTTTTGTTTTTCCATTTTTACCCCGTTTTCCACCAATATATTCCACATGAAATAGGTTAATACATTCCATACTTATTTAATCTTAGTACTAAAAATCTACATTTTGTCAAGTTAGACTCTGGAAATAACATTAGTCACATTAATTAAATTTGAATATAAATATTACTTAAGCTACCAGCTTATAAGTTTTGAAATATTCCGGAACTGATCAATGCCCTACTTAGCTAGCAACGAGATATTCATTACACAGTGATAAAACCAACGAACTAAAAACGATTATCTTCAGTAAAAGCATTCATGCAATATAAATGACTGATTATTCATCATAATTTAATAGCTTGCTATCTAAACATACGAGTTTACCCCTAGATATTTGTTTTCCGGCATAACATCCGATTTGAGAACTAAAAAAGGTTATCCCAACTATCCTGTACGATGAATGCAAGGGCCATTTATTAATCTGACAGACAATGCAGTATAAATTTTCTCTCGGTATCATCCAATTAATGCAGAGTAATGGGAACAATTAATTCTCACTGTTTAAAGAGCACTTAATTACTGTTTAAATGAAATCACTGATTGCCATATATTTATATGGAGGAATTCAATTAACCAGGCTAGGCAATTCGATGAATTCTTTGGGCAAAGTTTACGTGTAATTGACGCTACTAATTCTAACACTTTGCCCAATGAGCATTATTGATGGACCATGTTCATCAGATTACTGTTAGATGTTCTAATGGGATTAGTCAATAAATTTGAATGAATTGTTAAAACAGAATACAACTTAATAGTTATCCTCAATTGTTAACAATTATTCTGTTTAAAAATTTTATAAAGCAATGAGCAGCATGCTATAAGGAAAATCTCTCTAATATATGATTATTTTAAGTCTTGTGTAAAAGAAAGATAATGAACAACTTGTCGATTCAACTCTAAGAGGAACTGATACCATTCCAAACTGGTGAAATCTGATTATGATCCCAATGAGCATTATTGATGGTCCCTGTTCATCAGATTACTATTAGGTGTTCTAATGGGATTAGTCAATAAATTTTAATAAAATGTTAAAACTGAATATCCCTAATTGTTAAAAATTAATCTCTTTAAAATTTTGTAAAGAAACGAGCATTATAATATAAGAAAAATCTCTCAATTATATGATTATTTTAAGTCTCGTGTAAAAGAAATATAATAAATAACTTGTTCAGTCAACTCTAAGAGGAACTAATACCATTCCAAACTGGTGAAATCTGATTAGGATCCCAACGAGCATTACTGATGGTTCCTGTTCTCTAGATTACTATTAGGTGTTCTAATGGGATTAGTCAATAAATTTAAATGAATTGTTAAAATTGTATATCCCTTAATGTTAACAATTATTCTGTTTAAAATTTTTACTGAATCCCCTGAAGGCTATTTATAATTAACTTAGCTGTCTGTCTTGGGTGAGTCGTTCTATAAGCACATTTGCACAAGTACATGCAAGAACACCATTTGTACAAGCACCAAGCACGTTCTCCAAGCAGAAGAGCAGTAGCATTTGACTTGGTCATAACTTAGATGGGTTAGCTTAGCTCTCATCCGTTCATTTGTAAAATTTGATTGGATGTACATAGCATACCATCTTCAGTAATGTTAGAGATTTGTATATTTTTTTCATTTAATAGTATTTTAGATTATTTTTATCATCAAAAAATATTTATTCCCATTCTTCCATATTTAAGCACTTAAATCGTTACTGATAAATATTTAATATCTTTTTTACACTGTTTTGAGTTTTCGGTGAAGAATATTCACCGAAGTTAAGCAGCACTGGTTCCGGTCACCACATGGGTGGGTCAGTCTAACATCTCTCTTTTTTATTCTCAAATCTCATTTGATTTTGTTGTTGATGACTTATGCCACTTGGTGAAACCAAACATGATTATGCTGAAGGCTACACGTATTGAGGCAAATGGATGTGCCTTTCGTTTATAACGAGTACCAGAAGGGTGAAAGTACGACTTATGCTCAAGTGGGTTCTCGTAATTTTGAAGCAGTGACCAATAAGAAGATCCATAGACTTGGCCTGCCACCCTAGTGGTATTAATTGAGAACTTAGAGACATTGTGACCACGACCATATTTTAAGTTCCCCAGTCACCTTTAACGAACCGGCTCGGGTTCCGAATCCACAACCACTCAGTAACGAGATCGTTGCCTTTACCATTTTATATCTTATATCTTATTATAACTTTTTAATATCTTACTTTATATCTTATTTTTATTTTCGTGTTCATATTTTAATCGCATTTAACCACATTTACGCACATTAATTCTATTTTATTCTAGTTTTTACATATTTTATTATCTTTATCTTAAATAGCCTGCATATTAAAATTTAAAATTTATGTTACGCTACTGGTATCTGGATTACTTACATGTATCATTATGAACCGCTCCTTGAAAAGCATGTTTTCTTTATTATTGGAGATTTGTCTGTCGGTACAGGTGCTCCGATAATACCAATTCTATTGAGAGATGCTTGTAGAAATCCATTCAATTTCCTTTATACACGTATGCTGTTTTTCAACTGGACTATTGGATTACCGGATTACTGGACAGTACCAGTAATCCAATAGGCTAGACCTAGACAAATCAGATGCTACCCTTCCTTTCAGATCCTGTGGGAATTTAATAGAGGAAATAGTTTATATAGTAATGTAAACATAGTGTATGGTTTTCATGTATTAAAAACTGTTTTGTGCTTAAATTACCATTGCGAATTATCTTGTTAGTATTATTGAATAATAACAATTTTTTGGTATCATGTGGATTAAAATATAAATGGAATTTAGAGAATTTTATTCATAGAATCTTTAGATATAATTCAATCCTTTACATAATTTAATTTCTATAAATGAGTCTTAATGCATGATCGAAGCATGTACCAGTTCTGAGTAATCAGAAATTTAGAGAACTTTATGCATAGAGTTTCTGGTTTCTGTTTAGAGATATTATAATTTTTATAAATGTGTCTTGGAACATGGTCGAAGGTGTGCCTGATTTTAACTATCCTAACTTTTGATAATTTTATTCATAGAAAGCATTGTAGAAACTTTGTGTGTTTTCAGGGATGAAACGTTTGATAACTTTAAACATAGATTCACTTGATCATGTAAAAATATTTTATAACTCGTATAAATAAGTCTTGTTGCAAGCCTAAAGATGTGACTGAGTTTGGCGATAATTTATTTTGAAAGTTTTAATCACAGAAATTATGGGACCGGTTAGAGATACTGTAACTTCTGTAAAGAAGTCTTGTCGCATGGTCGAAATTGTGTCTTTTTTTGAGTGATCATAACTTTAGGCCCGTTAACCCTTTCGAGACGGGCTGTTTTTCTGTATTTGTGAAGATGAAGACGGGACTGTTAGATTCACTACTTTTCCTTATAAGAAATCTCTTTGACACCGGTACTTTGTACAATAATAAGCAGTACGAATGAAATAAAATATATTTTCTGCAATAGACTATAAGAGTGAAATGTAAAAATTTATACGTACGAAACCAGGACAATCCCTTCTTCTAGACCTGCAATGGCTTGGTCGAACCCCGTCCTAAACGTGTTAAAAGGTATAAATCCTATAAAGAAGACTTGGTGCATGGACGAAGATGTGTTTTGAGAGATTCCAATTTGTCCTTCTTAAGGGCGAAATTTGTGAATTGTTTAAAATCTTTATCAAGTCTTACATACTCGTGACACTACCTGTCTTTGCTGATTTGAATAAATATATCTCTATATATATAACACACATTTGTTGTCATTTTATCTGTTCCCTTATAACTCAAGATCCAGACAACCAAATAACGTAAAAATTTTGTACACGGGCACAAAATTACATGGGAAAGGTTCTTAAACATGTTTTGTTCCATCCCAACCTCACTCTGACCTACTCCAGCCAAAAGGAGTGCAGAGACCAAGTAGCAGACCCATAGGCTTGCCCTGCTACCCCAGAAGTATTGATTGAGACCTTTGAGGTCATTGTATTAAAGATATTTTAAGTGAGCCAATCACCAGTAACGAACACGGAGGATTTTAGGCCGGTTAGGCTTAACTTTCCAGTTACGAGAGAGTTTCCTATGCCAACTGAGCTATCGTGGCTCACAAATGAATTGGAATCATATAGATAAATCCCCTATATAATAATAGCCTAAGTTATCTGTACGTCTGTCCTCGATTTTATGAAGCGGTTGGACCTGGAATGGATAGAGGCATCCATAGTTAGCAGAAATCAAAGCGAGTAATGTTTATCTTCTCCTAAACTATAGATCCGATTCTAAAATAAATTTGTATAAATATTCTTCATATCACAGCGAAAAATATTGCCTTCTTTAAAACGTTCCAAATCCCCCACTTCCCCTGTTTTCGAGCTTTTAATGCCATTATTTAAACTCCTATTTTCCCCGGTTAATAGCAGGCGATTCAATTATTCAATTTATCACATATTAAATAATTAAAAATAACAATTTTTCTAGCATTATGACGTCATTCCTTTAACCATCTCATTGAATCCTTTCTTATTTTAAATTATTCAAATCATGCCTTATTTTCATACGTTTTATCATTGATCTTAGATATTACGTAAATTATTTTCTTTTATATTTGGCTTAAATAATAGATTAGGTACTTATGTGATAATTTTAAATTTAATCGTCGATTATTTTTTGTTGCAAGATAATTCTCAGCCAAAAAATTAACCATTTTTTACCTGCCTCATAAGGTACAGCCGAACAATGGCCGAATGGTTAGGGTGCTGGCCTTCGGAACCGGAGTTCGTGGGTTCGAATCCCACTGGGGCATGGATGTTCGTAGCCGTTCGGAATCGGCTTTAAGCTGTAGGTCCCGGTCTCATTAGCCATCGTGTTGCAAAAAGTAGACCGTAGCTCTCCAAACCAAACCAAACCAAAGCCTCATAAGGTACTTTACAATTTTGGAAAATTAAAAATTTTACTGATCCCGTCATATGACGGGCTATAGGCTAGTAAATTAATAATGTAGAATGTATTTATTGACTAATTATAATTTTCTTCTATTTCTACACATCTTCAAACATGCGTGAGTATTTTTATTTATTCTACTAAAATGATATATGTATCATTAATGCTTTTTTATAAAGTAAAAACGGAATTATTTTAAGTAAAATTGTATGTTAATACCATAATTTTTAATTCTTATAGAACGTAATATTGTACATATTTTTTCCAAATTCATCAACATTAATTGATTTGTATTTATCATTTATTAAGTTTTGGTTATTGGCTGCACCAACGAGGACCATATACCTTAAAACAAATGTTTAAGATGTTTTGGGTGTCCCCGGGTGTACAATCCACAGCAGCTCATATACAATGCAGTATAAATACAGTGATAATATTACAGAACAACACATACAAATACAAAACGGACAAAATAAGGCTTAAATGAAGAACAGGGTGCCCCAGCCAACTTGGCGATAAAGCTCTGAGCATGGGAGCCCAACATTTTCTCCTGATCTCGCCTTGTCCAAACAATATGTATCTATATTTTAATTTATATTATTTTTGTATCCAGCTCTCCTTGTGAAACCCATTTCTAATATATTAAATGCGCGTAAGACTTAAAAATATTAGATATAATAAACCATTAAACATTCATTATGGCTAATTTTTAATAATTTGCTTTTGTAAATTGTTAAGGGATTAATTTCTCATAAATGTAACTGCCCCCTTTCTTAGTGGTTTTGGTTAATTAAGAAAATATATATAATTATATTACTATGGTGCAATCTACATCAATTATAGTTGCCCAAATAGCAAGGGATACAAGTATGTTGTTCGTATGAAATACCTTTGTGTTTTAGTAAACATCGCCAATAATTTCACCAAATTTGCCAAGGGGCACCCTATTCTTCAGTAGTACTTTAAAATAACACTGGAAATACAAAAAAAATTAATAATCATAAAATAAAAAGTATTAAAATAAAAAATAATAATAATAATTACAAGATAATTGCATGGAAATAAATACAAAATCGCAGTACAGTGAAAGCTGTATATTCAGAATCAGCCTTGTTACGGGGCCTGCAGATTCTTTGAATTTTCCATTAGCCAACCGAGCAGCTTGCTTAGTTTGGATGATAGGGTTTTGTTACAAATTAGCTGATCAGCCCAGACACCCTTTAGGTCTGGTCTGGGAAGCTTAGAATGCCAATCCCTAGTGAGGGAGCAGTCAAATAGGTAGTGGTCGGGCAAAACCTGGGCCACCGACAACACATCTGGTACTGGCCGAATCGGAAAGCTGGAACCGGCTAAGATAGGCCGGGAATGGGCCATGCTCGGTAAGGAAATCTGTAAGGGTTGCATTGGAAATTAGCATAGTGGGGTTTACTTTCGGGTAGTACGATTAGATAGGCCTACCCTTCTCCGATGTGTCCCAAGTTCCCTGCCAGTCAGCTATTTGGAGTTCTCGAAGTTAGTCCTTGATGTAGACCTCTGGGAGAGGAAGTTCCTTGTGGACTTTTATAACATTCACCGTAAAGTAACAGCAATATGAAGTCTTTAAATGCGATGGGGTAACTGGACCATATGGGCCAAGCCCTTCAATCCAGAGGTTTGTATCAGTAAGCACAAAAATGACAACGATCGATAATTAAACAAATAACAGAGAAAAGAATAAAATAGTTGAAGGGTGGGTTAGTGAGTTCATGCACAAAAACTAGAGAATAGAGAGTTTATGGATATAAAACATAAACATATTTTTGTGGCCAGGGACATACGTACAAAATACGTTAGTATAATGAATTAAAATAAAAATGAACGTGATAAATTGAAAAAATTAAAAAAATGATAAATATGTATTTTAAAAATATTTAAATTGCATTGAAAACCAAAACATGGTTTAAAAAATATTAAATGATGATAAAAAGCTTTAATGATTTAAATAAATTTTGAGAATTTTTGTCATCGTTGGGGCAGAACCGTGCACTAGAGTAATAACAGCAATATATGCAAACAATCCAGTAAAATAACCAATATTTTATAACATTATAAAACTTAGTGGTGATTATGTATAACTTCCGTGCTCATGCAAAACCATGAGATTAGTTTCATACAGCATATTTACCGTAACATATATGCCTCAAAATTTACATATTCCTTCAAATACGAGTAATGAAAAATTTCATACACTTCTGAAATAAGATAGAAAAACTCTCATTCTAATTTACTTTTCGTCTGAACCATTTTATTCTTTTTACATTTGAATAGTGTATAAAAGTATATGACATAGTCTAGACTTCAATAACTCTAACCTTTTTCAAGAAGGCATGTATTTCAATTCTGCAGGAACATAAAACCTGACGAAAAGTATAAATATGTTTGCCAGAAAACACTGTAAAACCCATCTTTTTCAAAGGAATTCATTAGTAGGGAGTTTATATTTCGTTTTATGACATTGAAGACTTTTTGGATGATGTGTAATAAAGATTTTTATATATCTGGATATACTTTTGTGATAAGACTGGTGTTATATACTCGTTAAATAGTTGAAAAATAAATCTATTTCTTATGTTTGGATGGTTAGTTAGTTGATTTTGAGTGGTATGATCTATTTTTTTGCTACACGAGATTTTATATTCTATTAGATTGTACAGTCTTGTTTCCATCGATAAAGTTATTTATATAAACAAAAATGTAGTATTAGCTTACATTACTTGCCGGATAATAAACAAATCCCATGAACGCTGTCTTTTGCAACCGAAGTATTTTGGATTAAATCTGTAGTTAGGGCTTTCGATGCCACCTGTCAAACCAAGCCTGATTTTGCTATTCATTAATCTATTAAGATAAAGGGGTGTGTCTTTCGTTTCGAAGAGTACCTCAAGGCTGAAAGCACGACATTTATTAAAGTAGGTGCTCGTAATTTTGAAGCAGGGAAAAAGCAGAAGACACATAGGTTTGGCCTGCCAACCCCAGATGTATTGATTGAGAACTTGGAGGACATTGTGACCACAAACATAGTTTACGTGTCCCAATCACCTTTAACGAGCATGGCGGATACTAGGCCGATTTTTATATATCTGGATATACCTTTGTGAAGACTGGTGTTTTATAATCGTTAAATAGTTGAAAAATAAATCTATTTCTTATGTTTAGCTGGTTAGTTGGTTGATTTTGAGTGATATGATCTTCTTTTTTTGCTACAAGAGAATCAATTTCATATTCTATAAGATTGTACAGTCTTGTTTCCATAGAAAAAATTATTTATATAAACAAAAATGTAGTATTAGCTTACATCACTGGGCGGATAATAAACAAAAATTTCTTGAACGCTGTCTTTTGCAACCGAAGTCTGTTGTATTATATCTGCTGTTGTTCTTTCCTTTGCCATTTGTCAAACCAAGCATGATTGAGCTATACGTTAATCGTATTAAGGTAAAGGGATGTGCCTTTCGTTTCGAAGAGTACTTCAAGGATGAAAGTACGACTTTTTGCTCCAGTGGGTGCCGTAATTTTGAAGCAGGAACCAAGCAGAAGACCCATAAGTTTGGCATGACAGCCCCAGCGGTATTGATTGAGAACCTGGAGAATATTGTGACCACGAACCTATTTTAAGTGTCTCTGTCACCATTAACTTACACGGTGGATAGTAGGCCGACTTTTATTATCTGGATATACCTTTGTGAAGACTGGAGTTTTAAAATCGTTAAATAGTTGAAAAATAAATCTATTTCTTATGTTTAGTTGGTTAGTTAGTTGATTTTTAGTGATATGATCTACTTTTTGCTACACGAGAATCAATTTCATATTCTATACGATTGTAAGTCTTGTTTCCATAGAAAAAGTTATTTATATAAACAAAAACGTAGTATTAGCTTACATCACTAGCCGAATAACAAACAAATCCCATTAAGTCTCTCTTTTGCAACCAAAAACTGTTCGATTAAAGCTGTTGTTGTAGTTACCGATGCCACTTGTACATGATTGAGTCAACCTTGATCGTATAGTTGATTTATTTTAATTCGGGTAAGTATTTTTTGTGCTAAAATTTGTTCTGAGAAACTACACATAAATATGAAAGATAAACTGCATTAACATGAAACTAGCTAAATTAAAAAAAAGTAAATTTATATAAATATATATACTTCTATGTATATACAAAACATGCTATTTTTTTATAAAATAATTTGTCATATCTTCTAAATGACAATTTTTTTAATACTTAAGTAATTTTGAAAATAGATTAGGACCATCTCAATCAAAATGTATGTAAAGGTACCTTGGGGAGTGATGGTGTGCCCGGTAAAACTGCTGGTTCATGGGTATTAAGATATTTCGTCCGTCTGATCCTGTTTTCTCCTGATGTTTGGGTGCGGCCGTGCTATTATTGTAGGAACACTTCGGACTTGGCTGAATCTCGAACTCTTTTCCGTGGACATTCACCTCGTCACTATCGAACACCTTTGTATGACTCACTAAGTCTAGACTATTGAATATTCTTGTTTAAACCTCTATGTATTTCTTTTAGACTATCGAACACTTCGTGACTCTCTCCTCGCTGACTCTCGAACACACCTTCTGTGATATTTAGTCTGATATAAAACATATATTTGGAACATGAACATATTATTGTTTTAGATTTTTCATATTTTATTATTTAATTGTATTATATTATATAAACATATTTGTATATCTATTGGTATATTGTTTATATGTGTATAATATATATAAAATATATATATATATATAATATATGTTATATATATAATATAATATATATATATAATTATTATATATAATGTATATACGGATGATGTATTCTAATATATATATATATAGATATATAGATATATATATATATATAATATGTATGTAATATATAAATTTTATATGTATATATATGTATATGTTATATATAAGATGTATGATGTATATATATAGATATATTAACATATTTATTATTATGAAAGAATAATTATATATATAATCTAAATGTATATATATATATGTATGTAATGTATATATATAATATGGTGTGTATTTGTATATAATATTATATATAGTATATATATATAATATTTTGTATTGTATATATAATTTGTATGCATGTATATAGTATGTAAGACATATATATGTATGTAATATAATATTGATTATGAATATTATAATGTATATGTAATAAATATTTTATGTATATTAACGAACATGTATATATATATATTATTTATATATATATATATATATATATATAATATATAATATTTATAATATATAATATATATATATATATATAATATATATATTATATATATATATATATATAGTATATATATATATATATGAGTGGGTATAAAATACTATTTTGCTAACGAGTATTTATATAAAAACAAAAATATTAGTTATATTATGGAAAATATTTAGTACATAGATGAAAGTATACTTTTTGCTATGCTGCTCGTAAATTTAAGAAAAAGCAGAAGATAAATTTTATACCAATTATATAAATATATTATATATTGTATACGAATATATTAATATATATTATATACGAATATATATATATTAGCTATATACAATATGATTAACGGCAAAGGTTTAAAACACGTTTTTTGCCAAGAAAAAGATGTAAAATCTAGTACGGATATATCATAGCCATTTTGAACCTCCAAAAATGGTTGTAAGTATAGTTGCAATGTCAAAAAAATTAGGAGAGAGACTATAGCAAGACATATTATTAAAGATTTCTGTGACAGAGAACTTACATACTAAATATGTGGTCTCGAAGGTAATCTCGATGGAATATTGGAATGCAGAAGAGGGTTACAGACTTAGGAATAAAAATATTCTCACTTGATTATGACCAAAATAGTGATGGAATTCCCAAACATCACGAACGTCTTTTGCACGTTAGGATGTATCCTGTTAAGTATAAAACCTACTATTATTTCAAGTTAATTCTGAACTACTATGGCCATGAGCAGCAAAATTTATTCTTAGCCTCTCAAATGAAACAGAACTGTACCTATTTACGTCTTCAACAAAAGCACGTACTATTTTATTTCTTTGGTTATGAAAGATTTTATTATAAATTTTAAAAAAATCGAAAACATAATTTTGAGAATTGTTTTGATTATATCAAATTCAATTATTAGAAACATTAAATGAAAGAAATTCGTGTTGAGTAGATTACTGAACACGCTTGTAAACTCACGTGTATCTTCAAACCATTAACTAATATGAGTATTAAAGTAAAGTATGTACATCATATTCCATATTACCAGTATATAGTTATTAAGTTGTACTTATACACAGTTTTACTAAGCTTTGAGCATGGAATATTATTAATATCAGTATCGTTTTTTTTCTATTAGACCTACTACCTTTTTTATTTATTTACTTATACATAGTTACTAAGCTTTACTAATGGAGTATAATATATATCAGTATAACTTATTTTATCTTAGTACATATATTTATTAAGTTGTACTTATACACAGTTTTACTAAGCTTTACGAATGGAATATAATAAATAGCAGTATCGCTTATTTTCCCTTAGTATAGTTATCAAGTTTTACATATACACAGTTTTATTAAGCTTTACTAATGCAATAAAATATCAGTATCGTTTATTTTCTTTTAGACCTACTTCCTTTTTATACTGAAGAGTCTATAACATTAGAGGATTTCCACTGAACTGTTATAACTTTATCTCTTTACATGGAAATAGATGTTGTTCTTCAACAAGTATATGCTGATAAGAGGAAGACACATATAAAAATACTTTACTACAAATATAGTAAATCTGATTTTTATAAATGTCTGGTTTCGTTGGAACCTGTAAAATCTACATAGTGTTTCAGAGGCATTCGTTAGTAGAAAGGTCATATCAGATTTAATGAGAATCAAAAATTTCTCTTTATTTAAAATATGCTGTTTTATACATTTAGATAGAATGTTTATATAAAATAACATATAAAAACATAAAATTTATATAGAAAATATTTACATTCAAATTTATTTCTGTACTTATGAAGAATCTATTTTTAGATTTATTACATACTTCCATTACAAGATACACAATGAAGTTTATAGATATGATAATGGTATTTAAATAATGCTTTTAAATATTTTTTCAAATATATAAACTTGTTTTAGTTATTTATATATATATATATATTATATATATATATATATATATATTATATAATATATATGTATATCTATATATATATGTTATGTATATATATATATATATATATATATATATATATATATATATATATATTATATATATATATATATATATATATATATATATATTTGTAACTCCTAGTAAATAATATTCTGAAATAGTGTTAACGTATAGTATAATTAGAGATAAATTATGTATAGATTAATAGAGAATATTTTATTGGATATTAATCTATACATAATTTATCTCTAATTACCTACTGTTACTTTTGTAATGATAGCTATATCTTTAAAATTTATAGTATGTAATATTTTCCACAATAAACTTTTGTTCATCATAGATTTTATGGGAAAGGAAAATCTATTTTGCATGAAATTTTTACGAACCACAACGCACTAAAGCTTTAACATACTCCAGAAAGTTCTCTATTTTTTCACTTTTTAATAAAAATTAATGAATTCCTGCTATCATTGTTTCATTTTCTTCCCATTGAGATCATTAAAAATTCATTTAGCATTATCTAGTGTGCAAGTAATGATGTAAAATTATTTATGAATGCTTCGGAACAAAACATAGTTGCAAATGATGCCGATGTGATCATTTACAGTTGTGTTCTGTTTCAAAGTTGCAACGTGAAACTTTTAGTTACACATACATAATTCTGAATGGTAACATTTTGGTTTCATTTTCACAAAAAATGTTTTTAAGCATTTATATCAGTAAACTAACCATGAAGGAAAAACTCTTTATTTCAAGTTTGCAATAGTATTCAGTTTTTAATAAAATAACAAGTTTGTTTGTGTTTTATTCATTCCATGAAAAGCAATTTAAGCTCTGTTTTAAGGTAGTAATAATATTTAGTTTTAAATAAAACAATATTTTTTTGATAATTTTTCCTGTACATCTTGGTTGAAACGTTTATACTTATTTTTCCTATGTATTTGAAATATTTCTCTTTCCTTCACATTCCCAGTTCCTTAGTGTAAATCTGTGTAAGTGTGTAACAAGGTAAACACTTCTATATGTGTCAACATGTCTGTCCCTATATACATATTTTAAGAATTCATCCGCGGATGAAAATTTAAAATAAATAAATATATGTTATATAATTTATATATATATAATATATATATATATATAAAAAAAAAATATATTTTTTTTTTACATATTATATTTATGTATGTATGTATATTTTATATATATATAAATATATATATATATATATATAATATAATATATAAATATATATATATATATATATATATGTATATATATATATATATATGTATATATATAAATATATATATATATATATATATATATATATATATATATATATATATATATATATATATATATAAATATATATATAAATATATAATATATATATATAATATATATATATAATATATATATATATATATATATATATATATAAATATTATATATATATATATATATATATATATATATATATATAATATAAATATATATATATATATATATATATACATATATATATATATATATATATATATATATATATATATATATATATATATATATATATATATATATATATATATATATATAATATATATATATATATTAATTCGCCGATAAGACGTTGTCCTTTTTTAAAGCAGTAAATCTAAAAACCAAATGTAAAATGGTTTTTAATTACAATTTGGACTATTTCTATGGAAAAGTAAGAAAAAAATTATTTTAAAATACTTGACTCCACAACACGTACAGCCATCACAAACGTAATTAGATTAAATTAAAATTCCCACTTCTTCTGTACTGGGATTCGATATTGAGATTTTTCGTACTGAAATTCGTTTCGCTGATCACTGCGCCACAGATAAGTTTAAAGTATAGGGTTTCAAGCGGCATTATGACAATCTCAATAAATACACAATTATGGATGTTTTATAAAAAATCATTTTCTGTCGAATCAAATGGTGAATTTAAACCATTCTCCAATCAACATAATTGCAGACACAAAACATCATCAATACCAGTCCATCTGTGTAGGAGGAGACAAACTGACAGAAGAATTTTATCTATCGCGATATATGTAGTCCAGAGAAAGTGGTCCTCTGGTTACAATAATTATGAATCCCCTATTGTTTTTATTTGCCTGGACATTTGAGCTTGGAGAAACCTAATTAGCTAACAGTAATACAGTAAGGCACAGTACGGCCACATTGTAGAGAACAACAGTCCAAGTTTAATTTAAAATTTATTTAAGATCTTATAGAAAAGATCTTCTTCAATAGTTAGTTATAGGTGAGATAAT
>CM063509.1:94416981-94424481 GCA_032207245.1 Pardosa pseudoannulata | reverse complement strand
AAAGTATTTACTTTTTCTTACAAATTGAAGGGTGAAATCAAATATTAAAAAAATAAATTTGGTATTTAATACACATTTTCAAAATGATCTGTTATGTATTATTAAGTTATTGTAAAACACTGTTGATATCATTCCAGTAGTCACTAAATAACTTTCAATGCGAGCACTGACTCTGTTAAAAGTATTCACTTTTTCTTACAACTTAAAGGGAGAAATAAAATATTAAAAATATTATTGGTATTTAATACACGTTTTCAAAATGAACTGTTATGTATTATTAAGTTATTGTAAAACTCTGTATATATCATTCCATTAGTCACTGGATAGCTGTCAATGCGAGCAATGACTCTGTTAAAAGTATTTACTTTTTCTTACAAATTGAAGGGTGAAATCAAATATTAAAAAAATAAATTTGGTATTTAATACACATTTTCAAAATGATCTGTTATGTATTATTAAGTTATTGTAAAACCCTGTATATATCATTCCATTAGTCACTGGATAGCTGTCAATGCGAGCAATGACTCTGTTAAAAGTATTTACTTTTCCTTACAAATTGAAGGGAGGAATGAGATATTAAAATATATTATTGGTATTTAATACACATTTTCAATATGATCTGTTATGTATTATTGAGTCATTGTAAATTTCACAAAATATTCCTATTAGTAAACAACATTTTGCGTATAAATTATGAAATAAAAAACAGTTAATCATATGTTAATTGAAATCTACTTTATAACCAATTATTTATGTTTACTTCACTCATAGATTTTAATTCAATTTCATGAACTATTGTGAATTGTTGATAGAGAAAGAAAAAAACTTTGCAATAGAATTAAAAGTAAGTATCATAAATTAGCAAATTCCAACCTGCTGTGTAAGCCCCTTAAGGGAATGTGATAACAATAAAGGAATTACAAAAGAAAATTGAAAAGGAAATATTATTATTAAAAAAAATTAATCTAGCGGAATCAAAACAATATACGTAATAAAAGATAAAATACATATTTATAATCAACATTGCATAATGTACTATATATATAACTTTTAATAAATACTAAATTAAAAACAAGTTTAATAATTATAAGTCATTCCGTTGGGGCTGTCTGGATAAAATGCTTTATTAGAATTTGTATAATTACCAATGAACATTCTGAATTTCTTTATTATTTCGACAAAGAACATTTTTTTGTCTAGAATATGAGCAAAAGCAGAAAACAAAAACTTTATTATTAATTACATCAGAGAGGGAACATGCATTATAGAGCATATTGCATCGGGGAGGGAATTGACGAAATGATGTAGAATACATATTGAAGCAAGTACTGCTGCAAGTAGTGAAATATGCAACATCAGTAAAAAGCACTACACTTTACAGTTAATAATTCTATACATTTTCATTTTTTTAATACTGTAATATATACATGCAGGGCTGTATATTTAAAGAATCTGGAATAATGTGTAAGTCCGTCAATCATCAGCGTGATCAATTTACAGTATGCGATGTATGATAAATACTGAATTTATATCCTGTATAGTGTTACTAGAACATTAATAAACAACAATCGAAAGTTCTTAAAATTTCATTCTAAAAAAATCCCAGCTTCATTTTTATTCTTATTACGGTTCTTTGAGGTACTTAGATAGACAGATTTAAGGTAATTAGATAGTTTGATTAATTAGATAGTTTCAACTGTAATAAAATGACCAAGGGTCTACAATTGATGGCATTATAGACGTAAGTTTTATACTGCGTTTTACATTAGATTATATTCTTGACTCAAAATTATTTTTTAAAGAAAGGACTGCGAAAGTCTTAGAGTAAGAGGGAAAATATTTGTATATATACTGCAGAATTTGTCTGTTGGTACACTTTCCAGCTGGAAAACAGAGGCCATGTATGCAACAGGTCCGCAATGATGTTAATCACTGTATTTCATGTCTGCACTACAATCCACGGGTCGCAGAGACAAGAAATTCTAAAGCATAATATCGCCATAAAGCCTTTATGATTTACATAAGGAGCAACTGTTTCTGAATAAAATCAATTTATGAATAACAAAACCGTGATCATCTTCCACAACGCTCCCACTGATCGGGATAGTACATGTTGTTCCGTGCTCAGCGTATGCTCAGTTTGGCGATGACGCTTGTCACAAAGGCACACGAGTGGGACGTTTGCTGCTAGCCCATATTCAACTGTGTTCGCTGAACAGCGAGCTCCGATACTATTTTACATGGCCCTATTCTATTGGGTTGTATCTGAGCCAACGTCTGGCTCCTGTTTTGCTTCACTCTTTGAGATAGTCTTAAATTTTCTTTGATGCAAGAGATTAAACATCAAGTCCACTACTGCTGGTTTCACCGTCATTCATCACTTTGCATAATACTAACAAATATAGATCGCGAACAAATTGCAATGAATAACTTGTTCTGATATTACAATCTCCCTCTATCAATATCGCTTAGATCTGCAGCCTTTCCCATGAACACAGAAGTAAAAAGAATGATTCTTCAGACTCACCAACAGCAGTTTAATACCACTTTCCACCTGACGTGCTTATTTCTCATCAAAAAAGTTCATTGCAAAATGTAGGGTGGTCATAATGTTTTCTCTTTGAGTGTAAAAATATATATATATATATTATATATAAATAATATAAAATATAATATATATATATATATATATATATATATATATATATATATATAATATATATATATATATATATATATATATATAATATATATTATAAATATATATATATATATATTTATATATAATATATATACATATATAAATATATAAATAAATATGCATACATATTATATATATATACATATAATATATACATATATATAAATTATATATATATTATATATAAATATATATATATATATATAAAAAATATATAATATATATATATATATATATATATATATATATATATATATATATAATACATATATATACATATATGCATATATATACACATATATGTATATAAATATATATATATATATATTATATAATATATATATATATATATATATATAATATATATAATTATATATATATATATATATATATATAGTATAATATATATATATAAATATATATATATATATAAATATATACATATATATATAATATATATGTGTGTGTCTATAAAAAATTTATATGTAATAAGAAGCATTTATTTTAAATTCGTTATAAATTAAAATGCTACATGGATAACTAAAAATATTTTGAATATAAAATTAAGAGTAAGTTTAAAATTTATTAACCTTAAATGAAACAATAGAATGCAAGTTTAAACATATTCCTCTCTTTGTGTGAGACTAAGGAATATTAAATAAATAATGTAAACGTTCTAATATTTTCAAAGTAAGATAAAACCAAACGTGTATTCAATAAAAGATAAATGAACTATTTTCAGAAACATGTTGTCATAGTACAGCGTTGAATTCTATTATAATGTATTCCCCTAAGTTTCATAATATATTTTATTCTTAAATAATTTCCTTCTGTATAAACTGCGAACAAAGAAATAAAAATTTATATTTCTAATGATTTCACAATTTTAGTTAGTAAAATTTTGCAATGTAATTTATTTTCTTCGCAATAATTAGAATGCTTGAAATTAGTATTTAAAATTGGAAAGATTTAAATTTTCCTTCAGCAAATTAATTACACGTTGTGGCCTGCAATCAAAATAAATATTTTTATTTTTATTTATGACTAGGCGAATATGATGCTCACATTTACTACGAATAAAACGAAGATTTCTAAAGACTTTATATAGCTTTCATTATTATCTTTATATTTTCAGATATGTTTAAAATGACACACACACACACACACACACACACACACACACATATATATATATTTATATAAATATGTATATATATATATATATATAAATATATATAAATAAAAAATATAATATATATATATATATATATATATATATTAATATATATGTATATATTATATATATATATATATATAAATATATATATATATATATATATATATATATATATATATATATATATATAAATATATATATATTATATATATATATATATAATATATATATATATATATATATATATAAATGTTGTATATGTATATAGTATATATTAATCGATATATATATATATATGCTAAAATGCCTACAAAATAACATTTGGTCTCTATTTGTGATATATCTATGAATCCAATATCTTAAAACTTTAATGATTAATGTAGTTCACAATTTTCCTATTTTAAAATATAAACAATTAGGAATATGGATAGGAAATGCATAATAAATTTTCATTCATTGCAATGCGAAAGAGTCATCTTTTTTTTGGAATATAAGCGCATTTGTATGCAGTATAATTAAATGTGTGATATATGGCTACTTATTTCTGGGACTTTTATACTTGATTTGAAACTGGCCCGAGACCATAGAACCATACATGATTAGGTAGGGCATTTAGAATAGACTCTTATTTTTATTATGTTATCAATTAAGTTAATATTTCTGAACCACAGTAAGCAATGTATCGATCATAAAGGGAAAATTGTGAGTTCATTAACCTCTTGTATGTGGAATACATTTGAGTAAAAAATGTCAAAAATGGAAAACAAAATTATCTTTAGTTTTGTTCGTTATTGTAATAATAATGTTAGAAAAAGATTACTTTTGAAAGAAAATACTGAGTATTAAACGAAGTAAATAGTATTTTGAATATTTTCCTTAATATGGAAATTGTTAAAGGAATATAGCAATTTTTGAAGCATCCACAGCAAAATAAATCAAATGACATAATTTTCTGGATAAATATAATACACTAATTCATCAATATTATTATCTATATCAAATCTCGTGAATTCCATGTGCCTTATATTTCTATGAATTTTCCAAATCCTTTACAGTATCCGAGAAATAGCTAGCAATTGATCAAAACTGCCAAAAGTTTCACGGGAAAGTATATCTCTATAAAAATAGCAAAAAAAATATGCTATACTAACAGATTTTGGTATAATGAAAATAACGTTTATGCTGTTTGCCCGTTAAAATTGATATTTGAGTCTTAGGCAAGGTATTAATAGAAGCTGTGGCAAGTAAAATAATTTAGTGGCCACAATGTGCACAAACAGATTTACAGATACCATACAGTATAGATATACAATTTAGAACCAATAAACCTGATGGTTGCTCTCATATGCATAATTTCTTATGCTGCGCTTGCGTTTTGGTTTGTGATAAATTAGTAACAGCTTATCAGACCATTTTGGCATAAAGATATATGTGCCTGTTACCAGCTGCATTGAAATCAAAAGCTTTATATTGCTATAGTTCAAAGCGTATAGGCTTTTACTTACTCCCAGGCTTTGTAAAACCCTAAATATAAAGTTTTATTCATATAATGTGAGTAAGTTGATATCATGTTACCAGCTGCATATTATTCATATAATGTTACCAGCTGCATCGGAATTAAAATCATTACATTCCTGTAATTGAAAGAGTATAGGCATTTACTTACTTCCAGGCTTTGTAAGAATCTAAATATATATAAAGTTTTATTCATATAAAATGAATGAGTTCATATAATGTCACCAACTGCATTGGAATTAAAAGATTTATATTGTTGTAATTCAAATCGTATAGGCATTTACTTACTTCCAGGCTATGTAAAACCCTAAATATGTATAAAATTTCATTCATATAATGTGAGTAAGTTCATATAATGTTACCAGCTGCATATTATTCATATAATGTTACCAGCTACATTGTAATTAAAATTTTTAATTGCTATAATTTAAAGCGTATAGGCATTTACTTATTTAGGCATTGTAAAACCCTAAATATATATAAATTTTATTCATATAATGTAGGTTGATATAATGTTACCATGCATATTATTCATGTGTATTACCAGTGCATTGAATTAAAATATTATATTGCTTTCAATTCAAAGCTTATAGTCTTTTACTTACTCCCTGGCTATGTAAAACTAAAGTATATAACGTTTTATTAATATAATGTAAGATCATACAAATTACAGCTGCATATTATTCACATAATGTTACCAGCTGCATCGGAATTAAAATCATTATATTCCTGTAATTCAAAGAGTATAGGCATTTACTTACTTCCAGGCTTTGTAAAACCCTTCATTATATAAAATTTTACCTATAATGTAATTTCATATAATGTTACCAACTGAAATATATATATATAATATATAATATATATATAAATATATATATATATATATATATATACATATAAGTGTATAACGTTTTATTCATATTATGACCAGCTACATTTTAATTAAAAGCTTTTATAATTGCTGTAATTCAAAGCTTATATGCATTTACTTACTTCCAGGCTTTGTAAAACCCTTCATTTATATAAAATTTTATTCATTAATGTAATTCATATAATGTACCAACTGAATATATATATAAAATATATATATATTATAAATATATATATATATATATATATACATATATAATATAATATATATATATATACACATATATATGTGTATAATTTATTCATATTATGACCAGCTCATTTAATTAAAAGCTTTCTATTGCTGTAATTCAAAGCGTATAGACATTTACTTACTTCCAGGCTTTGTAAAACCCTAAATATATGTACAGTTTTATTCATATAATGTAAGTTCATATAATGTTACCAGCTGCATTGGAATTAAAAGCTTTATATTTCTGTAATTCAAAGAGTATAGGCATTTACTTACTTCCAGGCTTTGTAAGAATCTAAATATATATAAAGTTTTATTCATATAATGTGAGTAAGTTCATATAATGTATCAGCCGTATATTATTCATATAATTTTACCAGCTGCATTGGAATTAAAAGCTTTATATTGCTGTAATTCAAATCGTATAGGCATTTACTTACTTCCATGGTTTGTCAAACCCTAAATATATATAAAGTTTTATTCATATAATGTGAGTAAGTTGATATCATGTTACCAGCTGCATATTATTCATATAATGTTACCATAATATTAATAATCATTTATTTATTTATGTCATCTTAATAGAAAACTATATTATAAAGAATTAATTTATATTTATTTATTTAATTAAATAAAATAGTATATAAAAAAATATTATTATTAATTATAAATTAAAATATTATATTGTAATTCAAATATAGGCATTTACTTACTTATTTTGTAAAATCTAAATATATATAAAATTTATTCATAAAAATAATGAGTTCATATAATGTATGCATTTTAAAAGATTTATATTGTTGTCTTAAAATAATAGGCATTTATTTTCTATGTAAAATAATATATAAAATTTCATTCATATAATGTGAGTAAGTTCATATAATGTTACCAACTGCATATTATTCCTGAAATATTACCCACTGCTTTTGAATTAAAAGCTTTATTGCTAATTCAAAGCGTATAGCCGAACAATAATGATTAATGCTGCCATTAACGGAGTTATTG
>CM063509.1:94289481-94414481 GCA_032207245.1 Pardosa pseudoannulata | reverse complement strand
AGCTGAATCTCCCTGCTGTAACCCCTGCTGTAAAGTTGAAATTTTTAGAGATCGAGATGCAATATACCTTGAAGGATCCGTCGAATCGAAGTGTGAGGCACATTCAATACCCTAGAAGCTTTACGAGAACTGCTAATCCCTTGGAAGAATCCTCCGCCATTTCATACCAATCACTGATATTTGTTTTTCCTTACACCCAAAGCTGATTTGGCATATGATTCCTCACCGCTGCTTCATTCTCCTGTATATCTTGTAGAAATTGAAATTTGTAGAGACAGAGATGCAATATACCGTGAAGGATAAGTCGAATCGAAATGTGAGGCACATTCAATATCGTAGAAGCTTTACGAGAACTGTTAGTCGGCTTGGATGAATCAGCGGCTATATCATTCATAGCATCCACTAATGGTTGCTTTCCATACCACCCAAAGCTGTTTTGGCAAATGATTCCTTACAACTGCCTCACTTTCCTTAAACCCTTGTAAAAATTGAAATTTGTAGGGATAGAGATACAATATACCTTGAAAGATCCGTCAAATCGAAATGTGAGGCACATTCAATAACCTATAAGCTTTATGAGAATTGCTAATCCCCTTTTATGATTCCGCCATCATATCATTCTTAGCAACCACTGATTGTTGCTTTTCTTTTCACTTAAAGCTAATTTGGCAAACGATTCCTCACAGCTGCGTCTCTCTGCTAAAACCCTTGTAGAAACTGAAATTTGTAGGGACAGAAATGCAATATACCGTGAAGGATCCGTCTAATCGAAGTGTGAGGCACATTAATACCCTACAATCTTTATAAGAACACGCTAATCCCCTTGGTTTATTCCGCCCCCATATCATTCATAACAACCACTGATTGTTGCTTTCCATTCCACCCAAAGTTGATTTGTCAAATGATTCCTCATATCTGTGTGTATTGGTTATGATCCCTCCAAAAATGGTAATTTGTATCCACAGATATGAGATAAATTGTGAAAGATCTGTCGAATCGATGAGTGAGGTGCATTCAACAATTTAGAAGCTTTACTCGAACTTTGCTTCGTGGACGATTCCGTGGACCTTTCCATATCATCCATAATGGTTTCCACCTCATTAATGCTAATTTTCTAATGAGGGTCTTCCGCAACGGGAAAGATCCTTCATTAATCCAGTCCATTTGGACCATTTTACAAAATTCAATACCAATATATTTTAATATTTTTTTTCGTTTCCACTAGTTTCATCATTCGAAATTTTCTGAACATAACACTCACTGACTCTCTATCCCCATAAAACATCTTCATCGATAAATATACGGTAATGATAACATTCTGAAACCAAATGATAAGTCCTCGTGAATCAGATCCTTTACTGCAAGGTTGATTTCCAATATGTGCACGTTACGCGAGTAATTGCGGTATTTTAGAATAATAGAAAAAATAATTATTTTTTATGCGTTATTGGCTTAAGATTTTCAGTGCATTCAGAGCTGCATAAAATGTTTAGTTTATCCTCTGTTTACATACTTCTAATTAGTATTACGAAGTTTACACTTTTACTTCATTAGCGTGACATAACATTAACCCTCCGAGTGCAACACGTCGAGGAAAAAAAGTCTCCAAAATACGCTAAAGGTTTACTTTGTCAGGTTGGTAAAGCTTACTTTGTTACAGTGGCCAAAACGTTCTATGATTTTTTCCTTTCCCCTTTGTCGACTAGAATGGAATATGGAAAACCCACCCTCGTTATTGTCCCTTTACTTCCGGTTATAAATAGATATTATAGATTGTTAATTTTTAATACACATAAAGCTCGTCAAAGCTCGAAGATTATCCCATAATAAATAATGGATTCTAAAAGTACAAAGAAAAATAGTCTTTGAGAGACTTATTTATATTTTTTTTTACGTAAGTCATTCAAGATATTTAAGTGATGCAATTAGAGATACATCTGTTACTGCAAACGAAATACTTCGAAATAGAGATTTACAAAGCCATGAAAAGCTATCAGCGTCTTTGTGCCTCAGGGAGTGGGGCAATCCCTCAATAAATGTCAGCCAAAGAGGAGTACAGTTCCTAAACAATCGATCTGACCCTCCTACCTCAAAAGTCCACTGGATAAAGCACTGGCAAAAATGTAGATTACATCCATTTTTGGAGGTCGAAAATTATACGTTTTGAAAACAGAATCGGTTTTGTGGAATTGTACGTGCGAACCGCTTAGAGGGTTAACGTGTTGCGATTTTCAAGCCTTTAGCTATTTGCTGAGGACAAAATAGTCGTTCCCCATTTAATTAGATGTAACTCCATTTTTATGAAAAGCGGATTTTTAAAATTTCATTATTTAAATTTTAGGGATTTTTAATAAAATAATTATATTATTACATTAAAATATATTTTGATTTTTTTTAGTATCTTAACATATTTTTAATAATTTCAATAGATTAAGTTCCATAGAATCTATATATAAAAAAATGAATTCGTGTCTGTCTGTTCTCTATACATTCAAAAACCATGCATCCAATCGCCGTGAAAATTTGGAAAATTCTGAGGTATATCCCTGGGAAGGTTTTTGCAAATTTTTAACGTTCGAAATCCATTCCTTCCTACTTTTTCGAGCATTTTATGTCATTATTCCAAGCATTATTTTCCTCGGTTAAACGCAAACTATTAATTTTTTAATTTATCGCATCATAACTAAGTGAAAGAAGCAACATTTCTAGCAATGTGACGTCATCTTAAGTAATTGTTTTAAACGCAGTTTTCCTCGGTTAAAAGCAGGAGATTAAAATTGTCAATTTATCGCATGACAAATTTGTGAAAACGCTATTTTTCTATCGTTATAACGTCATTCCTTTAAATATCTCATTTATTCATTTCTTATTTTATATTATTTAAACATCGTGTGTTTAGTATCCATTCGATTTGACTTGGAAATTGAGTTATAAAGTGATTGACTTTCATTTCTGTGTGACACAAATTACAGCATTTTTATATAAGAACTAATTTTAAATTTAATTCTTGGTTAATTTTTACGTTACAATGAAATGTTTATCAACAATATTCTACTACAAAAAGTACAAATTTCAGTGACTCTCATAGGCAAATAAAACCTATCATTTTATATAGTTATATTTACATTCATATAGATGCCAATATGAATGTGTGCTTCTGTTTCATACAAAACCATATGGTTTGTCATAAATTTACTTAATTTTGGACAACATTTATTAATACCACCTACATTAGAACTGTTGTTGCCAAAACCCGTGCTTCCTATTCTACCACTAAATATGTCAAGATCTATTAATGTTGCTAATCAACGTACTGTAGTAATACAGTGGTATAAAAACTGAATATTGTTATAATCCGCTTATAATAGAAATATATAGCCGTAGCAAAGAACGGGCACACTAGCTAGTTATTTAATAACCAACACCTGAAATTATCAGTGTCTCATGTTATCTTTATACATTCATATATAATTATACATTTTTACGAACAGCTTTATACAAATTCAAGCTACTGTGCAAAATATTTTTTGTACTCTGAAAAGTGTTAACAACTTGTTTCTTTGAATTTTTATTTTAAATATTGATAAAGGTATATCTTATATTTAAGCTGCTTTTTTATTGCTCAGTGCTTCACTAAATTTTTTTTATCACAATAAAAAAATTATAATCTTTTCTTATGCAAGTACACATATATTTAAATAAATATTTAAACAATTATCTTACTTTATACAGCAAAAGAGAGTTTTATTTTGTAAACTTAATGAATTTTAGTATATCTCCAATACATATTTGAAAATATATTGTAAGATGAATATAATTTTTTCAATACAAGTAGCTTTTTAAATGGGTATGGCATAGAAAATAAAATATTATTTTATTTTTATTTTTAACATTTTGTATTCCTTTTATACATCTATTACAACATTATAAATAATCCCTCTATATTTTTTTTGTTATAAAAAGTATAAAAATAAAGTTTGTTACAACTTAAATGCGTATAATATGTCGTTTTCCCAATTTGTGAGCATAAGATATTTTCAAACATGTAAAATCAAAAAATAAAAAAGTTACTAAAACATAACCCAAATAAACCATATTTCTTTATAATTATTTCTCCCTATTCTTTGTCAGATTCATATTTTTTATATATTTTGTTGCAACAATTAGTATTAAAATTATTTTGCTTTATGGAAGATTATACAGAAAATCGCGAGATCCATATTTAGTCCTTTTATCCCAAATATAATACATTAAAGTAGTTTATTTAGATAAGCGTGAGGAAATCTATGTATAACCTTTTTATCCCAATTATTTTGCATAATGGTAGGTAATTCCGAAAAGCATGACTAGATTTATGTTAAGCAGTTTTTTCCAATTGTTTTCCGTTCATATAGGTTAATGCGAAAAGTTTGAGGAGATCTATGTTTAACCCTTTTTTCTCAATTATTTTGCTTCATGGTAGATTATTCAGAGAAGCTCGACGAGATCTAAGTTAAACACATTTTCCCAATTATTTTTATTATGGTAGGTTAATCAGAAAAGTTCAAAGATATCAATGTTTAATCCTTTCTTCTCAATTAATTTGCATTATGGTAGATTCTTCAGAGAAACACTACGAGATCTAAGTTAAACACTTTTCCCAATCGCTTTGTATTATGATAAGTTAATCAGAAAAGATCGAAGAGATCTATGTTTCACCCTTTTTCCTCAATTATTTTGCATTATGGTAGATCATTCAGAAAAGCGCGACGAGTTCTAAGTTAAACATTTTTTCAAAATTATTTTGCATTGTGGTAGGTTAATGAGAAAAGCTCAAGGATATATATGTTTTACCCCTTTTCCTCCGATATTTCAAATTGCGATAGATTATTCAGAGAAACAAGACGGGATCAAAGTTAAACATTTTTACCCAGTTATTTTGCATTATGGTAGATTAATCTGAAAAGCTCGAAGAGATATCTGTTTAACCCATTCTTCCTCAATTATTTTGCATTACGGTAGACTATTCAGAGAAGCGCAACGAGATCTAAGTTAAACTCTTTTACCTAATTATTTTTCACTATGGTAGGTTAATCAGAAAACCTCGAGGAGATCTGTGTTTAACCCTTCTTCATAAATTATTTTACTTCATGATAGATTATTCAGAGAAGCTCGACAAGATCTAAGTTAAACATTTTTTCCAATTATTTTATATTATGGGAGATTAATCAGAAAAGATCATAGATCTTTAAAAGATCATAGATAAAAAATCATAGATCTCAAGGAGATCTATGTTTAACCCTTTTTTCTCAATTAATTTGCTTTATGGTAGATTATTCAGAGAAACTCAACGAGATCTAAGTTAAACCTTCTTTTTTCAATTATTTTGCTTTATGGTAGGTTAAGGAGATAAGCTCAAGGAGATCTATATTTAACCCTTTTTCGTCCTATATTTCAAATTACGATAGGTTATTCAGAGAAGTACTAAGATATCAAAGTTAAGCAGTTTTACCCAGTTATTTTGCATTATGGTAGGTTAATCCGAAAAGCTCGAGGAGATCTTCGTTTAACCCATTCTTCCTCAATTATTTTGCATTAAGGTAGACTATTCAGAGAAGTGCAACGAAATCTAAGTTAAACTCGTTTACCTAATTAATTTTGACTATGGTAGGTTAATCAGAAAACCTCGAGGAGATCTGTGTTTAACCCTTCTTCATAAATTATTTTGTATTAAAGTAGATTATTCAGTGAAGCATCACAAGATCTAAGTTAAACACTTTTTCCCAATTATTTTGCATTATGGTAGGTTAATCAGAAAAGCTAGAGGAGCTCTGTGATTAACCCTTTTTCCTCAATTATTTTGCTTCATGATAGATTATTCAGAGAAGCTTGACAAGATCTAAGTTAAACATTTTTTCACAATTATTTTGTATTATGGTAGATTAATCAGAAAAGCTCAAGGAGATCTATGTTTAACCCTTTTTTCTCGATTAATTTGCATTATGGTAGATCATTCAGAGAAGCGCGAAGAGTTCTAATTGAACTATTTTTCCCAATTAATTTGCATTATGGTAGGTTAATGAGAAAAGCTCAAGGAGATCTATGTTAAACCCTTTTTCTCCGATATTTCAAATTACGATAGATTATTCAGAGAAGTACGACGATATCAAAGTTAAACAGTTTTACCCAGTTATTTTGCATTATGGTAGGTTAATCTGAAAAGCTTGAGGAGATCTCTGTTTAACCCATTCTTCCTCAATTATTTTGCATTACGTTAGACTATTCAGAGAAGCGCAACGAGATATAAGTTAAACCCTTTTACCTAATTATTTTTCACTATTGTAGGTTAATCAGAAAACCTCGAGAAGATCTGTGTTTAACCCTTCTTCATAAATTATTTTGCCTTAAAAGAGATTATTCAGGGAAGTGTGACGAGATCTAAGTTAAACACTTTATCTCAATTATTTTTGCATTATGGTAGGTTAATCAGAAAAGCTAGAGGAGCTCTGTGTTTAACGCTTCTTAATAAATTATTTTGCATTACTGTTGATTATTCAGGAAAAAGGCGAAGAGATCTAAGTTAAACACTTTTTCAAAATTATTTTAAATTATGGTAAGTTAATCAGAAAAGTTCAAGGAGATCTAAGTTTAACCCTTTTTCCTCAATGATTTTGCATTATGGTGCATTATTCAGAGAAGCGAGACGAGATTTAACTTTAACCCTTTTAATTAATTAATTAATATTATGGTAAGAGATTAAGAAAATCGAGAGGAGATCCACGTTTAACATTTTTTTCCTCTATATGGAGCTCCCACTTCAGTATATGTTTAAAATTGTGAATGAAATGAAATAATCGTCGTGATTAGTTTGTTGTATTTTATCTATATATATACTCCGGGGTATAAGTCGTTGTTAATAAGTTCATTGATCCGCTTAACTACATATATATATATGTCATTCAGCTTATTATGATATTATAGTTTTAATTAAGATTGAATTGTAATTGTGATATCTTTAATTCATATATATATATATATGCGTGTGTTTGTTTCAGAGTATGTCATCCTATTTTTTTAAACTTTACTGTACGTATAAATTTGTATAAATGTTGTGCACCATTTGAAAATTATTGGTTTTTAAAATTCCTTTGTTGCAAATTGATATTCCCATTAAAAATATGCTAAATACGATTCTTTATTTTTTAGATATTTTAAACTATATATTTCCATGTGACTAGCATGACTTTATTTCAACGTTTGCATATAATAAGGATAAAGGATTTTAACAATAAAGCATTTTTCTAAACGTTACGATAGAAATTCCAATTTCACGTTATGTATTGTATTCCGACAATGTTTTTCTTAAATTCATGAGACTTACTTTACATTTCGTGTATATATCATAATGGAAAAATTAATATTTGCTGATTGTTGCTATATTTATAATCACGTTAATATTTTCCGAGGAATTGTTTACAATGATATTACACTGTATTCTTTGAAATGAATAATTTTAAATATGAGTTTTAAAAGAAGAATATATTTAGTTCGCGCTTAAGATTTATAATTTAGTATGTATTATAAAAGGAATGCTTATTTAGATACTTTTACAAGTAGCGTGAAATATTGGGTTATTGTTTCGTTTATATACATATATATATATATATATATATATATATATATATATATATATATATATATATATATATATATATATATATATATATATATATATATATATATATAAGTTTCTTGAGTAATAATGTATTGTAAATAATGCGTGTGTTTGTGTCAGAGTGTGTCATCCTATTTTTTTAACTTTACTATACGTACAAATTTGTATAAATATTGTGCACTTTTATCAATGCGTAATGTATTTGTTGGTACCTAAGTCAATGATAAATTGGTTATTGGTCCGTAGAGATGTATTTCATGTCTTAAAGCTTTTTTATTTGATATATACTTATTTTAACCCATCCACCGACCACCCTCCCCACCTTTTTCCTGTTCAAAACAGTCACCCTTTTAGTACATTCCAGACGGAAATTACCGTACCATACTAGAGTTGCCGGTTTAAAAGTTGTCAGGTTACTTTTAAGTTATTTTCCCTGCAAGGTACGTTTAGAGCTGAAGACGACCAGCGTGTTCGTCTTCAGCTCTTCGTCATTGCCAAAATGCTCACCAGAGGATACGAATTTCTTAAGGTGTAAGAATGAGTGAAAATCACTGGGAGCAAGATCGGGACTGTAGGGTAGATTATCAAACATATCCAGCCGAATTTCGTCAAAATAGCTGTTTTGCGTCCAGTCATATATGGAAAGTATTGTCATGGAGGAGCACAACATCTGCAGTAACCATCCAACACCACTTGTTTTGAATGGCACGTCGCAATTTCTACATTATTTTAAAATGAAGGAGAGCGTTTACTGTTTCACCGCGTGGATTTTGGTTTGGTTTGGTTTGGAGTGCTACGGTTTGTAAATAGTTTAATTAAATAAGTGTTCATTTTAGTTAAGATTTTATGCATCTTTTCCACCGTGGGAATAAATATCCCATATATATATACACACATTTGTAGAGAGGAAAAACAAAGTTATCAAGATTTTTCAAGTGAGCTTTTAGAAGAAATTATATGCGAATTATTTTTTAAGTCAATATAATAATAAGTGTGTCAGTCCATTAAAAAAGAGAGGTTTTATGCATATTATAGAATTAATATAATTATTATGCATATAATATATTCCGGTTATAATTTTTAAATTAAAATGTAATGAGTTTGTGACGATATTGTGGTTGATATAAACATATACAAAATGCAATATTAAAACTATAAAAAGATTGAACTATTGAATAAAAAATATTTATTTGTTTACTAGTGTCGATGTTCAATTGAAAGATTCGACTTGAAGGAAAAGTGTATGCTCAGATTAATTTACACAATCTTAATTTTGATGTAATTATTTTCTTCTGAATTACATCCATTCTTGTAAGCTATCTTAATCCTTCCTAATTCTGACACATATTTAATGAGAAACAATCTTGGAAACTATTAAAAATTCATATCACTAAGATATTAATTTTGCGAAAGAGTTTTTCAATAAATATAAAGTAGGGAAGAAAAGTAAGATTAATGCTCCGTTTATAAAAAGAAAACAATAAAAATATCGCGAACGCTTAATTATTTTCATAAAATATTAGAAAACCTCTTCAAAATTTCTCATGAAAGTTTAATTAAGGGCGAAATACAACACAATAAACAACATCAATTCATGTTATAAAAAATTTATTTCAAATAATTGCATGTACACTGTCAGTATATGAAATAAAAAAAATTTCAATATACTCTTTCATACAGTTTATTAGAGTAACATGCATTTAAGCTTTTCGAATTGTTTCCAACATATAAGCTGTTATAAAAAGAAAAACAAATTTTAAATAAGTTTGAACTTATCAAAAGATCTGAAAAACCATATATATTATTAAATTTATTTAAGGTAAGCAGACAAAACTTATGTTCTTTAAGAATTAAATTGTTTATTTCATATAAACGTGTTATTAAAATTGCCTTGTTAATATTTTAGTGTTTACATATAGAAATGACAGTATATACATAATTAATTGTTATTTTAAAGTAAGTTTTTGACATCGATGTTGCCATATATAAAGTTCGTCAATCAATACATTTGCCTGTAATGGAAGAGGAATTCTTGTAAACTTAAACAAAGAAATTATGATGGAAATTTTGTTTTTAAATTTATAGCAGTTGATAAAAATTATTTACATTTTAATGAAATACATTTCATCCCTTACATTTTAGTTAAATATTATATTATTATTTTAGCTAAGGGGAATTTACATGTAATAGATGCTTTGAAATATTTTAATAATACCTAAAATTAGGCACATTTTAGAAATATATATATAATTACAATATGTCCGTAATAGCTTATATTTTAGAAATACCTATTTATATATTAATTTAAATATTATATTTTTTTTACTTTTTTTCCATTTCCAAATATAATTAAAATTTTTAGATCAAATCTTATTTTCAAATTATAATTTCAATAATGTGATATTTGAGTAATTAATGCATAATTTTTATCCAACATTTATATATTTTTTTACAATTTTATAAATAAAGACACACTTTTAAAATTACTCATTTGGAAGAATGTTGTTAGTTATGTACACTTCATGTGATATCTTAAGTGTTTTAATTGCTTTTCGAACTGATTTATAAATGAAACAATTATTATAAAAAAAACATAATGATTAAACTTGAATTAGAAAACTTGAATTAAAGAACATTTTATGTCATTGACTATAGTGAGATTTAAATTAGTGATTTAAATAACTTTAACAACATTCAGTAATATATAGATTTCAAACCATTATTGTTGGCATTTATAAATATCTGGTAAAATAGATAATAATTTCACCAAAGAAACACATGAACAAATAAAAGTTCTAAGGAAATAATGTGCATTCATATGTATGTATGTTTGCGTATACATACATATATATAATCTATGTGTGTGTGTTTATGTATGTATGTATGTTTCTTTGAGTATGTTTATAAAGTATGTCAAGAAAGAATATGGAATTTGTAAATATAGAATTAAATTTTTCCACTTAGAATGACTATTTCGAAGCATGCATGCCATTATGATACATCTATATATGAAACAAACTGAGCATATTTACTTATAACTTAGTTTGATTTTTCTTAGTTTGTTTAAAAAAAGTTCTGCACAAATATAATTCTGAATACAAATTAACAGACGGTTTATTTTAGCATGTCTACAAGGTTTGACAGTAATATTCCATGACTTGTTTATGATACTGAAAAATATACTTAGGGAACGTATTTCTGTAAAGAGTCTGAAAGCTAAAATAGGCGTAATGTGTTGCCAGGAAAATTATGAACGTTTTAGCGGCCATGTTTGTCTAGTTGATGCATGAATTGTTACCCTTTTTCTTAGATTATAGCATAGTTGTTAGAATATCACGTTAAATAGATATTTACTTTTTTCATCGTTCCTAGTTTGTTTTTATTTCTTAAATCCTTACTTTCAAAACTAAAATTAATTAATTGAAAACTGTTATTTGGGAACTCAATAGAGAAAGTTATCTATTGTAAATAAAGGAAATTATTTAAAATAACCCTTGCTATACTCTGCAGTGATTTAAAATTTCTTCAATCATAGAACTATGCCAAACCTCGTATAGATAAATGAATCGCATCGAATTATAAATCGCTGAAATAAAAGTAGTTTAGAACAGGAACAAGAAAAAGGAGAAAAATCATATAGGTTTATGTTAGAAATTCGGTGCATGTGCTTATTTCGCCATTTTGACACCAATCTAAGTTTTTCTTTGCTGAAATATTGGCACCGATTACTTTTCAACAAGTTTCTGGCAGAAATTCGGCAGTGTGAAGTGAAACATTATCTATTTTTTGTCTAAATGCGATGTTATTGGATAATTCACGTAATGGGATTTTTAATTTTTTTTAAACCTTAGCTATTTTAATTTTGTCATTTCTGGAATTTGATATCTCCGAATGTAGTTGGTGTGTAGTTTAAATTAGTATAAGAGTTTTCTGGAGATGTTTATAAAACTTTCAAGATGACAGCTACATATATGTGTCACTGACACCTCAATGAACGTCAATATATTGTATATTTTTCGATTTATCTTAATTTAAATAATATTTATTGCAGTTATGGTAAAGTTTGCTCATTGCTTTTGTTACTTATTATTTTTTTTAATTTAATAAACCAAGCAGCTATATAATTTATCTCAGCTGCTACATCACTATACATTCTAAAATAGGTAATAGTTTTATTTTAATAATTTATTTTTAGAAGTGTAAATTTAACAGGCAGTATTTTTCTAGTGTTAAGGTCTTTATAAAAACAGATTTTGTTTTCGTTTCAGATTAATACAAATCATTTACCTCTTTTTGAAAATTATATTTACTAGATGATTTAATATAAACAAAAAATTATAAAACCTAATCTAAGATAATAAAAATTATTTTTATGTTTAAAAATTATTATTCAGGCCCTTTTTGGATTTTTAGGACAATTTATTATTTTTTTTTACAAAATATTTATTCAAAAATTATATTTTTTTTTTTTTTAACAAAGTATTATTTTTTATATTTTGATTTGTACATTCTATTTTTGATTCGTACGGATATTCATTGGCCACAAATGCTTATTTTCGATGTCACTGTTTATATCCACTAATATTTTATATCCCTAAACTCTATACTCTCTAGTTTTGTGTTATGAACTCACGAATCCACCCTTCTATCTCTTTGCTCTTTTATGTGTTTATTCTTTAGTTGTTGTCATTTTTTGTGCTTACTTTGAATAAAGTATTCTTTCTCTAAAATAATTTAGAAATTATACAGCATTTGGTAAAAAAATGTCCCTTGCCTTACTTTTGAAATACTATAAACTAAATTTTAATAATAAATTGAAATATAATACCTGTTTTATTCCATTGCTCTAAAATTATAAAGATACGACGTTTTTTAATTTTAATAAGACTAAAATGTTTTAAGGATTTTAAAATTTAGAAAAAGCGTTTATTTTGCTATAATATATAATTCAAGGCTCACGTAAATATAATTGAGGTCCATACAATAAAACATAATTTGCTTAAATATATATTACAAATTATTTAATTTGATATTTAGGTCGGAAATTAATTTTTAGCTACAGTGCAGGTTAGTATAATTCAATATTTCGTACAAGAAATACATGATTTAAGTTTTATTATAATTGTATTGAGTCATGTAAAAAAATTGAAATATTTGTAAAGTTAGATTTTTATTAACACAATGTGTGTGGGTACATTTCGCAGCGGAATTGTACCGGGAACGGGCTCTTTACGCATAAATTTAGTTATTCTGTTAAATTTCAATAGATCGAAAATTATTTAATTTTTTAACCAACTTTTTATATTTTATATTGAACTATATAAACAAATATATAAATAGACAAATATAAATGACATCTTTTAAATATATTTTTGTAAACAAAAATATATTTTTATTGGATAATTTTTAATAGTATCGTAAATATAAAAATTCAAATAGAAATAGTAGTATATAGTTTTAATTTTTTCGAAATATGTTAAATATAAACATTTTTACATTGTGGTAGCACATACTCAATGATTTATTTTTAGTTTAAAAATTGTTTGCAGTTTGTTACAAGTTTATCGTCTGCAAGTTTTGGTTTTTGATATAAAGTTTTTGTAAAAATTGGTATGGAATAAAAGTTGTTGTTCTAAGAAGATTGGAAAATGTTTCGTTTCTTTTAGTTGGATTATTATGCCTGATTAAGGAATAAGAACATAAATATAGCTCAAACTAAGCTTATAATTAATTTAATATCGTACCAATACGCGATAACATTATAAAAAAATGAAAGACAAGAACATTCGCTTTCGTTTTCCTGTATATACAGTTATTTTTGTACCTACAAACAAACCATGTTGTTACACTAATCCGTACTAGTACGCGACCCGCGCTCAAGTATCAAACGTCAGAAAAACGTACTAGTGTACACTACTAAAATGAGGACTTCAGCTATGACCCTGTTTGAAACATCATGTTTGAATAATTTACAAAAAATCAATAATTTGTTTTATAAATTGGTTGATATTTTATAGTATATCGATACACATTTATAAAGAAATTGTTTACTGATATATTATGATCTATTATTTATTAATTCCATTTAATTTTAATTTTATATACCTTCAGAATATGAGGAACAGTTTAAAAAAGTTGCGAGTTTTTAAAAATTCACCGAACATCACCAAGAAACAAAATGGCGGAGAAAACACAGCACCGTATTTTACCAAATATACACTGAAAACAACACACGAGAATACAGAAAATCTTTGATTGTTCACAGATTCTTTGAGCGTTTGACCAAAAAATGGCATCTAAAGTGTTTATCGGAATGCGTGATGTAGCAATGTCATTTAGAAGAATTGATTGACCTATATCACAAGATAAAATATATTACATTCTCGCGACGATTTACGAAAAAACACGGTAATAAACTTCTCTTCTTTATATCAAATGAGCACGTTGTGACGACATTGTTTTTATAAGCCCATAGGTTTTTCTAGAGTCTGGCGTTTCAAACGTCTTGACCCAACCTTACGTCACTTTGATGGGAGGAAAAAATGCCACGTGGTGGGAACGGTTGAAGTTTATCTTATATATGTTCTATTTCACTCCGTCTGTTCATTCTTTTTTCTATCCAGAATTGTGCAGTGGCATCAATAGTTTGAATATCCGAATAAAACGTCTCCTGCTCATATAATGGTACGTGAGTGAAAAAACATTCTTCTTTTTATACAGGCGTTGACAATCTCAAACCTTCTTTTCTGTGGTCTGTCCATTGCTGTAAAAAAGAAGAAACCATTTAGTTTTTCATGAAATTTAATACTTTTACATAGCATAAAAAGTGATACATAGTACAAGAATATACGAGTTTTTGTTACAGTATAAATGACTAGCCTATTGCCCGTCATTTGACGGGATCAGTAAAACTTTTACTTTTCCACAATTGTAAAGCACACTTTGAGACAGGTAAAAAAATTATTTGTTTTTTGATGGGATTTATCTGGCACAAGCTCCATAATTTGTTTATCTTCACACTTCTCTAAAATCCCCCGATACTGTGACTGCAGTTTAGAATCACGTTCAATTTATTTAGTGCGCTTATGTTTAAATAATAAACACACAAACGAACAGACTTCTTAACCTTTAAGCTTCAGCTGACAGCTGGCTTGCGTTTAGATTACAAATCGGCAGCATTTTCGAAATTTCATCCCCCCCTGCTTCCATTTTCCCAAGTGGGAAAAATGTTTTGTCCTATTTTCACTTTCTGGGAGTGGAGGAATTTACAATGCAGGGTTGCTCTAAAATCCGTCTGAAAGTTGTTATTTGACATCTCACTTTGAGAAAGACCGTTACATTTTTGATCCATGATGAGATTAATTAAAAAAATAATCGACGAAGGAAAGAAACTTTGAATCGCTTCCAAACGGATTTGGTTCAGAAGATAGAATGAATAGTTTACAAACAACTGCTGGACATGGACAAAAAAGCACCAGTTGTTCCACATGTCGCCAAACAAAATCACAATCTTCTTTCCCAGTACAGATGCCCTCTGCAAAACTTCAACAATAGGGAGCGACTGGCCAAATGACAAGTGAGTAATGACCCCGTCCCTGCAAAAGGGGAGAAATATCTACGGTACAACTGTTGTATCCTAGCCGACTTTTGTGTTTCTAAATATTTAGGGTACAACTGCTGTACCAGCCTAAAAGTTAATTTTCAAGGATATATAACATAAACTCTAAATATTTATTAGTCTGTGAAATATATTCATAGACTTTTATGAAAATAATTTGTTGTTAATGGTGATAGAATTTTCATTGAAAAAAAAATAATCGATGATTAAATTAAAAATTATCACATATGTACCTAATCTATTATTTATGCCAAATGTAAAATAAAAAGTATTTACGTCATATCTAAGTTCAGTGACAAAACGTAAGAAGATACAGACTATATTTAAATAATTTAAAATAAGAAATGATTACAGGCCAGTCTGAACGAAGCCGTTTAACGGGTAACAACGATTAACCCATGACACCAACCAATCACGGGACGCAATTCTCCTTTTAACCGATATTGGACCGCTGTCCTATAAACAAGACAACAAATAAAATTCCATTTCATAATAAAATTATAAATATTTTCTGACTGGATTTTATTTTAACACCTTTAAAATAGACACACTTTAGCATAGTAACAAAAAAAAAAAACCTGAGAAATAAAATTATATTGTATTGTAAAATTTATTTTCAGCCACCTCTTAAAAATTGTCATTTTTTAATCTTTAGTTTTATATTTATTATTATTATTTTTTAAACATAGTGGAGGTTACTTTTAGTTTAAAAACAGAGCTAATGATGTAGCTGAAAGTTTTTGTTGAAAAATATATTTTACATGTGTATTTTGTAAGTATAAAAAAGGTGCTCTAAAATTAAGACGATGGTCCAATCCTTATTATTTTTCTATGAATTCTATATTGCATTGATAGCTCGCATTCTTTTCTTATCTTACAATGAAAACCAGTTCAAACACTTGTTCACACACCTGGATACAACAAGGGGTAAATAGATATGTATACTATTCAGAAAACAAAACTGGAGGGGTTTTGCAAGATAAACTTACTCTTTTACTGCCAGTTCAATAACTGCACGAGAAAACCTACAACAGTATGCTTAAAATGTAATGTTGGACTTTGTTTTGACTGTTTCCCCAAATTTCATCTATGAATCAGCTTAATGCAATGTAAGAGATATTTGTTAAGTTTTAGTAGTGTAATGGACCATTGTAATATTTATAGGATGGCCAATTACATAAAAAATTAAAAATATTTTTTTCAATATTTTGGTTTTATATACTTAGTTACACCATATTAATGATATGGATTAAGTTTTAATAATTTACAGAAATATTTAGTTGGTGTGGTACAATATGGGTTAAACAGAGGTTAATGAAGGTTAGCCGATAAACGACTGGTGAGCCTGGACCTAAATGAGATGGTTAAAGAAATGACGTCATAATGCTAGGAAAAATGTTATTTTTACCTATTTATTATGTGATTAACTTAATAGTCTGTTTTTAACCAAGGAAAAAAGAACTTGAAATAAGGACATTATACACTTGAAAAGGGGGAGGAGGGGGTATATTATAAACGTTTTAAACACTTGCTTTGAATTTGGGTAATTTTAACTCATGAAGAATTCCATATGGATGCAACTACCCATTACAGGACCAACCGCTTCATAAAAATGAGGACAGATGGACAGATAGCTATTATTATATAGTGGATGTGGACATACGAGTAATAACAATTAATGTGTCTACTAATTGTATATCCATATATAAATTAGTATAATCTTATGAGTATGTTTTGGTCTAAGAGGTTAGTATCTTAATGAAGAATCTTTATAAGTATATAAAATGATTTTTCATGAAAATGTTAAGTTAATTATAAGCTTCAATATCGGAAGATATTTTTTTAATAACATAAAGATTTTTCTCTACTAAAATCTGTTTTCTATCAACAAACTTTTCAGTTCGATAAATTTTCTATTGCAATAGAAGTTTAAAAATGTTTAATGTGCATTAATTTTATTATCTATTAATTTATTTTAAAAATTGTTGTATTTTGTCTATTAATGTGGTCATAGACCTAGATGTGGCTTTTAATATCGAAATGTATTTCATTTTTCGGAGACATAAGGGTATTTATATCGTGAACACAAAAAATGTATGCTAAATATTTGCCTACCTTAAAATAATTGTGTTATATAAGAGTAATATATATATAAATAAAAATGGCGACTAAATTATACTTTTTATGTATTCTATATTTCCAGTCGAGAGTTCACCAATTTTAACGAAAGCAATACAGTGATGACGCCTTTAAGGTAAAACATTATTTCTGTCCCATCATCGATATCATCGTTATCGTTTCTCTAGTAATATTTGTTATCATTCTGTATTGCTAAATGAGGTACATTAACGAAATATTCTCCAGATGGTCGATATGCTGTTGTAAGCAGGTTTGACTTTGAAATACTTTAAATTTAATAAAAATGAATTAAAACTCCAACTAGACCTTTTTAACATGTAGAATATTCTGGTACTTTTTTGCGAGTTATTTGTTGATGAATAATACCGCAAGTAGATTTACTCAAAGAACAAATAGTTATAATTCCCGTTCTCGGTGACACAGTGGTTTAGTACATATAAAACATATAAAAATACTCACAAATAATTTTTCAGGCAAAATTATAATTCCCCATTTTTTTCTAAAAACACCATATTCATAACATTTTTTTCCTAGTGGATGCATTATATGGTCATAGAGTTATTCTTCTCAAGTAAGAATTACTTAAAAATTCCATTCTTAATGTTTAAACTAAGTAGAAAACATATAAGTATTCAAAAGCAATAACTTTCATTAATCTTGAAATTTTTGTGTAGGTACCTTACATGTTTTTTTACTAACTATCACCTTAGTTTTATAGTATTATTTGATAGAGGTGTTTGAACTTGGATTTGCTTCTCTTACCTGATGGGCTGTAGATATGCTTGAAACCAGCGGTATTTATTTTTAATTTTTATGATTAGTGTTTTAGCAGTGTAAGTAGATTTCTGTAGTAAGTTTCTGTAGATTTCTTGAATGCTTTGTTACTAACTATTCCCTTAAGTAATGTTGTTTCATTTAGATGTTTGAACTCATATTTGTTTCCCTTATCTTAAGGGCTGTGGTATGTTTGAAATCAGAATTGTTTGTTTAAAATTAACATTTTTAGTGTTTTACCGATGTAAGTAGAACATTATATGCATTCGAAATCAATAGTATATATTGATCTTGAATTTTGTAGCTATTCTTGAAATCAGTGGTATTTATTAAAATTTCCATTCTTAGTATTTCAGTGGTGTGTTAGTAGAACATGACGGATATTGCTTATGAAATTTGTGTAGATTTCTTGTAAGCTTTGTTACTAACTGTATCAGTAATTTGATAGTGTTATTTAATGGAGTTGTTTGCACTCGAATTTGCTTCTCTTACAGGAAAGCATGAAGAAATGCTTCAAATCAGCTGTGTTTTTTAAATTTCCATTTTTAGTGATGTAGTGGCATAATTAGAACACTTATAAATATTGCTATATATATATAATATATATTATATATATATATAATATATATATATATATATATATAAATATAAATATATATATATATATATATATATATATATATACATATATATATACATATATATTATATTATATATATTTAATATATACATATATATATACATATAAATATATATATATATATATATATATATATAATATATATATAGATATATATTATATTTATATTATATATATATATATATATAATATAGAAATATATATATATAAATTTATATAATATTTATATATATATATAATATATATATTATATATATTTATATATATAAATATATTAATATATTTATATATATATTATATATATATATATATATAAATATATATATATATATAAATATATATAAATATATAAATATATATATATATATATATATATATATATAAACTCGGATTTGCTTCGTTTATTTGAAGGGCTGTAGGTGTACCTGAAATCAGTAATTTTTTTTTAAATATTTTTTTCACTATTATTTTTTATTGATGTAATTAAAAGACACATAAGTATTTGCAAGCAATGACTTTTATTGATCTTAAAATTTGTGTAGATTTCTATTATGCTATTTTACTAACTATACCCTTACATAGATAGTTTTGTTTAAAAGAAAGTATTTGAACTCGGATTTGCTTCAGCTCCTTCAATGGATGTAGTTATACTCGAATTCAGATATGTTCATTTTAAATTTCAATTCTTAATGTTTCCGTGGTGTAAGTAGAACAGTTTAAGTATTCGAAAGGAATAACTTTTATCGATCCTTAATTTTTGTGCAGATTTCTTATATGCTTTTTTACTAACTACCCCCTAGTTTAATAGTGTTGTTTGATGGAGTTGTATGAACTCTGATTTGTTTTTCTTACCTGAAGGGCTGTAGGTATGCTTGAAATCAGCGGTGTTTCGACTGTTATTCCACTCTCTTCCACGTCCGCTTCGATTTCTTGTAAGAGTCGAAGCTTCTTTGGAGTCTAGATTAGTTTTCAGAAAAAAAATAAGAAATATATTTCTTAGTACATATTTTGTACAAATTGTACTTGGTTAAGAGGATACGGTTTCCTTTTTAGGTTTTTAAAATTAAATAACATATTTGAAATGGAAAATATACAGCATTTTGTATAATTTACAGCATATGTAAGAAAGTTAAGTCTGTTTGCACAATTTATTTAATTTCAAAGTGTAATTTAAAATACATTAAATAATTTAAAGTAATTGTAACTTTTAAAATCGCCATATAATTAATCCATTCTTGTTTGTTATTTATTAAATTCGTCTTTGAAAGATTATGTATGAATTATCAGATATGTCTAAAATTGTATAATTGAAATAAAAATAATAAAAACAAATATCCAAAACGAAAAAAACAAAATTCATAAGAATGGTGCAAATTTCCTCCAAGGTCATACTTGATAAACTGAATAGTTTTTATTTATATACTATTTAATAGATGCTGAATACAATTATAATAAAAAGGTGCAAATCCCCACAAGGTTATACTTGATAACCTGAATAGTTTTAGTTTATATACTATTTATATACTATTTAGTAGATGGCGAATAGAATTCTAAAAAATGGTTCAAAATATCTGCAAGGTCATACTTGATAAACTGATTTGTTTTAGTTTACATACTATTTAATAGATGGTGAATATAATTATAATAAAAAGGTGAGGTGCAAAATGTCCCCAAGTTTATTTTTAATAAACTGAATAGTTTTAGTTTATATACTATTTAATAGATGGTAAATAGAATTATAATAAAAATGTCGCAAAATTATCCTAAGGTTATACTTGATAAACTGAATAGTTTTAGAGTATATACTATTTAATAGATGGTGAATAGAATTATAATAAATATGGTTCAAAATTTCCCCCAGGTCATACTTGATAATTTGAATAATATAGTTTTAGATACTATTTACTAGATGAATGCATTAAAATTTTACACTAAAAAATTCTGAATAAAATTTGATCTATCTCAATAAGAGGTCAATCTCCAGACCATGGGTTTCTATACTTAATAAGAGTGCTAAGAGCAATAAATAGCTAATATAGCCAATAAATAGCAATAATAGCTTATAGCCAATAAATAGCTAATAACCAAATCCATGCAAGGAAGGGATTTGCTTATTAAAGTATTATTATGTATGATCATATTGTGTAATTTTTTGCCAAAATTTCTCATACAATATTTTTTTTCTTCATCAAAATGGCTCGACTGTCATTTACTTAAATAATCTAGTTTATGCGGCTGCTACTTATCTAGTCACCCGGGCAAGTAAAAAGAATATGGGTTATAATTTTAAATATCATCAGCAGTTATATAATTCCGGGACTACATATATGTAAGTAATATATCAAAATGAAAATAAGTAGTATATCTAAAATTCTCCTGTCACTCTTCTCATTCTTTCATATATTTTTTCCTAGTTGTATAATATTTTATTACGAGAGTGTTAGCTGTTATAAAATTTTATTTATCAGTCTGTCAAAAGCTGTCTGGAATAAACGCTAATTGTCTGTGCTAAATGACATTTTCCAGCTGTCCTAAGAAAAACTAGTTCACTTTTAAAATGTCTATGCTTCTATCTGATTATCAATCACACTGACTAAGCTGTGTTGATCTCTGGAAAAGGAATTCTCCACGTGATCGCTCGCTGTGGGACAAAATTTGTAATTGGAGTGTGTTTTTGTCAACGTTTAATTCTCTGTTATTGTAGGATGAAAATGATTATATGATGCTTAGCTTATGTTCTTCTTTAATCTAAAAGAAAGTTCCAAGTACGACTAGCTTCTTTTTAATGGAATGGAGTGACTGCAAATATGTTTGAAAATTACTTAGGTGTGCTTCATTGCCCAGTAAGCCTGGGTAGTTTTCTAGCTGTCCCAAGAAACAATGGTCCAATTCTCCAATATCTTATTTCCATTCTGAATGTTAATCACACTATCTAAGCTGTTTCTCACTTTGAAATAAAATCTCCTTGATCATTCACTGACAAAATTTGTAATTATTAAGTGTAATTTTGCCAACGTTTTATGATCTGATCTTCTAGGGTGAAGATGATTATTTGATGCTTAGCTTATGTTCTTATTTAATCTAAAATAAAATTCCGATTTCAACTGGCTTCAGTTTAACCCCTTCCCTGTTTTACCCGTACGCCATACGTGCACAACTTTCGGGCATTTACTGATTTGCCCGTATGGTTAACGGGCAATCTGATTTCTTATTCGCTTACACCGTTTCGGATGTATTTTTTCCAGTTTTAGTAACAACTTATTCGCATAGATATCTAGTAAATGATAGTTTGCAGTTTATTGTATTTTTTACTCTGATGGTTCAAAAGCGCGGGTTATTTCGCATGTTTTGTATGAGAAGACGAATTGTTATTTTTCAGTGTATAGCTTTCTGGTTATAGTTTACTAACCGCCTGATAATTTTATTGATGTAAGAGTTGAATAATGTATTTTTACTTTTAAATAATGGATAATTCAAATCGTATGGAGCTAATTTCTTGTTATTCGAACTGTGACTCGGAATCAGAAACTGAATTATCTGTAAATGATAGTAGCGAAAGTTTACTAGATGACCTGGATAGTAGTGACTCTGATAGTAGTACAGATGGAATCAGTCAAGCAAGACAATTTTTTTAAAATTAATTGTGATAATCCTTCGGATCCGCCTCCTAAATTTGCCTTTACTGGAATTCCAAAAACTAACTTCGATATCGATGAGACTAAAGGTAGACTTCAGTTCTATGATGCTTTTATAGAAAGAAAAAAAGTTGTAATAAATGCTTAAAAATATTAGAAACGTTAATTTTAATAACATATCTTTACTTAAAAATGTAAAATGAGCAATAAAATGCAATAAAAAATGTGACATTTTTTGACCGAATTCTGAAAAAAAAAAATGAATCTGTCAAAGGGTTAATGGAATAGAGTGACTGCAAATAACTTTGAAAATTATTTAGGTCTACCTCATTGCACACTGAGCCTGGGTAATGGATAATAATTGTGGCTCTTGTAGGACCGAGTATAAAATTTCCTTGTTAGATGATACATTTATAATAGGTTTGTGTTCCATGCAATATATAAATTCCTGCTTTACTCACATATAAATTAAACACAGGTTGTAAACAAGGATTATCTTACTGTTATTAGTTCGGAATCTTCAGAGTATGTTACGCTCTGATACTCTCCGTATTTTCTATTTTTCTCACTTTGAATTGTAGCTAATATTGGGTCATCTTCAGAATCGCAGGATTTCACCACTGTGTCTGTGCGTTCTGGAACAAATTGAAAACGAAAAATGCATAATCACGCATTTCATTAAACCAGTCATTTAGATATAAATGAAAAACTGTAACAAAAATTCAAAAAAGCTTAACGAATAAAAATATCGCCCTTATAATTTAAATATATAATTAATTCAGAAAGTAATACAAATATTTTTAATGATTTCTACGATTTAAAATAATATTTATTATGTATTATAAAGTATAATAAAAGCAAAATCACGCATTTTCATTAAATAAATCATTGCGATATGAATGAAAAAGTGTAACAAAAAATAAGAAAACTCTTAACGAATAAAAATATTACCCTTATAATTTAAGTACATAATTAATTCAAAAAATAATACAATGATTTCTAATGGTTTTAAAGATTTAAAATAATATTTCATATGTATTATAAAGGATAATAAAGAAAAACTACGCATTTTCATTAACTCAGCCATTTAGTTATGAAGAAAAATCTATAACAAAAATAAAAAAAAGCTTAACGAATATAAATATTGCCCTTAAAATTTAAATACTCAATTAATTCAAAAATTAATACAATGATTTTTAATGATTTTTACGATTTAAAATAATATTTAATATGTATTAAAAAGTATAATAAAACTAAAATCCCGAATTTTGATTAACTCAGTCATTTAAATATAAATGAGAAAGTGTAATAAAAAATACAAAAATGTTTAAGTAATAAAAATATCACACGTATAATTTCTGTATATAATTAATTCAAAAAGTAATAGAAGGATTTTCAATGATTTTAACGATTTAAAACAATAATTAATATGCATTATAAAGAATAATAAAAGCAAAATCAAGCATTTTCATTAAATCAGTCATTAAGATATAAATAAAAACTGTAACAAAAAATACAAAATAACTTAACGAATAAAATTATTACCCTTATAATTTAAATATATAATTAATTCAAAAATTAATACAATGATTTTACATGATTTTTAATATTTAAAATAATATTTAATATGTATTGTAAGATATAATAAAGGAATTCTTTCAGTGAAAATAGAAAGACTTAAGCATATGAAAAATTAAAAAAAAAATTACAAAATATTTTTCACTGAAATTTTAAGAATGTTGATTTTGAAAATTATGTATTGTGAATCGATTTTTCAAAACCGGTTTATTTGTTAAAATGTATCTTAACTCTTCAAATTTATCAAATTACTTCATAACATTTACTGTGCTTTTAAAAATGTAAAATAAACTGTTAACCGTAGACTGGACTTATTTAATAGGTTTTAAGATGCAAAACAAATTTCCGGTGAAAATCTTCCGATTTTATATAGCCTATTTGTAATCAAGTGGTGATTTTTATAGCCATGTTTTAAAACCTGGAAATTTCTTTTATATCTAAAAAGAAAGATACTTATTTGTTCTATTTCAAATAAAATTCTATCTTCATTCTTAGAAACCTTTGGATAAGTTTTGAAAAGTAGTTTGATTGATTGTTTAGCAGATATATAATCAATCAAACTATTCTTTCTAAAGTTTCAACACACTTAAAATCTAATATCTCTGTTGTTTTAAAAATGAGAGATATTTTTAAAAGTTATAACTCATAGAAAAACCAAAGTAAATGATTTCTTAATTGATTATTTGGATATGGTTGACAATATTATTTTTAATACTTAAGGACTTGTTTTAAACTAACACATTGAAATTTTTGGGGAAAATAATACACAGGGTTTCGTACAGTAAATTTTTCGTTCCGGTTCAATTGAAAAAATAGGTTTACTCCAGGTTTTCTTTCCGCTAAAAATAACGTTTTTCGGTTTTAGAATCAGTTCCGTATGAATAATTTTATTTTATTTATATTCTTATTTGCACTAAAAATATAATTCCATGAAATAAAAAGTGTAATTATATGAAATTTTAGATGATTTTATTGTTTTAAATTGGTACACTAAATGAATTGATACAATTTACCAGCCTGTATGATACAAGCGCGAGCAGAGAACGGAGAGTATTGGCAATGTTATCTGCTATTAAAATCGCATTTGACAATTGAAACTTCAACTGAATTAAATCCACTACTAGTGAATATCAAAATGAAAGAAAATCAAGACGCGATGTACATGTAATGACGATAACAGTTGACGTTAAATTAGAAAATATTGAGAAGTTTTTTAACTGTTACGCAATGACTGTCTTACAATGGCCGAATGTTAGAGTGCTGCTCTTCAGTACCGGAGTGCATGGGTTGGAATCCCACTGCTGTCATGAATATTGGTATATTTGTAGAATCGGCTTTAAGCAGTAGGTCTCGGTCTCATTAGCCCTCGTGAGCAAAACAGTAGCAGTAGCGCTCCAAAAACAAAAACCAAATAAAACCACTGAAGATATATCAAACCAAAATTAACAGCTATTTTTTGGACTGAGTTCCGGTTTTTTGTTCCGACCAAAAAAAAAAAAAACATTTTTTTGTGGGTTTTTGGTTCGAAGATAATCTGTGTTTAACAACTTACACTGAAATATAGGTTATTTTATGGTAAACTTCTTTTCTGTAATATAGTAATTTTAAATTTGAAATAATGAATTCTAAATCTTGTAAATTTCAAAGTTAGTTTCTTTTTTATGTTATGAATTAAATTGCGTTTTCCTGATTACTTAGAATTAAATAGCTGGTAAATATATTTGTAACTAATTTATATCTCAATAAACAATTTACTGCAAGAAAACAGAGTTATTAATTAAAATTGCAAAATAGTATAAAAAATTATGACTAGAATAAAAGCTAATGCTAGCTATGCAAGAACGAGGATATAAAAAAGTGTGAAAGATATAGAAAAGGCAGAGAATGAGTAATATTAACTTATAAAATATAAAATAGAAAAGTATATGGTAGCTCTATTTACCATATTATGCAGTTCGAACATACTCGTTGTCTTTATTGTAATTTTTTCTTAACTTAAATCTCTACTTTAGAAGAAAGTTTCATTTTTATGTAACAATTTTGAAGGAATCTGGAGTGTATGTACATTGCTGCAACTCTTTGTAAAATGCAAAGCTGGTTTAAAAATGATACAAATATCATTGTTGGCTTCTGTAATTCTCAAAATCTAGTAGAAATGATGCCTAGAAAGGGGAAAGGCGGAGTTTTAGGATAAAACATAAACTATTCTAAATTTTACCGTAATGTTATTTCTAATGTAATGACAACATTTTCTTTAAAATAAGAAATAAGTAAAAATCAATAACATTTATTTTTCTTTAGAATTTCTTTTTAGAAAAGTTTTCTATAATTCTGTTTATTTTAGACATTACTTTTTTTATTTTCAAAATATTTAGTTATTTTCGTAAACGCTCTTGATACATGCTATTAGTGAATTGCTAGCATTATTTTTTTTTCTATTTTTAAATTGAGATATTTTGTCAGGATTACTGCACTGGGTTTGGTAAAATTTAATTCTTCAATTAAACAAGAATACAGGAAGTTTAGCATGCACGTGTAAAATGTTAGATATTTTTAGTAAAAAAATTTTCTCTTGCTTTTTTATTTCATCATTTAAAAATTTATATAAATATATAAAGTATAATCAAACGCTAATTTTAGTTAATTATCTAGAGTTTATTAATTCAAATGTTTTGTATAATTTTAGTCACACATTCTCTCTATTTTAAGGTTTAAAGACGTAGGTGAAACTCTGTATATAATATCGGAGTGTAAATTCTACTTTATAGATATAGTTAAATTTTTGGAGGCATAGAAAATACTATAACATATACCACTCAATGGTTCATTAATCTAATAAATATTACAGAAGAATTCAGGGGCGTAAGCAAGGGGGAGTTAGGGGTTTAAACACCCCCTTCATCTCAGACAAAATGGCAAAAATAAAAATTTTAATAGAAATTATGCAGGCTATAATTTTTTTAAATTATGAAATCCCTCCTTGAAAATTATGAACACCCCCCTTGAAAAAATTCTGCATACGCCACTGGTTGGATTGCTGAATTTAATTTTTATATCTTATCAATTCATTTTATCAAAAGATTTAATTTGAGACTTAATTTTAATGAAATCAATAAATAATTAACATAATTAGTAGATATTCTGTGCTAAATTATGGAAAGTACTTACTTTTTAAAGGTAATTTACTTAGTATATGAGACCAACATTGTGTCGATTTTTTCCTTAAATCCAAATCAATATATCATAAATGAGCCATATATTCATATAGGAACATTAATTTGTTGAGCATATAATTAATTATTCATGGAATAGAATCTTCTCGATACTTTATATGTCTCGATCTGATGAGTTTATATGTGTGCAATAGAATACCGTCTAGTTTTAAATGAAAGCTTCTGTATATGTTCGATGTCCCTCCTGTCCCGCAATAATGTATGACCCAGAAAAGTGGTCAGCATAAGCCAAAATTTAAGAACTTTGAGGCTACCCCCTGCAGCCCAGCCAAAGGGACCACAGCTAGACTTTTAATATGCTGCCTTCAGCATCTCCTCGTTTTTTTATAATCATAACTTTATTAGGGAATTTTTTTAACCCATGGAACTAATGATACGTTCCAGTGGGAATTTAAGGCAAGCCGGATCATGGGGATCCCACATTGTGGGCCAAAATACCTCAGTAATGACTCACAAAGGAAGGTTCCAAGGCCCAGGTTTACGATTGTCGCATCGGAAAATTTTCTGTTCTTTCTTGTGTTCATTCGTCTTTAGTCTCGAAGTGCAAAGAGCTGATTTCTCTTTGATTTCCAAGTGACTCTACTTTGGGTTCGCATGTTCAAGCTACCCTCACTCATTCCTTTCTCAAGAGGTCAGCTACTGTATCCAGTAGTTTCCAAATTCCTCCCATGACCGTAACTCTGCTGCTTTAGAGTGTAGGGCAGATTGGCCAAAAGAGCCAATACTTGTGATACTTGTAAACCCAATACTTGTGATCTTCGCACTATCACCGTGACAAGCCTGGAACGTCTAACGGTCAAAATGGCCCGGAGCAGTGCATGAATGAATGTCTCTCATGTCATCACATTAGCTGGTTATTCGTTTATATATTACATATTCCTTATGAACTTATGTGTCATGGCCTGAGATATACGAAGCATATGTCGAAGCATATGTGGTACGAAGCATATGTCCCTATTAGGTGGTTAGCCTTACGCAGAAGACAATTTAGTTCTCAAGCATGCTTAGTTCTCAGTTCGTCTACCCACTAAAAGTATGAACGGATATATATATATATATATATATATATATATATATATATATATATATATATATATATATATACAAAAATAAATATATTCATTTCTATTTAATGAAAACACTAGCAGTTTATTACCTTGAAAAAAGCTCTTTTCGGGAATAATATCTGGACCTTGACTGTTTGTTACACATGGTTCTTTGCACTCTTTCATTAAATGTGCATCACACCTGTAAAAATGCACAATGAATTAATGTATTTATAATGCAATCTTAAGTAAAAGTATGATTCACACACAATTTTATAAATTTATTTTCAAATTAATCTTTAAACTCACATTTAACAGACGAGATTTCAATCGAAAAATACCATAAACTTTAATAAAAATAACATTAACTAAAAAATAATATTGTACTAATTTAAAATTCTACTTACTTTTCTGTTTCAGGACTGAAATTTCTCGCTGTAAAATGTAAAAACAAAGTTATATAAAAGCCCTAAAATGTTATTTAAAAGATTTAAATTAATATTATCTCAGTTTATTACATTAAAATATATGTTTTTAAATATAGCACACGTAATAAAAATGTATTTAAAAATATATGAGTAAAATCATTTAAAATATAAAATACTATAGAGCATAGTAAATCCTTCGCGATAAAATATATTTACGTTATAGATCCTTGGTTTCTGTTTAGAATTGTGTTAAATCATTTTTACGTAAATTTATATTAAGATAACAGCTTGTTAAAATTTCTCTAAAATTCAATACATATATTTGATTAAATTTTAAAGATATGCATAACTGAGAAGATAAAATAATTTTCGAATATTATTTTTCGGCTATAAATAAAGTATAAAATGAAAAAAATTACAACTGATAATAGCATAACGTTTTTCTTAATTTAAATAATTTTGTATTTTATGAAGATATGAAAGATTTGTTGCATATTTCTATTTGTCATATCGATTTTTCGCTTTTTCTATTTTATACGCTGAAGAAAATAAAATAAAATGTAGTTAAAATTATTGTTTTGAAACTGAAAACAGTAATTATTATCTTTTGTACTATTAAAAACGTTTATTATCTTTTTAGAAAGAAATTGAGAGATATATATTTCAACCTTTGACATTTTGCTTATCCGATAATCACCTGAGAAAATACTTTATTTTATGTTTTGTATTGTTAATGTAGACTACACCCTTTCAGGGGATATAGACCCCATATAGAAATGCATGCATACATTACTTTAATACGTACATTATACTGCCTACTACGCAGCTTTATTAATAGTAAATAAGTTTGACATTCTAGTAAATTTATTTTACAGTACTTTAACATTAATATCGTCAAATTAACCTACATAAAAAGGTAGATAGTGTAAAATTTTAAAAAATGTTGAAATATTTATATCTAATTATCCAAGACTGATTTTTTTTCAAAATTTCTCAAGTTCATATTGATATAGTTCAAGTTATATTAAAACTATATAGTAGAAAATTTGTACAGATACACTTTGATAGACTTACGTTAATTGTTCATTAGGATTTATGATTTTCAAAAAGCAATAGTTTTTAAAATGATAATAAATCACAACCAAAAGCAACTCCCCTAAAATCCAAATTATGTACTAAAAGTTACCAAAATTTGAATTATCATAAAAAGTGTAATAGTTATTTTATTTTTAAAAATTCCAAATTTATTTATTACATCTTTCTACATGAAAATGAAAAAAGGTATTTTAAAACTGCTGTTTCTACATAAGTTAAATAAAAATTTGAAAAAAAAATTTAAGGTTTTTTCAAAATTTGAACAAATTTTATTATAAATATATATATATATATATATATATATATATATATATATATATATATATATATATATATATATATATATATATATATATATATATATATATATATATATATATATATATGTGTGTGTGTGTGTGTGTGTGTATATATATATTTATTTATTTATTTATTTATAAAGTAAATATAATTAAAAACATAATTTTGTATTCTGCATTCCTAGAATACCTCTGTAAATATTTATGATTGTAATTTATGAGAGCAATTGTTACATTCAAATGATAGCTTAAAATAAAAAAAAAAATTTAAAAAAATACTAGGAAATTTGATTTTCCTTTAGGGACATTCAAAAAGGATTTTTTGAAACTTCTAATAAATTACAACCAAAATAATTAATAATTTGAACAAATGTTATATTCTATATACATATTTACAAAATAAATATATTAAGAACATAATTTTGTGTTTTGCACTCCAATAATATCTTCATAAATGTTTATGATAACAATTTAATAGAGCAATTGTTACATTTAAATCACTTAAAGTAAAAAAAAAAAATACTGTGTGAAATTTGGTTTTTCTTCAAGGATATTCAAAAAGATAATTTAATAACTGTTAATAAATTACAACCAAAATAATTAATAATTTTTCTTTCAATTTTATTATTTTATTAATTATATTACTAGCATATTATATTTTTAAAGAAATCTTTCAAAGAACAGGTAATTTCAATGTGGAATGTTCATGTTTGCCTTAAAACTTAATTTGCACTTTATATTGTCTTGGACTATAAATAAAAATAAATTAGAGGTTTAAAAATATATAAAGAAAATATAAATCTTATATGAGAAACTTATATAAAAATATATCCATTGTTCGGTTCTTATAATATCATTAAATGTGATAATACCTAATTAAAAATTAGTAAAATACATATTAGATTAATATTCATTAACGATTATACTGCCTTGAACGATAAATTAAAATAGAGATAATAATATAAGGCAAAATATAAATTTTACATGAGATATTTATTGAAATAAATCCATTGAACGATTCTAATAAAAACATTAAAGGTGATAGTATATAAATAAACATAATTTAATTAAATATTAAAATATGTATTAGATCAATAGATATTAAAGTATAAAAAACTTATATCTTAAGTTTCATCTTTATTGTACATTTTAATTCCTGTACTAATAATGTCAGTATTCTTAATAATACCTAATTTATCTTAACTTCATAAAAAATATTAAACTGCACATGAAACATGTAGATCTAATTACTTATAATGACTTTTAATGTATCCGTTCAGTTATTTTTCTTTTTCCAACATATTGAAAAACTGTATATATTTGTCGCATTTCTCATTTGAGTCTTTTCAATATTTGTTATATATGTTCGTCTTTCATTTGTGTTTACATTCTTGTGCAAATACACTTTACGAACCACTTCCATGTCTCAAATGATCTTTGACTCCATCGATTTCGTAGAATAGTGTTTTTCTTCCACTTTTGTCAAAGAGTTTAGGGATACTTGTATTTACAAATCCTTCATAAAACACAATTGTACCGTGTTTTTTCTCCATGATTAGATAGGATAGTACAGAGAATAACATGTAATATCTTCCAGTGAAAGATTTCCAGACGGTGTTACAGATTGTTTTAACTAATGTTTCTGATAGAAAAGAAGATTTAGAAAGACGGATTCGGTAGAACAACAAATATAAATGTACTTTGGAGGTATATTCTTGTAAATCAATCGAAATAATATTAAAATATGATTAATTTTTCTTGGGCACCAGATTGCCTACATTTTATAGTTGGGGGTTAAACTTAGTAGAACAGGGTTTGAGAAGGAATAGGCACAAACATACCATGTCTTTTCTCCATGATTAGATAGGATAGTACAGAGAATAACATATCATATCTTCCAATGAAAGATTAATAGACGGTGTTACAGATTGTTTTAACTAATGTTTCTGATAGAAAAGAAGATTTAGAAAGACGGATTCGGTTGAACAACAAATACAAATTTCCGTTGGAGGTATATTCTTGTAAATCAATCGAAATAATATTAAAATATGATTAATTTTTCTTGGGCACCAAATTACCTACTTTTTATAGTTTAGGACTAAACTTAGTAGTACCGGGTTTGAGAAGGGATAAGCATCTAAAATACTTGTAAAATGTGTAAGACGCAGCAAGGCCGTAGGCAAGGGGTATATACGGGGGCATGTCCCCCTCCGAAATTCCGAAAAGACCATTTTCTGGAAAGAAAATGGACCATGTTTGTGGTTGTGACATCTCCCTAACTGTGCATAGACATCAGTGTGTTTAGTGACGTTGAATTAAACAGAATGTACAAATTATATCCAACCTATAAGAGCAGATTGATAGCACTTTTAGCAACGCATCACAATATTGATGCATAATCGGAATAATATGGGAAATTTCTTTTTTTGTCTAACTGTGCATAGACGTCAGTGTGTTTATTGACGTTGAATTAAAGAGAAGGTGAAAATAATATTCAACCTGTAAGAGCAGATTGATAGCACTTTTAGCAACGCATCACAATATTGACGCATAATCGGAAGAAATTCGGAAATTTATTTTTGCAAACTTTCAAGGCGAACGTATTTTATAATATACAAATAAGAATATTCATTTTCTTTAAAAATTATTCTTTTTGTTAGTTTGCTGTTTAGTTGTACTTTTGCTTTAAAAATTAGAATTGAATGTCATGTAGGATTTTCAATGTTAAATTTACTATTAAATTGATTGTGTAGTTACTTCATTACTTATTCTAGACTTTAAATTTGTCCCTTATATCATTTTTTAATCATTTTGAAATCATAAAACTCTTGTGTGTCCTGCTACTCATTAGGGATATACATGCATAAAAAAAACCTGTAGTCATTCGGAAAAAACAATGTATTCCTTGGTTCCACTGATAATATAATTTCTGGCTACGGTGCTGAGACACAGTGAAATATATATAAAATGTTTTAACTAATGTTTCTGATATAAAATAAAATTTAAAGAAATGAATTAAGTTAAACAACATTTATAAATTTTCTTTGGTGGTATAATCTTTTAAATCTGTCAAAATAATATTTTTAAATATGAAAAATCTTTATAGGCTCTAGATTAATTACAGAAAATTAGTATTTATTTCATAATAAGCTTTAGGAGAATGGTTAAAAAATAGGAACACTCTTTTAAATAGTATACGGCGGAGAGTATATATATATATATATATATATATATATATATATATATATATATATATATATATATATATATATATATATACATATATATATATATATATAATATATATATATATATATATATATACATATATATATATATATATATATATATATAATATTATATATATATATATATATATATATATATATATAATATATATATATATATATATATGAATAACTGATTATGGAAAATGGCTAATTTTAGAGAGATATTAAGTGTAATAATTTTGATATATTGCGTCAATTAGATTATGACTAGTGTTCATTGAACTGGGAAAAATTGTCCAATAGTTAAAAAAATTATACATTATTAAACTATAAACTGAAATTATGATTATGAATCAAAAAAGGGTGTTTATTATTTTACATGTTAGAAATTATATAGACACTTCCACGAATTGCGTTTCAGTTATTTTTTAGTAACCTCATTAAACTACTTTAAAAATTGTTATTAAAACACTATGTGTGTTTCTAAGCTGCATATCTATCATAATTTATGATTATTTATAAGTTATCTAAAATGTATCTTGTAGATTATTATTAAAACTTTAGTTAAAAATAATATATTTCCAACAGGAAAAGCCTATCATTTTTGACAATTGTATCATTTTCATGCATATGTATTGTTTAAATTGAAAATCATTTTTCAATAGATAATCCGGAAGATGCTTGGTTCCATTATTATAAGAGAGATAATTATAAGAAAAAAATATTCCAAAACCAAAAAGAAATTTGTGTATTATAGTGATATTATTATATGAAAAAGGATTCGTATGCCATATTTTTAACGAAGATCTTTAGGAACAATTAATGAATATTACATTTCAGAATTATTAAAATAAAATCTTGTAATTGTAAACACTCTCACTTACTCTGCACTTAAATATATTGCTAATAATATAAATTAATTTTGATAATCCCCTATCCTCTGACTGAAATAACTGAAAGTGTAAAAATAAAAAAGCAGATAAATAAAAAGTAATAAATCTGGTGAGAAATATATAGGAGAAATGATAAACAGAATAGAATGGATCAGATATATTGCTTATATTATAGTATACTTTATACATGATTGTCGAAAATAATATAAATTAATTTTGATAATCCACTATCCCCTGACTGAAATAACTGAAAGTGTAAAAATAAAAAATGCAAATAATTAAAAAGTAATAAACCTACTGAGAAATTTGTAGGAGAAATGATAAATAGAATAGAATGGATCAGATATATTGCTTATATTATAGTATACTTTATACATGATTGTCGAAAATAATATAAATTAATTTTGATAATCCACTATCCCCTGATTCAAATAACTGAAAGTGTAAAAATAAAAAATCAGATAAATAAAAAGAAATAAACTTGCTGAAAAATATATAGAAGAAATGATAAATAGAATAGAATGCATCAGATATATTGCTTATATTCTAATATACTTTATACATGATTGTCGGAAATAATATAAATTAATTTTGATAACCCACTATCCCCTGACAGAAATAGCTGAAAATGTAAAAATAAAAATCAGATAAATAAAAAGAAAGAAACTTGCTATGAAATGTATAGAAGAAATAATGCATAGAATAGAATGGATGAGATATATTTCTTATAATATAATATAATTTATAGATGATTGTCAAAAATAATATAAATAAACTTTGATAATCCACAATCCCCTGACTGAAATAACTGAAAGTGTAAAACTAAAAAATCAGATAAATTAAAAGAAATAAACTTGCAGTGAAATGTATAGAAGAAATGATAAATAGAATAGAATGGATCAGAAATGAAGTTTTAAAATCTCCAAAAAAGAAATATCTAATCTCAACCGAATGCAAGACTTAGCCTGAGGTTGTTAGTGAAGAGTGTGAGAATAATACCGTTTCATGGGAAATCATCATTTCTTTTATTACGGTAATAAGGCAATTGTAACTTTTTTGCTGAAAGTTTGAAACTAGAGGTGGAAAATAATATTGAAGACTCTCTGAGAGGTGTTTTCAACTTACATCAGAAAGTTTTAGCTGCATATAACGACGTAGTTATATCAAATACGACAATTGAAGAACTTCCTATATGGAAGGATACTGAATTTCTTATATGATATGAATTCTTATATTTTTCTTACATTCTTATATAGCTGCTGTTGGGAAAGAAGTATTGATTACTCAATCGGGAGATTAATTCTTGTTACGAATGGTTAGGCATGGTGTGTACTTAACAATTGTTATACAGCCAATTTTAGAAATTTTAAAAAATACTTAAAATTTATTTATTTAAGAAGCCTACTTATGTATTATATTTGCGTGTGTGTATATTTTTTTTCTTTTTAAAAATCCTCTTACTGTATTATTTTCCTCTTATATAAATTTAATGTAAACTTTTGCTTGGGACGAAGTAAGTCAGCTCAGTCATTCTTACATTTGTCTTTTATTCTTATATATCTGCTGTTGGGAAAGAAATATTGATTACTCAATCGGAAAATTAATTCTTGTTAAGTATAGTTAGGCTTGGTGTGTACTTAACAACTGTTATACAGCCAATTTTAGAAATTTGAAAAAATACTTAAAATTTATTTACTTAAGAAGCCTACTTGTGTATTTCTGTGTGTATATTGTTTATTTCTTTTTAAATATACTCTTGCTGTATTATTTTCTTTTTATATAAATTATTGTAAACTTGTGCTTAAGAAGAAGTAAGTCAGCTCAGGCAGTCTTACATATTTCTTATATTCTTATATATCTGCAGTTATGAAAGAAGTATTGATTACTCAATTGGAAAATTAATTCTTGTTAGGAATAGTTAGGCTTGATGTGTACTTAACAATTTTTATACAGCCAATTTGAGAAATTTTAAAATATACTTAAAATGTATTTATTTAATAAGCCTACTTGTGTATTATATTTGTGTGCGTATGTTGTTTCTTTCTTTTTAAATATCTACTTACTGTATTATTTTCCTCTCATATAAATTTAATATAAACTTGTGCTTGGGACGAAGTAAGTTAGCTCAGACATTCTAATATTTTTCTTATATTCTTATATATCTGCTGTTGGGAAAGATGTATTGATTACTCAATCGGAAAATTAATTCTTGTTAGGAATAGTTAGGCTTGGTGTGTACTTAACAATTGTTATATAGCCAATTTTAGAAATTTGAAAAAATACTTAAAATGTATTTATTTAAGAAACCTACTTGTGTATTTCTGTGTGTATATTGTTTTTTCTTTTTAAATATACTCTTGCTGTATTATTTTCTTTTTATATAAATTTAATGTAAACTTGTGCTTAAGAAGAAGTAAGTCAGCTCAGACAGTCTTACATTTTTCTTATATTCTTATATATCTGCAGTTACGAAAGAAGTATTGATTACTCAATCGGAAAATTAATTCTTGTTAGGAATAGTTAGGCTTGGTTTGTACTTAACAATTGTTATAAAACCAATTTTAGAAATTTTAAAAAATACTTAAAATTTATTTATTTAAGAAGTCTACTTGTGTATTATATTTGTTTGCGTGTATATTGGTTTTTTTCTTTATAAATATCCTCTTTCTTTATTATTTTCCTCTTATATAAATTTAATGTAAACTTGTGCTTGGGACGAAGTAAGTCAGCTCAGACATTCTTACATTTTTCTTATATTCTTATATATCTGCTGTCGGAAAAAATTATGTTTCTGCTTTTCATGTATTCTAGCATACTAATGCATAATTTTAATATTGTATTCATAAACTTTATTGCACTATATGTATTAAATAGCAATATTTAATTTCGATATCTTTAAATATAAAATTCTTCTATCCATGTGTTTGTAATAGAACTCTTTCTAAACAGCTGGACTAATTTTGATGAAGTTGTGTGTATGTAATTAAGTTGATTCGAGAATGGTTTAGATCAGCGGGGCGCAAACTTTTTTCGACTGCGATCCCTTCTGTAGAGAGAAAATATTTGGCGAACCCTACAGATAAATGTTCACAAATACGCTGTATATTTCGCGCATTTCTTTCGTTTCATCGAATAAAAACATCATCATATTTGACTCATATTAATTTTATTTATAATTTTAAGAAAATAATTTTTGTATAACACAAAAATCAGTAAATTGCCCTTTAATGAGATGTATGTGACTGTAAGTGTCTAATTATCTCATCGATGTTTGGATATCTGTTGCTAATTGCAATTCGCATATCATCTTCAGGGTTTAAACGCGAGCGGTATTTAGTTTTTATTGAAACTAGTTAGCTAAATCCATTTTCACATAAATACGTTGATGCAAATTGTATTAACACTCTGATGGCATTCTTGCATAAAACGGGATATTGTTTTTTCACGGATAGCCAAACTTTTGGCAAGGCTGAGCCTTAAATTGATTTTGAAGAGTATAATCACTAATTAGATCTATCAATTGCTCTTTTTCAATAATTTGAAGAGTTGAATTTCATATGTCAAAGGAAAATGGATCACGAATCCAACCAAGATCGTTCTCATTAAAATCCTCGAATCTTCTCAAAAAACTTTTCTTTAACTTTTCAGTGACTGCGCTTCACTCTTTATATGTACACTGTATGGTATGCAGCATGCAGGGATAATGCATTTCATAAAAATTTGGCGACACCCAAAAAACTTCTGGCGACCCCTAGTTTGCGCACCACTGGTTTAGATTCACAATTTGATCCGATAGAGAATGTTTTTTTATTAAAAATCAAGAATTGCGCGCCTAATGAAATTATTATAATGCCGCTTGAAATACTTCAATGACAACTTATCTGTATAGCAGTGGTCAGTGTGACTGGCTTCAATACGAGAACGAATACCAAGGAATGAATCCTCCTAAAGATGATGTGGTAATTTTAATTTTATCTAATTACATTTGAGATAACTCTACTCGTGGTGGCGTCAAGTGTTTTCAAAATATTTTTTCCTCACTTTTCTAACAAAACATTCCAATTAATAATTTATATAAAAACATTTTACAATTTTTAGATTTATAGCGATAAAAAAGGACAACGTCTGTTGAGTTGTCTAACTCTGTATAAAACTTCTTAGTTTTACTGTATTTGAATTATAGAAATTACAATATGATCTTCAATATTGAGAGTGTTCCTTTAAAAACACTGCTTTAGTATGAATGAATAAAATGCTAAATTGATAATTATGAGATATTAAATAAAGAAAACGCTTACACTTTGGTGTTCTCTTTTTCTTCAGGTTAAGGAAGATAAATATAACTAAAACTAAAATGCCCAAAACGAAAATTACGCCGACGATAACTCCAATTACTGCTCCCGAGAGAGGTTCATCGTCTTCGGGATCTGCAAAAAATAAGAAGTAAGCTTATTTCTCAAGAGAAATATTTGAACAGTTTATTTCTCAGATTTTTATATTGTTATTTAAGGCAGCGTTTTAGTGCTTACCAAGCTATTTGCTTCAGACTTCTTATTAGAGTCTATCTGGAACTTAATTATATCAAGTATAATATTAAGTAACCATTATTAGCATCTCATAAATAGTTATTTCCGATCATTAAAATGTAAATCTGTAAGGATAGTAGAAATTTCTCGAAAGTAGAAAATGCACTATTGTAGATTTTACTAATTGTCTTTATAATTTCAATCAATGTTTAATTTGTAATGATACTTACCATACAGAAATAAGTATAATTAAACAGATGTTTTAATACCGGGTGGTCTAAAAGGAAATTCCCTTTTATATGAGTCCCTAGTGGCTGAACTGTTCAACCAATCGAAATGAACTTTTGGATATAATTATTTGAATGTAACGGATCCATGTGAAGGTTTAAAACAATAAACTTCTCACAATCACGTTTACAGTGACAAAATTTCGAAATTTTTGAATGACAACACTCATTTTTTTCTTTCTTGTGTAAATTGATCAGAGCATGAAAAAACCTTAAATGGCGTTAATCCCTTCCCGGTTTTTCCCAAACTGAACTCGGGCAGGCGAAATGTACCATCCGGGCTCATCCCGAGTGTAGCTCGGGCTTTGTGAAATTTTACACTGTGCAATCGGTCTTTCCCGAATTATTTCACGTGTTCATTTTATGGTTTCGAATGATTTTGTTTACTTTTCTGGTTACTAGAATATTTGCTGCTCAAAGAGAGACAGTAGAGGTAAGAAAGTAAGGAGAGAAACAAGGTTCTACTGTCCAGATTGCAATGTTGGACAGTACTGTGTTTTCGATTGTATCATACACGACCGAATTTTGATTCATAATTTCATAATCCTTTATGTAAATGCATAGGATATAAATAAAATTTAATTCAATATAAAAGCTAGGTATTCTAAGCTTTATATTTTATAGTTAGTGTGAATTGACTCCAAAGTCGAATGATTTCTGCCGTACAAAAAGCCAACTATACATGTAAATTACTCCTTTATTTAAATTGAATTTTTTTACATTAATTTTAGGAAATTGTGTATGCGAATGATGCTATTATGTTTAAAAAGCTATGTATGTATAAAAATAAGCATAAAACATTGACATTTTTTTACCCATAATCCCGAAATAAAATGAACCTGGAAGGGGTTAAAACGTGTCACGTACGGCGTAAATTGATGATGTAACGCATTTGCAAAGTAGAGCACTGTAAAGAAACAATTACAATAAAAGGGAAGGTGTATTGATGAACTTTCCATAGTTCACTGGGATAGGCAGTAGAAGCATCAACAATCTTGCAAAGCGCTACTTGTGATATAAGCAGTTTGGGAAGAGTGTTTCTTCATGTTCTTGGTGATCCACCTTCTTTCGTGAGAAGATATCACTTTTAGGGAAACAGCGAGGTGTCGGTTTATATAGGTGATAAAATTTCCATTGCAACAAAAAAACCCGATGATTAAATTTAAAATTATCACATATGTGCCTAATCTATTATTTAAGCCAAATATATATAAAAAAAAATATTTACGTAGTATCTAAGTTTAGTGATAAAACGTATGAAAATAATTCAGGCGATATTTAAATAATTTAAAATGAGACATGATTAAATGAGATAGTTAAAAGAGTGACGTCATAATGCTAGAAAAAAATGTTATTTTCATCCGCTTATAAAGTAATAAATTGATGAATTTAATCGCCTGCTCTTAACCGGGGAAAATAGGGCTTGAAATTGTGGCATTAAAGGATCGGAAAGGGGGAAAGGGGTAGATTTTGATAGTTTTCGAACTTGCTTTGAATTTTGCTAATCCTAACTACTCAAGAATCCAATATGGATGCCTTCCTCTATATTAGATAATAAGTAATAAATTCGAGGACAGACGGACAGATGACTTAGGCTATTATTATATAACAGATATAAAGCAACTTGAATGCAATATATTTAGACACATTATATAAAAATTTTACTCCCTATCAAAAAAGACTAGCATTGTAGTGACAGGAAATTGCATTTTGACTAGTTTTTTCAAAAAAATATATATATATATATATATATATATATATATATATATATATATATATATATATATATATATATATATATATATATATATATATATATATATATATATATATATATATATATATATATATATATATATATATATATGGCAGCTTAGGCAGTTTTACTCGAATCTCCTTCAATTTTCCTTTCAATTCTCCTTCAATTTCTTTATGCTTTGCCCAGTTTGAATATTCAGTGCTTTCAGGATTTTGTGTAAATGGGTACATAAAAAAACATAATATTACATTTGTGATAGTTTACAAATGTATGCGACTGACATAAATCATTTGAACAAACGTTCCCATGAACAATTGTAATAAAACTTAATTGTAAACATAGCTTTACATAAGTTTATTATCTTACAACACAGAAAACACAGATACTGATTTTATATTCTAGTAGTCAAAAAAGGAAACACGTGTTAATATATGTTTACAAATGTATAACTAATGTTTTCCCACTTAAAAACTGCACTACGTTTAAAGTTATATACTTTTAAATTCTTAAGAAACTTTGAGATATTTAAGCCAAATACTCTTTTAAAAATAATTTTTTTAAATTTTTAACATAATCACCTTAATTCATTCAACCTTAAAGTTATACTTTTTACTTTTTTAAAAATAAAGTTTATTTTTTCATTTATTACACATTTGGAAATAAATAAAAAAAAAGCATAAAGAAATAAAAATATAGGCATACACATCATTGCTCACATTGGATTAAAAGATGAAAAACATCAGTATGTTTTCTTACTTTGGAGAAATATGATGTAGATATTTCCCCAAAATTAATAAAAGTACATATTTATCTATTAAGTATTCACTAAATCCAAGTAACGAACGCTTTTTAAATTATATCTGATTTACATCAATTTTTGTAATTTAATAAAAATCTTCTTTTTATATTTGTAAATTTATCGAAAATCCCTGTCATTATTCAATTAAAACTAATCACTTGGTTAATTACCTTATATTATAGAGATAACATGGCATCGTGTAATTCATATTCAACAAGAAATAAAATATCACGGATTTCCTACACACTGAAACTAAATCTTGACTGCTGACTATCTGAGACAAATTAATAAGTTACTTAGATAAGGAAGCCTTAAAAAATAAAATTAATAAATATAATTTATAAATATAAAATTCCTTATAAATAAAATTCCTTATAAATAAATATATTTATAAATATATAATTCCTTTTAAATAATTATATTTATAAATATAAAATTCCTTATAAATAAATATATTTATAAATATAAAATTCCTTAATAAATATAATTTATTACTAATTACAGTTAGTATTAAATACAATGAAAATACTATGGTTGTATAATAATATATGAAAATAAATCTAACTATAAAAAATAAACACAATCAAACAAACACAAACGTATGTAAGACACAATTACAAAAATAGAACATACTACTCAAGAGATATTAGAGGCAGAATAGCAGATTAATTACAAAACAAAAAAAATACATTGATTGCCGGAAAAGATAACTAGAGTGTTGATTACTTAAAAGAAAGAAAACAAACATAAGGTAACTTCTAAAAGAACTGTATAATGCAATGAAAATGACACTACAAGAAAGATAATAAAATCGGAACAAAGACGAGAAAAAAAAAAGACTTGCAGAAAAAAAATATTACGGACTAAGAGGATTCCTGTAAGAAGTGACCAATATATTAAGCACAGTTTTATATCAGTTCACATAATTCCACGATAAATTTATAATTTCATATTCATTTGTTAAATCGGATTAAAAACGAAAAAATGAGTATTTTTTCATTAATTAGGAGTACCTTTCTAAGTCAAGATATATAATGTGCATAAATCACATATTTACTTAAAAATACATATATAACTATTAACGTATTGTGTGCTGGTACATTTCGCAGCGGAATTGTACCAAGAGCGGGAGTTTTGCGGTTAAATTTAGTTATTCAATTTAATCTAAATAGTTTGAAAATTATTTAATTTTTTTTACTTTTTTGTATTTGTGTGATTTGGAGATTTGCCATTAATTAAAATTTTATTGTTAATTTATGAAATGAAGTTTTATTAATATAAGCATAATATAAGCAATGTATATAATAATAATTGTCTTCAGAACATTACGCTAGTTTTTTTATTTATGAACAAATTGTGTGCGGGTACATTTTGCAGCGGAATTGTACCGGGAGCGGTCGTTTTGCGTGTAAATTTAGTTATTCAGTTAAATCTCAATGGATAGAAAATTATTTAATTTTTTAACCAACTTTTCGTATTTTATATTGAAATATATAAACAAATATATAAATAGAAATATATAAATAACAACCATACAATTTTTGTAAAGAAAAAATATAGTTTTAATGGATAAATTTATAATAGTATCGTAAATATTAAAACTCAAATAGAAATAGTAGTATATAGTTTTAATTTTTTTCGAATTATGTTACATATAAATATTTTTACAATTAAAAAAAATGAAAAGAGCAATCATAAACCTAATAATCATTTTCAACATTTCTGAATATGTTTTGAAAGATTCTATTAACTTATTGTGTGTGGGTACATTTCGCAGCGGAATTGTACCGGGAGCGGGCGTTTTGCTCTTAAATTTAGTTATTCAGTTAAATCTCAATAGATCGAACATTCTTTAATTTTTTAACCAACTTTTCGTATTTTATATTGAAATATATAAACAAGTATATAAATAGAAATATATAAATAAAAACCATAAAATTTTTGTAAACAAAAATATACTTTATAGTGTATAAATTTATAATAGTATCGTAAATATAAAACATCAAATAGAAATAGTAGTATATAGTTTTAATTTTTTTCGAATTATGTTACATATAAATATTTTTACAATTAAAAAAAATGAAAAGAGCAATCATAAACCTAATAATCATTTTCAACATTTCTGAATATGTTTTGAAAGATTCTATTAACTTATTGTGTGTGGGTACATTTCGCAGAGGAATTGTATCGGAAGCGGGCGTTTTGCGTTTAAATTTAGTTATTCAGTTAAATCTCAATAGATCGAAAATTATTTAATTTTTAACCAACTTTTCGTATTTTATATTGAAATATATAAACAAGTATATAAATAGAAATATATAAATAACAACCATAAAATTTTTGTAAACAAAAAATATGTTTTTTAGTGGATAAATTTATAATAGTATCGTAAATATGAAAAATCAAATAGAAATAGTAGTATATAGTTTTAATTTTTTCGAATTATGTTATATATAAATATTTTTACAATTAAAAAAAATGAAAAGAGCAATCATAAACCTAATAATCATTTTCAACATTTCTGAATATGTTTTGAAAGATTCTATTAACTTATTGTGTGTGGGTACATTTCGCAGAGGAATTGTATCGGAAGCGGGCGTTTTGCGCGTAAATTTAGTTATTTAGTTAAATCTCAATAGATCAAAAATTATTTAATTTTTTAATAATTCCACTTTTCACATTTTATATTGATTATATTTCTATTTATTAAATATATAAATAGAAATACATAAATAACAGCCATAAAATTTTTGTAAACAAAAAATCTATTTTTAGTGGATAAATTTATAATAGTATCGTAAATATGAAAAGTCAAATAGAAGTAGTAGTACATAGTTTTAATTTTTTTGAACTATGTTATATATAAATATTTTTACTTTATAAAAAAAATGAAAAGAGCAATCATAAAACTAATAATCATTTTCAACATTTCTAAATAAATTTTGAAAGATTTTATTAACACATTGTTGGTACATTTCTCAGCGGAATTGTACCGGGAGCGGTCCTTTTGCGCATAAATTTAGTTATTCTGTTAAATCTCAATAGATCGAATTTTATTTAATTTTTTAATTAACTTTTCGTTTGTTATATTGAAATATATATACAAATATATAAATAGAAATACATAAATAACAACCATAAAATTTTGCAAACATAAAATATATTTTTAATGGATAAATTTACAATAGTATCGTAAATATGAAAAATCAAATGGAAATAGTAGTATATAGTTTTAATTTTTCCAGTTCTGTGATTCCTCATCGTCTGATGTAAAAACTAGTTTTTATTTGTCTAAATATTTCCAGAATCTATGCAGTAGACAAGAACATTTGGCTTCATTTTCCAGTATATACCGTTATTTTTGTACCCACAAACAAACCATGTTGTTACACTAACCCGTACTAGTACGTGACTCGCGCTCAATTATCAATTGTAAGAAAACGTACTAGTATGTAACCCGCGCTCAAGTATCAATCGACAAAAAACGTACTAGTACGTTTCACGCCTACAATATGTTAAGTGTACTTTCGAGACAAATAATGAAAGTTTTTTAAGTTATATCTGATTAAGATCCGTTTTTGTATTTTAATAAAAACAATTTTTTTTTATATTTGTGAAGTAATTCAAAATAAATTTCTAAATTCTCTCAAAGATAGTCAATTGATTAGGTTAAATCATGAAAATACTACGGCAGTGTATAATTAATTTTCAATATAGGAATAAAATATCACGGTATTCTTACAGAATGAAATTAAATCTTACTTACTAATATATTTGAAACAGGTTAATTAATTAATTATGTATGGAAACCTAAATAAATCAAAAACTAGCTAAATGTTCTGAACACAATTATTAAATACATTGCCTATATTATGGTTATGTTATAACAGAAATACATAAAACTTATTTTTACATATAAATAAAATTAAACATAAACGGATGTAATACACAATCCCAAAAGTATAACATACGAGTTAAGTGATATTAGAAACCAGACAATTGTAATGACAGCGAAACAGAAAATTTATTGGATGATGGTGGAAAATAAACACAGAGCTGATTATATAAAATAAAGGAAAGAAATATAATGTAGTTAATAAAAAAACTGTATAATACAATGAAAATGACATTACAAAAAATAGAACAAAACCCGACAAAGACAAGAGAAAAAACAAAGGCATAGAGCGTAAAGTTAGAGGCTACCTAAGATAGCGCAAATGTTCCCGGAGGAAATGAGCATTATATTAAACATTATTTTATGGCAATTCAGATAATTCCATTATACATTTTTAATTTCAGATTCCTAAAGAGTAAACTTTAAAAAAGTCACGATTAAAAATTCTTTAAGATTTAGGAAATCTAAATTCTTTATAAGATTATATATATATATATATATATATATATATATATATATATATATAAATGAATTTGTGTCTGTCTGTATGTACTCGATAGACTCAAAAACCATGCATCCAATCGCCGTGAAAATTTGGGAAATTCTTAGGTATATCCCTGGGAAGGTTTTTGTAAATTTTTAACGTTCGAAATCCATTCCTTCCCCCTTTTTCGAGCATTTCATGTCATTATTCCAAGCATTATTTTCCCCGGTTAAACGCAAACGATTAATTTTTTAATTTATCGCATCATAACTAAGTGAAAGAAGCAATATTTCTAGCAATGTGACGTCATCCCAAGTAATTGTTTTAAACGCAGTTTTCCTCGGTTAAAATCAGGAGATTAAAATTTTCAATTTATCACATAATAAATAGGTGAAAACGATATTTTTCTATCATTATGACGTCATTCCTTTAAATATCTCATTTATTCATTTCTTATTTTATATTATTTAAACATCGTCTGCGTAGTATCCATTCGATTTGACCTGGAAATTGAGATATAAAGTGATTAACTTTCATTTCTATGTGACGCAAATTATAGCATTTTTATATAAGAACTAATTTTAAATTTAATTCTTAGTTACTTTTTATGTTACAATGAAATGTTTATCAACAATATTCTAACATCATAAACTACAAATTTCAGTGACCCTCATAGGCACATAAAAACCTATCATTCGTTATTAACGAAAAAAAAATCATTGTTTAAAAGTAATATACCGTAGCGAAGTACGGGCACAATTGCTAGTCTATATATATAAATATGAATTTGTGTCTGTCTGTATGTACTCGATAGACTCAAAAACCATGCATCCAATTGCCGTGAAAATTTGGGAATTTATTAGGTACATCCCTGGAAAGGTGTTTGTTAATTTTTAACTTTCGAAATCCATTCCTTCCCCCTTTTTCGAGCATTTTATGTTATTATTAAAAGCATCATTTTAACCGGTTAAACGCAAACGATTCATTTTTTAATTTATCGCATCATAACTAAGTGAAAGAAGCAATATTTCTAGCAAAGTGAAGTCATCCCAAGTAATTGTTTAAAACGCAGTTTTCCTCGGTTAAAAGCAGGAGATTAAATTTTTTAATTTATCACATAATAAATAGGGGAAAACGATACTTTTTTATCATTATGACGTCATTCCTTTGAAGATCTCATTTATTCATTACTTATTTTATATTATTTAAACATCGTCTGGGTAGTATCCATTCGATTTGACCTGGAAATTGAGATATAAAGGGATTGACTTTCATTTATATGTGACTCAAATTATAGCATTTTTATATAAGAACTCATATGAAATTTAGTTCTTGGTTAATTTTTACGTTACAATGAAATGTTTATCAAAAATATTCTAACAAGAAAACGTACACATTTCATTGAATTTCATGGGTAAATAAAAAAAAACCTATCATTTTATATAGTTATCTTCATATTCATATGGTTGTTAATATAAATGTGTGTTTCTGTTCCATACAAAACCATGGGGTTTGTCATAAATTTCCTTCATTTTGGACAACATTTATTTATACCACCAAAATTGTACTGTTGTTTTCAAATCCTCTGCTTCCTGTTCTACCACGTAATATGTCAAGGTATATTAAAGTTGCTAATCAACGTACAGTAGTAATGCAGTAATGTAATTTAGGGTTAAACTTATATGTTACCAAAAAAAAAAGTTTGAGAAAATTTAATAAGACACAAATTCGATTATAAAAACTGAATAATGTTATAATACGCTTATGATAGAAATATATAAATATGCCAATGACTCGAACTGAACTGTGACGACTTTAGAGAGTTATTCACGAAAAAAATCTTTGTTTAAAAGTAATATATTAAGTTCACCGTAGCGAAGCACGAGCACATTTGCTAGTTAATTTATATATATGATATATGACTTTTTATATGTGAATTAAATGAAAAAGTTTATATTTACTGTTGTTGTTGTCTTATGCCACTTGGTGAAACCAAGCAGGATTGAGGTGGAGGCTATTCGTATTAAGGCAAAGAGGAATGCCATTAGGTTTTAACGAGCTCCACAGTGGTGAAATTAGGACTCTTGCTGATGTGGGTCCTCGTAACTTTGCAGCAGGGATCAAGCAGAAAGGCCATAGGCTTAGCCTGCCACACCCAGAAGTATTTATTGAGAACTTAGAGGACATTTGACCACGAACATATTTTACGTGCCCCAGTCACATTTAACAAACACGGCGAATCTTAGGCAGGTTCGGCCTTCGAAGCCTAAACTTTCCAGTTACGAGAGAATTGTTTTGCCGACTGAGCAACAGCTGCTTGTTTATATTACTGAGAGGTATTAAACAATGAAAGCAAATCTTGTTGTACAGCGAAACAATGAATTACAAAAAATTATATTCGAAATCAACGAGTCATTAAAATAGTGTAGTAATTAAATATCTAAACAATTTATAAATGTTAAAGAATGTGATACCTATGTAAAGATATAGAATAAATCGGATTCTGCCACGGGGAGCCAACAACAGTCTGGAAAATTAGAATTCATTTTTTGTAACTTGGAATTCACGTATTTATCAGTCCAAAATAGTTCTTCTTTCTCTTTAAATTTCTCTACATTCTCGTTTAATTCAAACTACGCCTTATATGTTATTAAACACGAATATCAAAATTTTTTGCCACATTTTCGTTGTTAAATATAAGAGTCGGTGAACAATTTGAGCAGACAAAACGTGGATGACGTCAACAAACGCACGATAAACAGGGAAAAATAAACCTTTTTCACACTACATGATATAAGATTGTTTATTGAAACAATGGAATGCTCATTGAAACTCCACACTTACATATTTTCTCTATTGTAGATACTAGATTTTTTTAAACATTGATCCATATGTCTATCAATCCAACAGAGATCGCACTTAAAATGTCACTCTTCTCGTGAATTAAACTATAACTTGTGTTCTTGATCAGGAATATCAAATGTTTTAGCCACAGTTCGTTGTCAAGTATAAGAATCGGTGAGCAATTTGGGCAGACGAAACGTAGAGAACCATCAACAAATGGACAACCAACAGGATAGAACAAACTTTCCTGACGCTGCATGATTATACGACTGTTTATTGAAACAATGGAATGTTCTTTGAAACTTCTTACTTAAATACAATCTCTATTGTGGAGACTATATTTTGTTGAACCTTGATCCATATGTCCATCAGTTCAACAGAACTCTCGAAATAAAAAGGTCACTCCATTCTCGTTGAATTAAACTATAACTTATGTGTTCTTGATCAGGAATATCAAACATTATTTTAGGCACAGTTCGTTGTCAAAATAAGAGTAGAGGAGCAATTTGGGCAAACGATAAGTGGAGGACCATCAACAAATGCAGGACCAAGAGGAAAGAACTAACCTTCCTGACGCTTCCCGATTATACAACTGTTTATTGAAACAATGGAATGTTCTTTGAATTTTCTCACTTGCATACATTCTCTATTGTGGAGACTATATTTTGTTGAACCTTGATCTATATGTCTAGCAGTCCAACAGAGCTCTCGCATTTAAAAGGTCACTCTATTTTCGTTGAATTAAAATATAACTTACGTGTTCTTGATCAATAATATCAAATTTTTTAGACTCAGTTCGTTGTCAAATATAAAAGTTGGTGAGCAATTTGGGCTGATGAAACGTGGAGGACCATTAACAAATGATCGACCAAGAAGGAACAACACACCTTCTAAATTCTGCTCTATTATACGACTGTTTATTGAAACAATGGAATGTTCTTTGAAACTTCTTACTTAAATACAATCTCTATTGTGGAGACTATATTATATATCCATCAGTCCACCAGAGCTGTTGCACTTAAAAATTTACTCCATTCTCGTTGAATTAAACTGATATGTGTTCTTGATCAGGACTATCAATTTTTAGACGCATTTCGTTGTTAAATATAAGAGATAGTGAGCAATTTGGGCAGAGAAAATATAGTCGACCATCAAGAAAATCTTGACCAGGTGGGAAAAACAAGCCTCCCAGATTCTGCATGATTACAAGACTGTTCATTGGAACAATGGAAACCTTTTTGAAACTTCGTGCTTATATGAATGCTCTATTCCATAGACTTTATTTTTTTGAACCAGGATCCATATATCTGTCAGTCCAACACATCTCTTAAACGTAAAATTTCACCATATTCTTGTTCAATCAAAATATAACTTCGGCTTCAGTAAAGAACTGGGTTCAACCACCAACTTGGCGATAACTGTTTAAGTATAGTCGCCTAACATTTTTTCCTGATCTCACCGTGTCAAACAATCTGTATTTTTATTATTATTTATATAATATTTGCATCCAACTCTCCTTGTGTAACTCCTTTCTTATATATTAAAAGTGCGCAAGGCTTAAAAAAAATAGATATAACAAACCATTAATGGTTCACTATGGCTGATTTTTAATAATTTGGAGCTGCTGAGTTTGTAAACTGTTAAGGGATTAATTACCCATAAATATAAATGTCCGGTTTTCAAGACGCTTTCTTTAATTAAGTAAGAGTATGTAATTTTATTACGATGGCGCACTGTGCATTAAAGTCGCCAGAAAAATTAAAATTACAGTGTTTTGATGGATTACCTTTGTGTTTTAGTAAATATCGCCAATATTTTCGCCAAATTTGTAAAAGGGGAACCCAATTCTTAAGTAGTCCCTATAAGCTATCTGTTCTGAACAGGAATACCAACATTTTTATAGACAGTCCATTATAAAACATATTAATCGTATTATACGAAATATAAATGACCATCAACAAAATTACGATGTGTTAAGGAAAAGCCTTCTAAACAAAGATTGCAATATCGTTAATTAGAGAAATACTATTTGTCAATTCATACTTAAAAATAATTTCTATTTAGAGGATTAATGATATAATAAAGTATAATCTTCTGTAATTATAAATTAATATATATAGAAAATTTTGTTCGCTACTATTCTAGGATTTTATTATTTTTATATAACGATAAAGTTGTAATGTTAGTTTTAATGATTAGAAGGAAAACACTACCCTGTTTTACATAAAGAAACATTTTGTAAAAATAAAATAGAAACAATACATAATATCTTTTTACAATTAAAAATATCCTGCATTTCATTTTCATTATTTATTTTTAAGGTGAACAATATACTCTTCTGCATTTAGATCCTCATCTGACTTTCTCACTTTCGTAGACTTTAAATAAATAATCTAATTGATTCACGAATGATTGTTAAAAATAATAATTTGCATTTTGATCCCTCAATAAAATGCTCCACCCGGTAGTTGACATCATATCCAGTAGATGTTTTTGATAAGATATTTTATATTATATAAACCTAATTTAGCATCTTCCCCATTACGATTTATACGAATGGAGCTCTTACGATTTATTTTCTTAACGATAATATTTTTGAACCTAAAACTTTAGTAGCTTTTGTAATGATTGTTAATCTCTAATGCTGCTTTTTACTGATTTTTCAGCAATTTAGATTCAGTATAACTAATATTGTTAAAGGAGGTGCTCATATTTAATTTGACTCTAATTAAAAGTTTGAGTATAATTAAATTATAATCATTTATAATATATATTGGAATAAAAGATTTACGTTTGAATCATAAAGAAAATCAATAATAGCTAACATTAAAACACTGACATTTCAAAGGAAGGTCACCACATAAAATATGTTCTTGAGTTCAAAGTTTTTATTAACTTGCATTACATTTTTATAGTTAAATCTTAGAAATAACAATGCCTCTTGGGAAAGAAAGCCAAATAGATTTCTACTTTGTCGAATGAAATTTAATGGTTTTATAGATGACTGCGCATGCTTATTCTTCTTTATACGATTGTATCGATACACCATTACCATTCATTTATCACAAAATTTAAGAAAAAATCTATTGCAAGGAATGGAGATAGGATTTTGTAAAAGTAATTAATTATTTTTTCTATCTTTTGAACTGACTGCAGGATATTCTATTAAAAAAAATAGAAATTTCACAAAAATAGTTTTCTACAAAAATATTTTTTCTAAAAATATTTTTTTTCATTACTTTATTTTTAATTTTCTATAGAATTTATTTTTTTATGGTTGGCAATGTTCTTCCGCATGTGGTATAAGATCCTTGAAAATTTTGGGATCTGATTTTACCTGAGAACGGTTCCCACGCCCTTCTCGTGTTTGTGGTAAATAAAGAAACTTTTATCTTTTCCAGAACATGTATTTGTACGGTTTGATTTCGGTTGATGTAAGTTCCTAAAGTCTATGAATAAATATACTATCTAGTGTATTTTCAATCATACATTAACAAATTCCTGTTTTTTTAAACATTCAACAAGTTTTGCTTAAAATTTTTTCATTGATGAACTGAATGATTTTGTTTGACATTCTTTCATGTCGTTCTAAATTCTTTAACTTTGTACATCATGAACATTTCTATTTACATAATATTTAAATACAAATATAGTATTACGTTTTTATAAAAAGCTGTATAATGGAACTAATATGTTTAATCGCTTGTTTTAAAATTTATAACAAATCTTAAATTTTAATACAATTTGTTGCAAAACTTTTCTTAGTGAATACACCATACTTTCCTATTATCCTTTTCAAATTGATTCTTGCTGGATAAAGACAAGTTTGTTACTTTCGAATTCTTACAAATCTTAATATATTGTAATGCATTCCCTCTCACAAAACATGATGCTAAACATTGCTATAAATCAAATGTAATAGATTATTTATAACAGCTGAAATACGGTTTTATTGCAGAATTAAAAGTATCATCCATTACTATTTCGAAATTTTCCTTGCTAGCTTTAATTTTCTCACGGAATAACATAGATTCACCATTATCGGTTATATATAATTAATAAGTAACTGTAATATATTTGCAAAACATATAATTTATAATCAAGTATAACACTTATGGTATAAAGGAATAAAACTACTATCTTGTTTTAGATAAAGTCACATTTTGTTAAATATAAAATAGAAACAATACATAATATCGTTTTACAATAAAAAATATCCTGTATTTCATTTTCAATATTTATTTTTAAGGTGTACAATATACTCTTCTGCATTTAGATAATCAGCTGATTTTATCTTGTTCGTAGTCTTTAAATAAATTATCTCATTTTTTCACGAATGATTCTGAAAAATAATAAATTTCATTTCAATCTCTCAATAATCTGCGCTTCCAGTAATTGACATCATATTCAGTAGACGTTTTTGATAGGCTATTTTATATTATATAATCCTAATTTAGCATCTTCCCCATTACGATTTATAAGAATGGAGCTATTACGATTTATTTTCTTAACGATAATGTTTTTGAACCTAAAACTTTAGTAGCTTTTGTAATGATTGTTAATCTCTACTACTGCTTTTAACTGATTTTTCAGCAATTTAGATTCAGTACAACTAATATTGTTAAAAGAAACGCTCATATTTCGTTTAGCAATACCTAAATGCTTGAGTATAATTAAACTATAATCATTTATAATATTATTAGATTAAAAGTTTTGTGTTTGAATCATAAAGAAAATCGATTATAGCTAACATTACAATTCTGGCATTTCAAAGAAAGGTCATCACATGAAATATGTTCCTGAGTTCAAGGTTTTTTATTAACTTGCATTACATTTTTATAGTTAAATCTTAGAAATAACAATGCCTCTTGGGAAAGAAACCCAAATAAATTTCTAGTTTGTCGAATGAAATTTAATGGTTTTATAGGTGGCTGAGTATACTTATTTTTCTTTATACGATTGTATCGATACACCATTACCATTCATTTATCACAAAATTTAAGAAAAAAATTAATTCCTTCAAATATTAATTAATCCAAATTAATTCATGTTGGAGAATTATAAGCTTGTTACTCTCGAATTCTTACAAATCTTGATATTTTAATGCATTCCTTCTCACCAAACATGATTCTAAACACTGCTATAAATTGAATGTATTATATTATTCATAACAGGTGAAATAAGGTTTGATTGTTGCATTAACATGTATCATTCACTACTGTTTCAAAATTATCCTTTCTAGCTCTTAGTTTACAAAACTTTTCTTAGTGAATATACCATTCTTTCCAATTATCCTTTTCAATTTGATTCCTGTTGGAGAATTATAAGCCTGTTACTCTCGAATTCTTACAAATCTTTGTATTTTAATGCATTCCTTCTCACCAAACATGATTCTAAACACTGCTATAAATCAAATGTATTATATTATTCATAACAGGTGAAATAGAGTTTGATTGTTGAATAACAAGTATCATTCACTATTGTTTCTAAATTTTCCTTTCTAGCTCTAATTTTACAAAACTTTTCTTATTGAATACACAATTCTTTCTTATTATCCTTTTCAATTTGATTCCTGTTGGAGAATTATAAGCCTGTTACTCTCGAATTCTTACAATTTCTCGATATTTTAATGCATTACTTCTCACCAAACATGATTCTAAACACTGCTATAAATCAAATGTATTATATTATTCATAACAGGTGAAATAGAGTTTGATTGTTGAATAACAAGTATCATTCACTATTGTTTCTAAATTTTCCTTTCTAGCTCTAATTTTATCAGGTTATAACATAGTTTCATCATCGTCGGTTATAGTTAATCGATAAGTAACTGCAATATGGTTGCAAAACATATAATATATGATTAAGTATAACAGATATGGTATAAACGGACTAAAACTGTTATTCAAATTTCCTATGTAGAATCACAGAAGTCAAATGTTATATCACCAGAAAACAGTTCTCTAGGAATTTCAAAAAATGCGTTACATTTTTATAGACAATATGTCTGTAGAAAACATTTCTGAAATAGCCTAAAGGAATGGTTCCAAATCATGTTCTTATATTGTTCCAGTTTCGTTTTTCTAGTATCTACAATAAGACTAGATATATGCTTAGAAATATTTCTGCTCCATTAGTTTGATATAAAAATCTGGAACTGTTCGACATCTCGAATATATTTTTCACTGAGAATTCCAGAGCTGTTGCTTTGTCATTTTTATTTTCTCGTAGGACACTACTACTGATTTAAAAGATAGTATCAGATGTGAGAAATTTATATAAATAATAGACGTCATCTAGCCAAACATTGTCTTGAAAAATATTATATAAACTATTATTACAGTGATTTTGATGATTTTTCTCCACATATGCATGTCTCTTTAAGCATCTATAACCAATATACGAATAGACGTTTTTTGTAATTTATAGAAAGAAATAGACGTCAATTTGCCAAACGTTCCTTTGTATGTTATTGTATAAACTTTTATTACATATTATTGTAATAATTGCTCTTCATATATGTATGTCACTTTAAGCATCTATCACAAATATATGAATAAACGTTTGTTTCCTTTATTTAAATTTTAGCTCTAAGACATCGTAGGTCAGTATATTATACAAATAAATAGACATCATTTTGCCACATGTTCCCTTGTAAAATATTGTATTATCTTATTATATTTATTCTAATGATTTTCTCTCCACATATGTATGTCTCTTTATGCATCTATAACTAATACATGAATAGACGTTTGTTTCCTTCTTTAAATTTTAGCTATAATACATCGTAGGTATGTAATTTATAGGAATAAATAGACTTCAATTCTTTGAACGTTCCCTTGTAAAACATTGTATTAACTTCTATTATATTTTTTTCTAATGATTTCTGTCTACACATGTATGGCTCTTAAAGCATCTATAACTAATACATGAATAGACGTTTGATTCCTTTCTTTAAATTTTAGCTATAATACATCGTAGGTATGTGATTTATAGGAATAAATAGACTTCAATTCTTTGAACGTTCCCTTGTAAAACATTATATTAACTTCTATTATATTTATTCTAATAATTTCTGTCTACTTCTTAAAAAAATTATTTTTTATGGCTAGCAATGTTCTTCCGCATGTGCTATAGGATCCTTGAAAATTTTGGGATCTGAAAACAGTTCACACGCCCTTCTCGTGTTTGTGGTAAATAAAGAAACTTTTATCTTTTCCAGAACATGTATTTGTACGGATTGATTTCGGTTGATGTAAGTTCCTAAAGTCTATGAATAAATATACTATCTAGTGTGTTTTCAATCATGCATTAACAAATGCCTGTTTTTTAAACATTCAACAAGTTTTGCTTAAAATTTGTCCTTGATGAACTGAATGATTTTGTTTGACATTCTTTCATGTAGTTTTAAATTCTTAAATCTTGTACATCATAAACCTTTCTATTTACATAATATTTAAATATAAATATATTATTAAGCTTTTTTTCAAATCTTTATAATAAAACTAATATATTTAATGGCTTCTTTTAAAAATTATAACAAATCTTTAAACTTTAATACATTTTGTTGTAAAACTTTTCTTAGTGAAAACACCATTCTTTCATATTATCCTTTTCAAATTGATTAATGTTGGAGAATTATAATCTTGTTACTCTCGAATTCTTACAAATCTTGATATTTTAATGCATTCCTTCTCACCAAACATGATTCTAAACACTGCTATAAATCAAATGTATTATATTATTCATAACAGGTGAAATGTGGTTTGATTGTTGCATAACATGTACCATTCACTACTGTTTCGAAAATTTCCTTTCTAGCTCTAATTTCACAAGACTTTTCTTAGTGTATACACCATTCATTCCTATTATCCTTTTCAATTTGATTCATGTTGGATAATTATAAGCTTGTTACTCTCGAATTGTTACAAATCTTTGTATTTTTTTCACAAAACTTTGCTTAGTGAATACACCATTCTTTCCAATTATCCTTTTCAATTTGACTCCTGTTGGAGAATTATAAATTTGTTACTCTCGAATTCTTACAAATCTTGATATTTTAATGCATTCCTTCTCACAAAACATGATTCTGAACACTGCAAAAAAAAATGTATTATATTATTCATAACAGGTGAAATAGGTTTTGGATTGTTGCATAACAAGTATCATTCACTATTGTTTCGAAATTTTCCTAGCTCTAATTTTACAAAACTTTTATTAGTGAATACACCATTCTTTCCTATTATCCTTTTCAAATTGATTCCTGTTAGAGAATTATAAGCTTGTTACTCTCGAAATCTTACAAACCTTGATAGTTTAATGCATTTCTTCTCACCAAACATGATTCTAAACAATGTTATAAATCAAATGTGTTATATTAGTCATAACATGTGAAATAAGGTATGATTGTTGCATAACAAGTATCACCATTCACTACTGTTTCGAAATTTTCCTGTCTTGCTCTAATTTTACAAAACTTTTCTTAGTGAATGCACCATTCATTCCTATTATCCTTTTTAATTTGATTCCTGTTGGAGAATTATAAGCTTGTTACTCAAGAATTGTTACAAATCTCGATAATTTAATGCATTTCTTCTCCCCAAACATAATTCTGAACACTGCTATAAATCAAATGTATTATATTATTCATAACAGGTGAAATAGGGTTTGATTGTTGCATAACAAGTATCATTCACTACTGTTTCGAAATTTTCCTTTCTAGATCTAATTTTACAAAACTTTTCTTAGAGATTATACAATTCTTTCCTATTATCCTTTTAAATTTGATTCCTGTTGGAGAATTATAATCTTGTTACTGTCGAATTCTTAAAAGTCTTGATATTTTATTGCATTCCTTCTCACCAAACATGATTCTAAACACTGCTATAAATCAAATGTATTATATTATTCTTAACAGGTGAAATAGAGTTTGATTGTTGAATAACAAGTATCATTCACTACTGTTTCAAAATTATCCTTTCTAGCTCTTAGTTTACAAAACTTTTCTTAGTGAATATACCATTCTTTCCAATTATCCTTTTCAATTTGACTCCTGTTGGAGAATTATAAATTTGTTACTCTCGAATTCTTACAAATCTTGATATTTTAATGCATTCCTTCTCACAAAACATGATTCTGAACACTGCTATAAATCAAATGTATTTATTATTCAGAACAGGTGAAAGGTAAAAATGTATTTGAGGGTGATCCCTTGGCGAAATTGACGATTTTCGTTTGACGCCATTCCAAAATTAACATTACCAGCCGACATCTAACGTAGAACTAACTGACCTCTGAAATTACATATACCGTTTAACATTAAAAAATAATTACAAAATCTAAACCAATCAGAATCACTATTGGGTTTAAAAAAAACTATAGACGTTTCCATAAATAAAACAACATGGCTCAGCTTGGCGATGAACCGTGATCACAACTTGGAGAGAATCAAGGGGCACCCTTAAATGTAAGTTAACCCAGGTGAAATATGGTTTGATTGTTGAATAACAAGTATCATTCACTACTGTTTCTAAATTTTCCATTCTAGCTCTAATTTTATCAGGTTATAACATAGTTTCATCATCGTCGGTTATAGTTAATCGATAAGTAACTGCAATATGGTTGCAAAACATATAATATATGATTAAGTATAACAGATATGGTATAAACGGACTAAAACTGTTATTCAAATTTCCTATGTAGAATCACAGAAGTCAAATGTTATATCACCAGAAAACAGTTCTCTAGGAATTTCAAGAAATGCGTTACATTTTTATAGACAATATGTCTGTAGAAAACATTTCTGAAATAGCCTAAAGGAATGGTTCCAAATCATGTTCTTATATTGTTCCAGTTTCGTTTTTCTAGTATCTACAATAAGACTAGATAGATGCTTAGAAATTTTTCTGCTCCATTAGTTTGATATAAAAATCTGGAACTGTTCGACATCTCGAATATATTTTTCACTGAGAATTCCAGAGCTGTTGCTTTGTCATTTTTATTTTCTCGTATGACACTACTACTGATTTAAAAGATAGTATCAGATGTGAGTAATTTATATAAAAAAATCGACGTCATCTAGCCAAACTTTGTCTTAGAAAATATTATATAAACTATTATTACAGTGATTTTGATAATTTTTCTCCACATATGCATGTCTCTTTAAGCATCTATAACCAATATACAAATAGACGTTTTTTTTGTAATTTATTGACATAAATGGACGTCAATTTGCCAAACGTTCTTTTGTATATTATTGTATAAACTTTTATTCCATATTATTGTAATAATTGCTCTTCATATATGTATGTCACTTTAAGCATCTATCACAAATATATGAATAAACGTTTGTTTCCTTTATTTAAATTTTAGCTCTAAGACATCTTAGGTCAGTATATTATACAAATAAATAGACATCATTTTGCCACATGTTCCCTTGTAAAATATTGTATTATCTTATTATATTTATTCTAATGATTTCTCTCCACATATGTATGTCTCTTTATGCACCTCTAACTAATACATGACTAGACGTTTGTTTCCTCTCTTTAAATTTGAGCTTAAAGACATCGTAGGTATGTAATTTATAGGAATAAATAGACTTCAATTCTTTGAACGTTCCCTTGTAAAACATTGTATTAACTTCTATTATATTTATTCTAATGATTTCTGTCTACACATGTATGGCTCTTAAAGTATCTATAACTAATACATGAATAGACGTTTGATTCCTTTCTTTAAATTTTAGCTATAATACATCGTAGGTATGTAATTTATAGGAATAAATAGACTTCAATTCTTTGAAGGTTCCCTTGTAAAATATTGTATAAACTTCTATTACCTTTATTATAATGATTTCTCTCCATATATGTCTCCATTAAGCACATATAACCAATATATTAATTTTGACCTTGGCATGGATATTTATAGCCGTTCGGAATCGTTCTAAGCAGTAAATCGCAGTCTCATTATTCTTCGTGAGCAAAATAGTAGACCCTAGAGCTCCAATCCAAACCAAACCTTATTAGTGATGTGAGGTACCGGCTATTGTTAGCCTGTCAGATTAGTATCCGTTTGTATATATGATCTAAACTTATATATTTCTATATAAAATTGAAGAAGATAGAAGACATAGAGTGAAAACTATATCTGGTCACATCAATCCTTCGGTAGCCAAACCGTAGTTCGTAGCGCTCAAAACCAAAACAAACCGGTACAACATATAATCGAAACTAATAGTATTTTATATGTATTTATTTTACACACTCCTGGTTTTTTTCTTGCCTGATTGATGTTTTAATTAAAATACACTATTTTTACATTTAAAATTAAAGTGTTGTGATCATGTGAGAGGAGAAAGGAAATGGCCCTGTAAACTGCTAAAAACTCACTAAATTAACCTCCTTGGAACAGCCCCTACGAGATCATTGCTTACGGTGACAATCTTCTTTAACAAAACCAAAAGTTCTGGGGTGAGAAACATATTTTTCCGTTAGGTGATCCACCTTACTTAGAACCCACAGCGTTCAGTTCAAACATGATTGGTGTTCGGTTTGTCTACCCACGGAAGCGGTGATATGCTGTACCATTCTTGACCAGGCCGGGTATCGAACCTCGTACCTGCATCTTGGGAGCACGAAGCGCTACCCCAGTGTCACTGGACTTCAAAAATCTCACTATATACTAGTAAAGATTCAATCCATGTAATCCGAGTGGTAACATAGAAGTCAAGCAACTAATTTTACACGGCACTGAGACATTATACACAGCACATTTACAGATACATTTCACAAAAAACCAAAAAATATCCCTCCGCTCATCGCAGACCGTTCTCTTCTCTTCCTTGTTGCCAACCACCTACCTGAAATTTTATGAGAGTTCGGCACATAGTCATTCTCGTTGCCAACGGATTCATAAAACTTAACAGAGTTCTGTTATATTAAATATTTGACATGGATTAGTGGTAAAGGCGTGGAAGACACATTTCATTTCATACTCGTTGCCTTATTTCCGGCTTTGACTTCTATAATACTATTAATGTTTAACGCATTATCCATAACTAGCCGTTCTTGGAAAGGCTTTTCCAGATTGGAAATTTGAATAGTCTTCCATGCGTTTAAAGCAAAAGTTCGGAATTCCTCTTATCTGATTGTATCTTTAGATACTCAGAGGTTATCGTTGGTTTGGAGTACTATGGTCTACTATTTTGCAACACAAGGGATAATGAAACCGGGACCTACAGATTAAAGCTGATTCCCAATGGCTATGAACATCCATGCCAGTCATTCATTCGAACCCATGGACTGCGGTACCGAAAGACAACACCCTAACCATTTGGCCATCGTTTGGCAGATTCTCAGATGAGTCCTTTGTATTTAATTTTAAACTATTTGGTTTACTTTATCTATGTATGGTGAAAGTAGCAGTAAGGGCATCAAACGTTTTCACAAAATTCTATCAATTGCAGAGAAAGTATATATTTTAAAAACACTTGACAGAGGAAAGTCGGTATAAACTATATGTGTGGACTTCAGCATTGGGTTATCCACTGTAATCGGTATAAAGAATTATTGGTGGAAAAAATCACTAATTCTTTTTATAGCAAATAAGAATAATTTACAGATATAAATTTAAAACAAAATAACATGATATTTCCTATTAGAGGTATCATTTCGTTTAAAAAATTCTTAAAATGTGAACCAGCCTGAAAAAAATTTTATTTTAATTAAAGGATAACATAGAAGAAAAGAATCCAATATAGCAGATATTGACCAACCTTAATTCGGAGTTTAACCTACATTCTTTTTTATAGCAAATAAATTTCTAACCACTACTTCAACCAAGTGGACTTGCTTGAGATATCGCACTTGAATTTCACTTACTTTGTATGTGGACATTAAAAACTTAAGAACCTGTATAATAAAGCCTAAATTATCTCTCGCTCTGTATCTGAATTTATGAAGCTTTTGTACCTGGAATGGATACAGGCATCCATATTGAACTTTTGATGAGTTAGGGTTAACAACGTTCGAAATTCACGTCTCCCCCCCTTTTCTAGCATTTCTAGTATTTCAAGCATTGTTTTCTCTGGTTAAGAGCAGATAATTAAATGTATCAATTTATCACATAACAAAAAAGGTAAAATTAACTATTTTTCTAGCATTATGACGTCATTCCTTTAATTATCTCTTTTAATCATTTCTTATTTTAAATTATTTAAATATTGTCTGCATTATTTTCATACGTTTTATCACTGAACTTAGATATTACGTAAATAATATTTGGCTTAAAAATAGAATAAGCGCCTATATAATAATTTTGAATTTAATCATTGATTATTCTTTGTTGCAATGAAAATTTTATCGCCGGTATTAACAACAAATTCTATCTACCTCCAGGGTGTAGTAGAAATGATAGTTTCATTCCTTTACTTTCATTAATTACAGTGGCAAAATGTACTTAACGATAATTTAGACTTATCTAAGAAAACTGAATTATATTGCTAAATGATTTGAATATGATTCTAAACTACATTCACAGTATCTGAGTATGAACATAAACAAATTATTAAGAATGTACCAGATAATTCTCAGCCAAAAAACAAACCATTTTTTTATCTGCCTTTATGGGTACATCACAATCCTGGAAAATTTAAAATTTTACTTATTTAGTCATATGACGGGCTATATGCTAGTTAAAAATAGTTTTGAGGTTGCGATGCCCATGTACTAAGAGTGTTTGTATAAAAAAAAGAGTTCAAAATATGTAAAAACATGATCCATGATATGCACGGTACGCTTATAAACATAGGAAAAAATAAAATAGTAAAGAAGTAAATATATTTTTCAAATTTTAATATATTTCCTTCATATCAAGAGAAAGTCTATCCAACACGCAATCAAGTGGATTTGCTTAAGAAAATGCATTACAATTTGACATGATTTGTAAATGAACCCCAGTATACAAAGTCTAATAGTTTTTAGGTTAGATGCACATAAATTAAAATCTATAAGATTTGATAAAAGTAAATATTATGTGCAAACGTGGCGTATGTTATATATAGAAATGTTTATTGTTAACATATTGTGTGCGGGTACATTTCGCAGCCGAACTGTACCGTGAGCGGGCGTTTTGTGCGTAAATTTAGTTATTCAGTTAAATCGCAATAGATCGAAAATTATTTAATTTTTTAAATAAATTTTCGTATTTTACATTGAAATACATAAACAAATATATAAATAAAAATATATAAATAACAACCATAAGATTTTTGTATACAAAAAATGTATTTTTTAGTGGATAAATTTATAATAATATCGTAAATATGAAAAACCATATAGAAATAGAAGTATACAGTTTTAATTTTTTAGAATGATGTTATATTTAAACATTTATACAATATAAAAAATTGAAAAGAGCAATCATGAAACTAATAATGTAAAAACTAGTTTTGGTTTGTCTACATTTTTCCAAAATCTATGTAGTAGAAAAGAACATTTGGCTTCGTTTTCTTGTATATACCGTTATTTTTGTACCCAAAAACAAACCATGTTGTTACACTAACCCGTGCAATTAAGTGACCCCAAGTACCAATTGGGAGAAAATGTATTAGTACGTGGCCCGCTCTCAAGTATCGATAGTCAGAAAACGTACTAGTACGTTACCCGCATACAATGTGTTAATATAGAAAAAGTTAAAATTATTTCTTTTATAACTGAATTTTTAAAAATTATTGTAAAATCTATAAGTATCTTGACTCGTGCAATTTATTTGGTGACACACATTCATGTTCATATTTCAAGAAACTTGCAATATCTAGATATCAAAATAGAATATGAAATAAGTTCATCTCTTCTGCAGGTATTTCGTATGCAGAACAGTTCGTTAAGTCGAGGTATCACTACATTTCGCTACTAAACTTTAACTGATTGTAGAAAACTTAAATCACCAATTCACAGTAGTTTTATGTGAGATAAGAAATTTTCCACACTCAAGTTTCAGAGTTACGCCAATTTCTATTTACGGTTATTTATGAACTTCGACAGAAAGCAGAAAATAAAAGTACGGTTCCGACTTATTTCGGAAGTGAATGTACGAGATATTGCCTGAAGTCTTTACTTTCAAATGATTGTTAACCACGCATTTCCGTAAAAGTAGGCACGTTATTAAATATATGGTTAAATTTCTTGGAAGTTCGTTTATCTTTTTGGAGTTCGTTACACCTGGTTGTTCGCGTTTATACTTTCAAATTTTCAGTCTCGGATTTGCTTTAAGGGTAGAGAGACTTTAATAGTATGTAGTATTTTTGAGATTGTAAAAGGATTATTTTATTTAAATATTCAATACACTGTATCTTTTTATATCTATACTTTAGTGTATTTCCTTTAATCCTGTTATAAAATTAAACTGATATCTTTTCCCGAGTGTTTGTTAAAGAATAAAGACAGTAGATATCACTATTTCACTTTTTGTTTTTTTTTTTGCATAATTTTTGAGGTTCACAACACAATTCACACACATTTAATATATTTTTTTTTTTATTATTTTATATATTTATATATATATATATATATATATATATATATATATATATATATATATATATATATAATATATATATATTTATATATATTATATATATATATATATATATATATATATATATATTTATATATATATATATATATAATATATATATATATGTATATATATATAGATATATATTTATATATTATATATATATATATATATATATATATATATATATATATATATATATATATATATATTATATATATATATATATATATATTTTATTTATTTATATATATTATTTATATATATAATTATATTTATATATATATATATATATATATTTTTATATATATATATATATATATATATATATATATATATATATATTATATATATATTTATATATTATATAAATATATATATATATATATATTTATATATATATATATATATATATATATTTATATATTATTACATATAAATATATATATATATATATATATATTATATATTTATATATATATGTTTATATTTATGTATATATATATGTATATATATATATATATATATATATATATATATATATATTTATTTATTTATATTATATATTTTTATATATATTTATTTATATATATATATATATAATATATATATATATATATATATATATATATATTTATATATATATATATATATATTATATATATATATAAATATATATTATATATTATATATATATTATATATAATATATATATATATATATTATATATTTTATCTATTTATATGTGTGTGTGTGTGTGTGTGAAAATTTGTATCTGGTGTGTTGCAGGTTTGGAGCTCGAGCCGGCCTAATATCTGCCGTGTTCCTTTATTGTGACTTGGGTCAGCAAAATATGTTCGTGGTCACAATATCCTCCAAGTTATCAAACTATACGTGCCATAGTGGCAGGTCAAGCCTGGGGGGTCTTCTACTTAGTCCCTGTTTCTAAATTATTAGATACATTTGAGGTAAGTGAATCTTCCACTCTAGCGGTGCACGTCAAACGAAAGGCATACCACTTTTTTTTTAATTCTTGTGGACTTAAGCCCTTGTGCTTGAAATTTGTCCAAGTAGCATTGACAATAACAACAACAAACAAGTATAATTACAAGTACACCTAACAGTACAATGAAAATTATTTCAATTTTATAAACATGCAATCATAAGTATAGATAACAAGATAAATTAAATAATTACATGTGTAATACCATAATCAGTGTGAGAAATAATTGTTTATTACCATATTAAATCTTTTGATTTGACTTTAAAAACCAGTTAAAATTTGATTATCTTTTTAAAAGTAGTCATTTATTAATAACTAGCTGTTTTGCACCCAGCCTTCGGTCTGGGTCTTAAAATATTTCAATGAAAGGTTTAGAACCACCATTAAAGATAATAAGACGTATTAATAGAAATGCTGTACAAATCTCGTATATTTCAGATTGTTGACGATTATAAGTTTATTTTAATAGCTGAATGTCCAGTAAGTGCATTGTGTAGCCTGTGAGCCGCTGCATAATAATTCCCAATTCCACGACTTTTTTTTAATTTAATAGTCTAATTTCAAAATGCTGTGGAGATTAATATATATGTACTCTTCTGAATGGGATAATTCATTTCCAAGATTGGATACCTTTTAGCACTAATGTTTTACTTTAGTACATTAAAAATTAAATTTTAAACAGCAAAACCTAAGACGATTACTTTTTCTTTAAAAATGGCAATTGTGCAATAAAAACAAATTTGATAGAACATGGCGAATTTGTAATTATTGAAAATAAAAATCACGCCAAACATATAACAGAAAAAAATACTAATTTCTTAAAAAAAAAATTGAAAAAGTAAAATAAATATTTACATATTTTGATGAAGTAAAAAAAATTTAGCTATAAAAAATAAAAGGAATTTTGATACTGGGATTTTCAAAGAGAAAAAGTTATTGCGTATGACAAATATTGTAACGACGACAGCAATGAAAATAGGGTCATGGTTTTTCACGCCAACTCAACAGGACAAATGACTGCACTACATACTTAAAACGGTGTTTTTGTTGGTTTTAAAATAATATATTTCGAACTAATTAGAATATCAGAACGCGATTGACCGAAATGACTACCTTAAGTAATTCTGCCAAGCCTAATTATGAATAGATGTTAGTGTGGTCTCAAAATTGGATAAATAAAAATGGCGCAATTGAATTGACAATGAAAGAAAAATACCAAATATTGAAAAAAAAAATGAACTAAGCACATAAGGTCAAAAGCCGAGAACAATTATATTACTTGAAAGTGTTATCATAAGAATGAAGTTACTTAAATGATTTCAATTTTTATAACACTTAATTAAAAGAAATATACCGAAAGTTGCCAAGGTTATTTAAGAATAGGTGAAGTACAGAGTGAAGTCTTAAAATTGGATAAATAAAAATGGCGCAATTGAATTCAAAATGAAAGAAATATACCAAACTAATATTGATAAAACGAAATAAGTATATAAGGCTAAAATACCGAGAACAATTATATTATTTGAAATCACATTTTAAACTTTAATCAAAAGTGGTTACAATATCTCAACATTTCATAGTTGCCATTTCTAAAATGAAAACTTATTTGTTCCCTGTATATCACTTGCCAATTTTTTTTCTCTAGTGTAGTTGAGTTTTAGATAACAAAACCTATAATCATATGTTAGTTTTTATTTAATAAATGGCAACTGCGAAATAAAAACAAATTTGATAGAACATGGCAATTTTTAATTACTGAAAATAAAAATCTCGCCAAGAAAATAAAATAGAAAAAAAGGTGATTTCATAAACAAAAGTGAGTTTAGCGTTTAGCAGATAAGAAAATAGTCTTATATATATATATATTATATATATATATATATATATATATATATATATATATATATATATAAATGAGATCATATATTTATATACTTACACTTGAATTTAAATAGCGTAGATACGTTTTTTTGTTTCCCGTATAAGAAATATCTGGCGATAATAATGCCAACAATGAATAACACTGCCATATTTAGACGCCAACTCAACTATGGAAATCTCGTGTCGCAAAATTAAACTGCCATTTTGTTTGGTTTTTCGTTAATATCTTTCGAACTAATTGGTATATCGGAACACGAATGGGCGAAATAACATCCCTGAATCTCACAGTCAGATTTTAATCTGGGAATTCAAGATGTATTAATGTGGAATATGTTCATTTGGCGGTATCAAGGATTTCTGTCCAAAGAAGTTACTCTATGACTTATCGGGTAGATTTGTTAAAAAAAAAACATAAAAATGAAAACTGTTCTTAATATCTATAAATAAAAATAACAAAATATATGTTTACATGCTAACGATTAAATCTGCATTGAATTTGTGTCATATTAAATTTCCGCAAAACTGTATAGTAAAATATAAGTTTAACCCTAAACTGTATTACTACTGTACGTTGATTAGCAACGTTAATATACCTTGCCAAATTACGTGATAGAATAGGGAGCAGAGGTTTTGACAGCAAAAGTGCTAATTTTGTTCGTAGTAATAAATGTTTTCTAAAATTAAGGCAATTTATGACAAACCACATAGTTTAGTATGAAAGAGAAACACACATTCATATTGTCAAATATATGAATATGAAGATAACTATATAAAATGATAGGTTTTTATTTACCCATGAGAGTCACTGAAATTTGTACTTTTTGTTGTTAGAATACTGTTGATAAACATTTCATTGCAACTTAAAAATTAACCAAGAATTAAATTTAAAATTAGTTCTCATATAAAAATGCTATAATTTGCGTCACATAGAAATGAAAGTTAATCACTTTATATCTCAATTTCCAGATCAAATCGAATTGATACTACGCAGACGATTATAAAATAAGAAATGAATAAATGAAATATTTAAAGGAATGACGTCATAATGATAGAAAAATATCATTTTCACCTATGTATTATGTAATAAATTAAAAATTTTAATCTTCTACTTTTAACCGAGGAAAACTGCGTTTAAAACAATTACTTGGGATGACGTCACATTGCTAGAAATAATGCTTCTTTCACTTAGTTATCACGCGATAAATTACAAATTTAATCGTTTGCTTTTAACCGGGGAAAATAATGCTTGGAATAATGACATGAAATGCTCAAAAATGGGAGAAGGAATGGATTTCGAACGTTAAAAATTTACAAAAACCTTCCCAGGGATATACCTAAATATTTCCCAAATTTTCACGGTGATTGGATGCATGGTTTTTGAGTCTATTGAGTACAGACAGACAGACACAAATTCATTTTTATATATATAGATAAATGATTATTAAACAATATAATGATAATCTTACTAAATGTTTGATCTTTGAGTAGTCAGAATCAAAATAACCACGTAGCATGCAGTTATACATTAACAATTGGGAATTTTTATCAATACCTGAGATCAAAGTTTTCAATGTATATGTCCAAAGTTCGAAAATATATCGTTCAATAGAAGCTGTACTTGTTGAACAAGAAAGAAGAAAAATCATATTAGATCGTTTACATATCTTTTCACCCTGTTCCTAGATTACTCAACTTTTCAAACTCACTAAATTTCATGGCAATATAATTAAGTGATATTTTTAATTAAATGAATATGATTAAAATCTTAACGTGGACTCTCGAGTTAACTCAAAATCGCACTAAATTGGCCCAACTGTGCCCACTCGAGATAATTCGAGGGGCTTTGTACTTTATGTTGCCATAATTTTTCACACTCAAATGCAATCGAAAATTGAAAATAACAATGTGAAAGCAAAAAAAATAAAAAATAGTTTTATTGATATTAATCATTTACATGGGATTGTAAGCTATATTTGACTATTCCTTGCAATGTTATCAAAATCCAAAATTACAATGAAAAGTTTGATTATTTTTGTAGTTTTGTAATTTTTTGGGCAAGACAAAGTTTTAAATTGTGTTTTTTATTTAAAAAAATGTGCATTAAGTGGTTAATAAAATTATACATGGCTATGAAAATAAAAATTAAAGTAAGCATATTTTAGGCTATATACTCATAAAAATACTTTCTTTAGCATATTAAATTGATTACAAAAAAAATTATTAAATTGTAGATAATATTCAATAAAATAATTTAATAAATAGTAAATTTTTCTCTAGTAAAACATTACACTGTAAATTGATTGAATAGTAAAGTTTTACCGCTAGCTAACAGTTAATAGCCAACGGCTTGATGTTAGCTCTTTTTACTGCAATAACTTATACCACAATTGTTTTCAAATTTTGGGCTTTTATGATATTTTTTTATTAATAGGCTTTTTACATGGCAGATAAAACCATGGTTAAATCCAGATAAAACTATCATATGTCAAAGCCGAACAACTGGGCAAATAATGTTGGAATATAAATTATTTCTGAATTACTCTTCAAAGAACACATAGGAAGTTGCAGAGAATGAGGAATAATTGATAAAAAAAGTAATATTTGTGTAATGTCTATAAGTTTGAACTAAAATAAATCAATGTTTAATGTAATAGACATTTGTTAATGTATGATTAAAGCACTTTAGATAGCATATTTATTCATGAATTTCGGAACTTATATCAACCGTACAAAGGAATAATAACTGTTCTGGAAAAGATAAATGTTTCTTTATTTACACAAACATGACAAGGGCGTGTGAACCTCTTCCAGGTAAGTTCAGATCCCTTACGAAAGATTTTCAGGGATCTTATAACTTTTACGGAAGAACGTTGCTAGTCACAGAAAATGGATTATTTAGGAATTAAAAATAAATTAAGAAATCTTTACGTAAAACTAAAAAACGATACGTATATTATTAGTTTAGCTAACTGAATAAAAATATCTAAATTTATTTATGCAAATATCTAAACTTCATCTGTAAACATGTCACAGTGTTGTTACGTTTCACATCTAACTCACAATTTGTATATTGATACTGTGTTTCTCAGTTTATTTTCAATATATTTTAGCTCCTATTCATATCCATACAGTAATTGCTTTAATTCTTTTAAAAAATTGAAGAACCAGTTCTATCTCCATTTATCCAGTGGTTTAAGTGTTGGATTGGGGATATGTTGTCAGTCAGTATCCTATAATTCTACGAATGTAGTGGAAAGTGTATGTGAAACTCAAGAATAATGAAAATGAGAAAGATGGGTATTAACTAATAAAGTTTTGCATTCACAGTTATATTTTACTATACACTGAACAATATGAATATGGGACTTTCAAGTCACTTTTAGTTAGCCATTCGTTCTCTATTGGTTTAAATAGTTTATTATAAATTTAACTGTATGTGTACCGTTAAAGATAATACATCCCCAGTTCCGTTATTTTTTTTCTGTATTCTTTACACGGCTTATTAAGCGTAAAAAATCACATCGATTACAATGCAAGTTAGCGTAAGTGAAAATACGGCAATGATTTCGTTCCAAAATAGAAATCCGGCATCTCTAAAAGACCTGGGATTTTATCGTAAATAAGATTCGGGCGATAATCTAATATTAGGATCGGATTCCTTCAGAGAGAGAGAGCATGAAATTACTTCTGCTTTTCCTTCGTTAGGGTCCGACAGTTCTCCAGACACGGGGCAGAAAATTACGAATGAAAATATAAACAGAAAGTTCGAAATTGAACCATCAGACAAGTTGTTCGGGAGAGAAAAAGGCATTACAGCATTTGATTACTGGATTTATCCAGTTACAAATGAAATGTTCCGAGATTATTGGAGGGGGTGGGGGAGACTAGGAAGTGATAGGGGTGTTAGCAAATTTGTGATTGCTATATCTTATCATCAGAGAAGGAATTGATTTTAATATGAATGAGGATACAGGCTAGTAAGTTGTTCATGCATATCATTTTAAGTATTGTTTCTTAGAATAAGCACTACGATACACTTTATGTTACATAGTTTATCCGTGAAAAATACATGGTGAAACTAACAAGGAAATTGATACTATAAGTTGTGTTAATAATGTAGGGTAATATGCATAAATTAGCGATATATCGTGTCGAATAGCATTAGTTAATATGTTTTGCTGTGAACCGAAAAACAGTTAGAGCTTATAATCACAATACGAGAAAGTATTAAAAATGGATAATGATAAAAAATACTCTCAGATCAAAATACTGTTTCTCTTTTTTTCCAATGCAGCAGGTGATACAGATATTATCCTAGCGCTTTAACAAGGCTGCGAACTTTTTACTCATTTCATCCACTCCGTGAGCACATGTAGCTTAGGGTGTGCTATAGACGAAAGTAACATTATCCTCTTGGTCCTCGTAAATTAGAAGCAGGGACCAAACATAATACCTCCAGATTTGACTTTCCACCCCCAGAGGTATCGTTTCAGAACTTGGAGGATTTCTTGACCACGAACATAGTTTTAGTGCTACAGTCACCTTTAGTGAACAAATCGGATCTTAAGTCAGCTCGAGCCCCGAACCAAAACTTTCAGTTACGAGTTCACTTCATTTGCCGACTGAGTTACCGCCGATCAATACTATTTCTTTAATGATACTGATATGTCGTATGATAATTGAATTAATTAAGTATAATATAAATGCACTAAAGAGAAACGCTTACTTGCTCACACACAGTTTTCCAATTATTTTTTCCTAAACTTGCTCCTGGAAATCCTTTAGATTTCATAATACCCCCCCTTTCCAAATAAATAAATAAATAAATGAAAACGAGAAGGAAAAATGAAGAATATAACTGACAATATACGTTCTAATGATAAAGGAAGGAAACGCATGGATTGCAGGTATATAATGTAGATTAGCAGTAGTTCTCAAGCTATGCAGTGCACTGCAAAACATTAAGATGACATGGTAATATAACGGTAAAATATAAAGAATAGCTAATGACAAAAATACTAACAGATCAAAGTACTGTTTCTCTATTGATACTGATACTTCGTGTCTTTATTCAATGAATTTTGTTTAGTATAAATGCAGATACTTGTTAAAGAGTAATGCTTACTAGTTCACCCATAGTTTCCCAAGTCGTTTACCCAAACTTGATTCCAAATCCTATAGGTTTAATATTACAAACGCCCCCAATCAAAAATAATAAATCAGTTAAAACGACAACGATAAATAAAGAATATAACTGACAATATAAATTCTAATAATAAAGAAAGGCAATATGCATGGATTAGAGATATATAATCTAGATTAGCAGCAGTTCCCAAGCTGTGCTGTGCACTGCAAAACATTTAGATCTTATAAATACATAACTGGAAAATATAACACATAACTGGAAAATATAACAAATAACTAATGCTAAATATACTAAAAGATCAAAATGCTGTTTTTCTATTGATACGGATACATTTTATCTTAATTGAATGAATAAATTATAATATAAGGCCCTTACTCTGGGAGTTGCGGTTCGTGCCGCAAGTGCGGTATGACGTAGTCGCGGAAACTTGGCCTAACGATACCTAGTTGCCGCAACTAAGCTCAAACCGTACTCTGGGAGCACGGAAACGAAGGTGCGGGAACTAGCTTACTATCGAGTTTGAGAAATAAATCCCGCCTTTGGGCTGGGCTTATTTTAGAGGCGGAGTTTAATGGAATCTTCTACTTTGCACCATTTAAACCAATCAGAAATTTAGAATTATAATTCTGATTTTCAGTTTCGGCAACAGCAATGTTTGTAAATATAAACAAATAAATAATTCGCATTTTTCTTTGTATGCGTACGGTATTGATAAAAGTGGCATCCAAATCTCAAGAGTTTAAATCGAAGAGATTGTCTCACGGAAACTTTTACCCATGATTAGTTTTATGGAGCATTATTATATACAGTATGGAATTTTATTAAGCATATAGAGGCGCTTTCCATAGGTTTGGTTTGGAGTGCTACGGTCTACTTTTTGCAACACGAGTGCTAATGAGATCGGGACCTGCAGCTTAATTGACCTGCAGTTGAATTTTCTGGGTTTCTGCAAGTTACATTCTCTTACAGATATATTTTATACATTACAATTATGATGGAATGCATAAAAATGATGTAACTGGTGAATATTATGATGTAAATATTACTGCATTGAGATCATTGATAAAAAACTTGATAAAAAGTTATATTTGTACTGAAAAAACTGTAAAATGATAGTTATTCCATCAAAATTTATCATATTACTACTATATATCAATACCTAAAATCTAAACATCAATGTTTTGTTTTGAACACAGTTATTAAAATATATAAAATGCAATAAATTAAAATTTGAAAATCACAATATGAAAATTATAGTTATGATGAAAATAAAAGATATAAATATGATGAAAATTAAAGATAAATAATATTTAAATCATACTTTGATAGTATTTTAAAAACAGTTTTATTATATGTAAACACAAATTTTGGGTTCAGACTAACATCACAGGTATCCATGAAGATTGTAAATTTTGTGCTTAAAATATGTAAAATAAAAGCCGAAAGTTATAAAGGCTTCGATCTTTTTATTACTTAGCATTGTTAACAAAATTTCTACTAGTATGAAAAACATAAAATATAAGATCAAAACTGAAGATACACAATATTTACATCATACTTTTATACTGCTCTAAATTCAGCATTAATATATTTAAAAACAACTTTTTAGTTCATACTTTTAATATCAGTGGTATCCGTGGAGATGGCATGGAATTTTCTACATTTTGGCACTATACAAAACAGGTATATATTTTTTTAACTGAGCTATATATTCATAAATCAAATAAGCCGCCATGTTTTCTTACTATCGAGAAGTTCTCTCTACCAAATTTGCTGCCGGAAAGTTTCCGCAACCTGTAGCTATCGGTAACTTTCCGCATGTAACCCCAGAGTACCGAAGTATCGTTTGCTCTCAAAATTTCCGCGAGCAGACGTCAACGTGACGTCATACCGCACTTGCGGTACGAACCGCAACTCCCAGAGTAAGGCCCTAAATGTGGATATTTGCGAAAAAGAAATGTTTACTAGTTCACACATAGTTTCCCCAAGTATTTTTCCCAAACTTGAACCGCGAAATCCTATTGCTTTCATAATAAGCCCCTCCCCCCAAAATAAATAAATAAACAAATAAATACGAGAAGATTAAATTAAGAATATAACTGACAACATAAATTCTAGTAATAAAGAAAGGCAGCATGCATGGATTAGCGATATATATTGTAGACTAGCAATAGTTCCCAATCTGTGATGTGCACTGCAAAACATTTAGATCTCCTCGTCACATACCAAGAAAATATAAAGAATATATAATAATAAAAATACTAAAAGATCAAAATACTATTCTTCTATCTATACTGATACGTCGTGTTTTAAATGAATGAATTGTGTAAAATATAAATGCAGATACTTTCTAAAGAGAAATGCTTATTTGTCCACACATAGTTTCCCAAGTACATTTTTCAAAACTTGTTCGGCGAAAACCTGTAGCTTTCATAATAACCCCCTTAACCCAAAATATAAATAAATAAATAAAGAGATAAATATGAGATAGATAAATTAACAACAATATAAATTCTAATAATAAAGAAAGGCAACATGCATAGATTAGTGATATATATATATATATATATATATATATCTGAACACTGCGATCTGACCTAACATATATCGTATATGATTATCTTATTCATTTGGTTGCTACATGAAGTATTTATTGAAAAAAATATATTGTATGTAGAACAAAGTGATATGCTAATTTTGTATGTTATATACAATTTTCTTCATTCTGTCCTATTTTCATATACTGCAAGATGTATGGATTAAACCTCGGTTAAACAGTTTAACCGCACTGATTTAGAGTATTCTTAATACTTTTGGTTAACTCAAAGATTATATTGATCAGGTCTACAATGCTGCAAGTTGGCTTGATTTACGGGGTGTTTCAAAAATGACCCGTATATTTGAAAAATCAATAAAAAAATAAAATGACAGTGAAAAAAGTCACCGTTTGATAGAATATGCTACTGACGATAGTAAATATTCAGGCAAACTTTCAAAAATAGTTACAATTTTCAACAACAGATGGCTCTGCTGGTGATTTGAAAGATATATAAGAAAACGCTGTCTATGACTTTGCCAACTAAGTCTAATATGAATTTAATTGAAAGAGTACAAAATAAATTCATGAGGCGAGTTAGAGGCGCACATCGATATTTATCCAATGAAGTAATAAGACGTGATTTCAATATGTTAACGTTCAAACAGTCTTGTATTAAATCATCCCAAAATTTTTACAATAGCCTCAATAGTATTCCAAATGAAATAATAGCCGAACTTCCGGATTACGATCACTACAGCCCTTCTAAGAAACGCAGGCCTCGCGCCGCACTGATCTCCTGACAATAGATAATCTACCTTAATCTCTTCATATAGGTTCTTATTACTTCATCCCCTTCCCTTTTATGTTGTATTGTAAATGTGATGTGTTGTAATGTGGAAAAAAAAATATAAAATAATAAAAATGAAAATAAAAATTATAAAATAATAAAAATAAATAAAAATATTTATGTGTATTTTTCATTATGGAGCAGAAATTGTACCTAACTGTGTTTGATGTTTGATGTTATCAGATCGTAAGACTCCATCTAGTGTAAAACCTAAAAGTGCCTACTAATTATTCCTTTTCTTTCAGGGTATTAATACTTTCTGCTTAGTATTTTGCAGGTTTCAAGACTACAACCACCAGCCCTTACGATTTCTCTTACCCACCTTTTAATGACCGGCATCTAAATTACTCCTTACTAAATTCAAAATTATATTTTTCTTAACAGAGCTCACCTCGCTTACTTCTTACCTTTCGATCGGGGATAAGGCCTTCTGGCTAAGGAGCCCCATAACTGCCCGTAATTATCGGGGAGGCTACTTTGCCAACTAAGTACTCATAGATGGGTGCATTACCATTGATAGGAAACTCAGTACCAGAGGGCTTGGCCCATTGAGTACTGTTGTCAATTCTTCCTAAGTGACTTCGCGAGGAGAAACCTCTGGATTGAAGGGCTTATCCCATATGGTACATTTGCCACATCACCTTTAAAACTTCGCGAGGGCTTGCACCTGTCTCAACGCTGACGAAGGCTCATTTCTTCCTGTTCTTTATCATTCAGAGATAATCTGAATAAGCATAGAAAAATTGATTTAATTGATAGGCCTAGACTTGACAATATGGAAATGGACACGGTTACGACTCTGAGTACCTTTTGGAGTGATATGGAATGGAATGGCGATGAAATGGAAGTGATATGGCTGATGAACATAGGCATCGACGTTACTAAACATCGACGTTTCCTGCACTACTGCGGGAGTTTCCCTGGCCTTATAAACTCTACTTAAAAGGTATGAGAATTGACAATATTACTACCGTTATTGAGGACTTAAGGATTAATGAAATTGCTATTGAAGGAACTAATGATAAAGCTAACGAAAACCCACCTAAAAAATTAAGAGCTGGAGACGGTTTTAAAATCCCGGCCTCCAGATTAACTGCTAAAAGACCCATAGCTGTAAACTCAAATAACGTCAAAATATGTAACAGATTTTCAATATTCAACCAAATTCCAAATTCTAATGAAAAAGTAATTGATAATAATGACAATGGTAATGTAATTCAAGATAAACCCCCTAAAATTAAGCACATCACAATAGTTAAAAAAGATAACTATAAAACACTTCTAGATAATATGGAGAAAGAAAACTTAGCATTCCATGCGAGTTCAATGGTGATTTCATAAATATTTTCCCAGACTCTGCTGACGACCAGCGAAATATAACTAATTTCTTAAGGAAAATAATGTTGAAGGATTTTTACTACCCCTCGAACAAAGTAGACCGATTAAGAAAGTCTCCCAATCGACACCACGACTGATGAAATTGTTAATACCCTAGAAGACAAATATGGTTTCCAAATACTGAAATACGTTCCATTAATTAGCAAACGAAAAAATCTGAAACTCCCTTTATTTTATTGCACCTCTCACCCATCCCTACCAGCAACGAATTAACTTAGAGAAATGACTGCACTTCAAAATTATGATTGAAAATTACCGTTCCCCATATAAAATCATGCAGTGCCACATATGCCAATTTTTCCACCATCACAGCGAGAACTGCATGATGAAAGCTGGCTGTATAAAGTGTGCTGGCAGACATCTTACCAAAGACTGCGATGTAGGTGATAATCTAGCAAAAGAGCAACTAAAATTTTGCAATTCTGGAGGTCCCCACCCAGCGAGTTATAGAGGTTGCCTTAAGATTCCCAAACCTAAATTAATCCAGGAAAATTCACTAATTAAGACCCAGCGTTCCTATGCTAAAGCTGTAACAAATGAGCAAGCAACTGAAGCCACTAAAAATGCTGAAAAGGTGATGAAGCCGCCATTACGGCAGCCATATTGAATCAATGAAACCCACATGGCAAAAATAATACTGAATTAAAGAGTAATAGCCCCTTGGAAGGCATAAATGAAATAATATACTTGCTGAAATTTAATTTATGCTAGGCATTAACAATTTTAGTGAGCTAGCTTCTAAATTAACGGAAATAAGGGACGGAATGAAAAAATGCAATACTAAAGAACAGACGCTGATGTATTTCATCAGCCGCACTGAAATGATTAGCTCACTCGCACCGTAATGGCGGCACATCACACGTCTCTCGCTGTCTTCGCATGGTATTGTAAAGGCATAAAATCGAAGGTTCACGAGTTCCGTGAATTTATAAATGAGCACGACCGTGATATTGTCCTCCTGCAAGAAACCAAACTACGAGCAAGTGATAAACTGCATATTTTAAATTACCACACATATAGGTATGACTTCTCTAGTCAAAATTAAGCTATGAGGGGTACTGCCGCCATCATTAAACGTTCTATCCCGCAAAACGAAACGGTGATTCCAGTCCTCAAAATTATTAATGCTAATGCTATCAACGTAAAAGTCCCTAATTGCCCTGATTATAGTATTATATCTACTTATATACCCCCTGTTCAAGATGTAAATGATGTAAAACACGATCTTAATATTTCAAATAACTTAAATAATAATACTCTAATATTTGGTGATCTTAATGCTACTCACATTGCCTGGAATTGCCCACAGAACAATGAATATGGCCTCTTTATTTATAATCTTGCAGACATTGGTGAATTTGGTTTTCTTGCCTCTCAACACCCCACTCATTTTAATAGAAATTCAGGCAACGTTATTGACTACTCACTTGTAAAAGGGATATCCCATAATACCAATATTGAAACTGTCTGCGAGATCACTTCAGATTATAATCCGATCATAATTAAATATATACATTCCAAATTTTACTCCCACACCCCTAGAAGCTTTGTTTACTGGAGTGAGTTTAAATATAATTTAAATAAAATTCCCATTAATATCCCTGAAATTAATGACTACTGATACTGATAATCTTGTTGATAGCATTACTACTGATATCAAAAATAGCGTTGCGTGTAGCACCACAGTCATACCTGACACGAATACCCCTAACGATAGGCATCTAAAAATTTTAGAAAATAATAAAAATAGAGGTAGTAATCCTTGATAATAATTTCACCCTCAGTTCAGTGACTGACGGAAGGACTGATAACATAGTTAATACTAATGTTGCAAACTTTAAAAATAGCTACAGCAGAGATAACAGCTATGATTATTTTGATCCTAGAGAAATGCTAGAAATTATAAAAAATCTCAAAAATAAAAAAAAAATCACCTGGATATGACAAAATTACGAATCTTATGATCAAGAACCTCCCTATCTCATTTATATTCAAAATTTACTACCTAATTAACCCCTTTCGGTAAAATGACGAGTCTAGCTTGTCATTAGTTTTTCATTCCATACCGCACAATGACGAGCTACACTCGTCATGCGATTAAAGTTACTGTTAAATATGATAATTGATTTAGTTTAAAATTTCTAGTGTACTGAATTTGGCAACACTTTTATCACTTGTGAAAATCACAAGTCACTATTGCATATTGTTTACTTAGAATTTCTTGGTACAAGTCATTGCCAAATTAATGAGTCAGAATAAAAGAAAACCTACTAAGAAATACCGTGTGTGTTACAAGAATCAAATTAAAAGTGAGACTACTTGGCGATGTAAACAATTAAGAATTCCTTTGCACTTTGTTTTGAAAAGTACCACTAGCTTGAAGACTATTATCTGTATACCTCATTAATGTTTTGCTTTGATATTTCCTGAATTTTACTGTTTCTGATATTATTTAACACTATGTAAAAAGTGGATTTTAATTAAGAATATGTAAAAATCGTAAAATGAAACAAGTTTTTTAAATAAAAATTAAACGCTTATTTCATGCAGTTTTTCATTATTAAATCATACCGGAGGGGTTTAACGCCATTATTAAGCTTAATTATTTTCCAACTGTCTGGAAAAATTCTATAGTTATCCCCATCCCGAAACCAGGAAAAAGACACAGTGACCCAAATAACTATCGTCCCATAAGTCTATTGTGCTCTATAAGTAAAATCACTGAAAAAATTATGGTAAAGAGACTAAATAATTATATAAATGAAAAAATTATCCCATACCAGTATGGATTCCGTTCTAAACTATCTGCTCCTCATCAAGTTTATAGGCTTATCGAAATTTTAGCTGACTCAAAGATCAAAATATTTTCTACTTCTGCTCTATTTTTAGATGTTGCCAACGCTTTCAACAAGATCTGGATTGATGGATTAATCCATAAAGTTATAAATTATAATTTTCCTAAATAATTTAATTATTTCTTACCATAGCAATAGAACCTTTCAAATTAAAATTCTTTCTCTAATATTAAGCATATGTACAGCGGTGTCCCTCAAGGTTCGATTATCGGCAATATCTTATTTAATTTGTATATAAATGACATCCCTCAAATGTGTATTACTAAAATTGCCATATATGCTGATGATACAGCCATTTTTCCACGAATAAAAATTATAAGTTTGTAATTAAAGCTGTTAATAATCACTTAAAACTAATTTCTAAATGGCTCACCAAATGGAAAATTAAACTTAATACAGACAAATGCGAAGCCGTCATGTTCACAAGCAAAAGTAATAGCACTTTTGACAACACTACGATCTACATAGGAAACACTGCTATCGCTTGGTCAAACACAGTAAAATACCTCGGTGTTACACTTGATAAAAATCTCACTTGGAAACACGCACACACAATATTAAAAATAAATTTCGAGCTGCTAAACGTGTCCTCTTCCCCTTAATTGCTTGAAACAGTAAATTTAAATTTAATAACAAGATGCTCATCTATAAATCTTATTTACGTCTTTTATTAACTTACGCAAGACCCGCATGGTCATATGCATCTAAGACTCGTATTAAATCCTTATCTGCTGCTCAAAACATAATTATTAGGCAAATCACTAATTCACCTTGGTACTATCGCAATAGTGAGATCCATAGGGAAATTGATCTCCCCACTCTTCCAAATTTTCTCAAAAACTTAGCCTCTAACTTTTATTCTAATATATGCATTGATCATTTACTGGACTTAGTCCAATATGACCATGCGGATCCTGCAAATGCTAAGCGACCTTTAACCGTTCTTAACCCCTTCCGGTAAAATGACGAGTCTAGCTCGTCATTGGTTTTTCATTCCATACCGCACAATGACGAGCTACACTCGTCATGCGACTAAAGTTACTGATAAATATGATAATTTAGTTTAAAATTTCTAGTGTACTGAATTTAGCAACACTTTTGTTACTTGTGGAAATCCCAGGTCACTATTACATATTGTTTATTTAAAGTTTCTTTTTACAAGTCACTGCCAAATTGATGAGTCAGAATAAAAGAAAACCTACTAAGAAATGCCGTGTGTGTCACAAGAATCAAATTAGAAGTGAGACTCCCTGGTGATGTAAACAATTCAGAATTCCTTTGCACTTTGTTTTGAAAAGTACCACTAGCTTGAAGACTATTATCTTAATTTTACCTTATCTGATACTTAACACTATGTAAAAAGTGGATTTTAATTAAGAATATGTAAGAATTGTAAAATAAAACAAGTTTTTTAAATAAGAAATAAATGGTTATTTCACGCACAGTTTTTCATTATTAAATCGTACCGGAAGGGGTTAATAGAAGTATTGAATGAATTTCATTGGCCCGCAACAGTCAACCTCTTTTCACCCTCATCTGAACTGAATCTCTAACGCTCTAGAGTATGATCTTGAACTCTGGATATAATTCCTCTTAGGGGGAGGGGGACATGCCTACTGCTGCACAAATTCTATTGGCTCCCTAGAACCAACCAAATTCATCCTAGCACTTAGCTGGATCCTTCGGATTTAACGACTGTCTTACTGAACTTCTTGAATGCTTCTTTTATTTTGACTTTGTAAAAAAAAAATATTGACTTAGTAATAACGTATCGTAACCTATTGTGTTTATTATCCTAATGTGTATACTTAACTTTCGTATAATATTGCCAACATCCACTTTAATGTGTTTTTCTTGCCTTTACTGAACTCGTGAACCTTAGCTTGTACTATAAACTTTACTTTAATTTTGTATCTCATAACATTAATAAGATTCTTGGTCCTCATTATCATGTTGTAATATCTTTTCATACCATGCAATTACAGTACTTCTGGCTTAGATGGATTGGCGCAGGGAAATCAGAAGAGAACTCCAGTGCGATGACTTCGCTAATCTGTAAATCGTCTTTCTTCTGTAAGCGTAGACTGTTCACAGATTACAAGTTGACTTTGAGAAAATGATTTATTTCTTAGAGCAGAAGATTGTCTGGGGTTTCTGATAATTTCGTTCTGAGACTACGCCATATTATTGCTGCACATGGCGTGTATGGGGAAAATATAATAGATATTTTCAGTTTGCAGCGTCATCTGTTATGAAATATTGTAACTCATTTTGAAAGTTTGTCTGCTTGAAATTTTACTGTTGTCCCAAGCATATTGCAATAAAATTAGTATTTTTATCGCTACCCGTTTAGTTTTTATTTATTTTTTAAGTATACCGGTCATTTTTTAAACACCCTGTACATAAAATATATTGTTAGGGTGATATGTTTAAATTATAAAATAATTTTCTTTTTAATTGTTGCTAAATTCTAAAAGATCAATGTGTATGCAATAATTTTACTACTATTCAATATTTTAAAATTAATTTTACACTAACTCAATACATCGCAAAAGTATTTAAAAATGTGAGCTTATAAGCTTTTCTTAGCTCTAGTGTGGCAAATTAGTAGACATTTTCTCTCCAAACTTAGCTAAAGAGCAGCTTATCCATAACCGATTTAAACATAGTAGGTAAACCACCTAACAATGGTCGAATGGTTAGGGGCACTGATGTTAGGTACCGATAAGAGAATGAAGAGAAGCTAGAATGACGCGATGAACAGAAGCTTAACCATAACTGGTTTAAACATGTTAGGCAAACCACCTAACAATGGTCGAATGGTTAAGGGCACTGATATTCCGTACCGGAATTCGAGGGGCCGAATCCCACTGTAGGATGGATGTTCTTAGTCTGTCAGTATTAGCTTTAAGCAGTAGGTCAAGGCCTCATTAACTCTGTTGCTAAATATTAGGCCGTAGTGCTCCAAATAAAACCACAGTAGTAAATCTTCATTTAATAAAATTTAATACCACAACTTCTTTAATTTTATCCCTGATAGGGATTTATTATGATTATTCTAAATAAATTGCCTGCAATGTTATTTTATTACCAGATATATTGAATTGTTAGGAAATGCTACAAGAATAATCTTCCCTAGAACTGATATTGATACTGTTTCTAAACAAATTGTTAGGTAATATAATGAAAGCAAAAAATATATTACAGTACAAAGAAATTGTTTTAGGAATGAAAGAGGAAACCATTCCATGCCTTTCTTTTAGAATAAACTAAAATAAACGCTAATAGACTCTAAGATACGGTTTACTATTGCTTATAAATTACTTCGACAGATTACAAGGTGACCAGTACATTCATTATATTTAACTGGCAGCCGGTTACTGAAATACGAACTAAAAGTACGAAAAAGTTATTTATTAACCATTTATTTGGAGCAGAAAAATAAATTCGCTCCCTATGAAATTTACAACAGAATATTTTACTACATGGTTTGTGCCACTAGTTTCAGTTTCTTATATTCATAAGTATTATTAAATGCAACGAAAAGACAGTGCACAAATGACCAATGTGAAATATTATATTTAATAAATATTTATTACCATTACAAATTTTAATAGATCTGGGTTTATTTTGCATATTTATTGTGTTCTGAATGTAGTATCCAGGAATAAAACATAGTAAAACATGCTACGTCTGTGTCATTAAAAATATTTAATTTTCATTAGAAAATAGTATTAATAAGTATGTACCATCTGAAATAAATAGTCCTAATATATCTAATAATTGAAAACTAATTTTTCTTTTTATCTAGAAGAAGCTTAATATAAATTTTTGTAAATACCAAAAATGTTAAAATGATCACCATATTTTATAATACAGAAAAATAAAAGTTATTTTATAAAAAATTTAAATGTTTATAGTATACTATATAGAATACTATAAGTATTTAAATTTTAAAATTTATTGAAAAAAAGTTAATAAGCTCTAATTGGAGAGAAAAATTACTTTCTCTGTATATACACACACATATGTATATACATATTACATGCATATATAAATTATATATATATATATAATTTATATATACATGTAATAAGGGCGAGACTCATTCAAAATCACAACACAGTTTATTTCTGGTAATAAACATGAAATCCGTACAACAGGCAAACACCTTTACAACTTGGCCGAACGATGGCCGATTGGTTAGGGTGCTGGCCTTCGGTACTGGAGTTCGTGGGTTCGAATCCCACAGTGGCATGGATGTTCGTAGCCGTTCGGAATCGGCTTTAAGCTGTAGGTCCCGGTCTCATTAGCCCTCGTGTTGCATAAAGTAGACCGTAGCACTCCAAACCAAACCAAACCAAACCTTTACAACTTCGTGCACACAGACAATGTGATCCCTCACATACAGTTTTCAAGTAGCGATTCTTAAGGTATAAAGACTACGAATAATCCCTAAGCACAATTGATCACGAGATACAAAATACCCATGATTAAAGATAACATGCTAACTATTGGCTAAAATAGTACAAACAGAGGCTGAATTAAAACTATAGTGTGTCTGGAGGGAAAAATCAGAATTACCGCGCAAACCCCGAACTCTATGAACAAAAGTTATTAAATTAATATTAATATACGTAAATAAAGGACTCTAATATTACATACATATATAAAAATTATACACACACACACACACACACACACACACACACACACACACACACATATATATATATATATATATATATATATATATATATATATATATATAATATATATATATATAATATATATATATATACATACATACATATTAAAGTTATTTATCAAGCAAGGGAATTTCCTTTTATCCATTATGTGTTTTAGATTCATAATTTTATGTGTTAAGTAAATTATATAAGAAATTGATACAAAGAACGGATTTTTTTATTATCAATCCCAAAAAGTCTCGAAAGAGAAAATTACTCCTAAAAGTTAAAATACTTCAATTTTTGTGATTGAAATTTATATGTATTATATCTTTAGTGTAGTGCAGTCCGCATATTTGTATTTTAGATATACGCACGATATATTCTCTAATAATAGCAATATAAACTAGAGAGGAGGTACACGTGTACCTCTTTTCAAATATAAGAGGAGGTCTCTTAGATAATTCTTTTTATTTAAACTAAAGTTTCTTTAAATTAATTTCTTGCCATTTGATATTTGGTATACTGTAATGGAATATCCTAAGATCAGTTTAGCCTCCCGGAAATGAAACTAATACAATTGTTTACGAATCCCTCTATTAGACAATATAATGAAAGCGGGAAATGTATTACAATCTTAGGGAATTGCTGTACAAGGGAAAGAAGATTAATTTACACAGCATGCATTTCCTTCACTATTGCAGTAAAGTAAACGTTAATGGATATTAAGACATGGAAGTTTACTGTTTCTTGAACTTTATTTCGGCGCAATACCAGACATGTAGTATATTCTTTACAAGTAACTGATAACCGGTATTTGAAATGCTCATTGTAATAAAATTTTATAAGATACTGGGAAAGAATTTCCTACTGTGTAAAAGTCTTTAGGTGCAGATTTATCACGAAATAGCACTGCTATCTAATATTTCTTTTATTGAGTAGTTTCGAAATTTCTGACTTGTACAATACATGATTTATGTTTGTACGAATATGATATATTATATGTTACATGATATATACACGTATTATAATATTATACAAAAATTTTGTTTCACTTCAGTTTACTTATTTTATTTAAATGTGAGATACGATACCCAATTCTTAACAAAGTGAACAATTACGCTAAAATATTAGTGTTTAATATAAAAAAATGTTCAATATAAATTAGAAAAGAGTAATATATATTAGTTCGACAATGTGTAGCACTGTAATACTTTTATTATAGTGATACTTTCATTATTGTACACCTATTATATATTATAGGTTACATGATATGTAAAGTATTATATATTATACAAAAAATTTGCTGCACTTCAGTTTCCTCATTTTATTTAAATGGGATATACGATACCCGATTCATAACAAAGTGAATAATTAAGCTATTGCTAAATTATTAGTGTTTACTAATATAAAAAAATGTTCAATATAAATTATAAATGAGTAATATATATTAGTTCGATAATGAGTAGTATATATTATTTCTAGAATGAATAGCACTGTAATACTTTCATTATTGTACACCTATTATATATTACATGATATGTAAAATATTATATATTATAGAAAATTTGGCTGCACTTCAGTTTACTCATTTTATTTAAATGTTAGATACAATACCGGTTTTAACAAAGTGAACAATCACGCTAATGCTACAATATTAGTATTTTATAATATTAAAAACTTTCAATATAAATTAAAATTGAGTAATATATTTTAGTTCGATAATGAGTAGTATATATTAGTTCGATAATGAGTAGTATATATTAGTTACATAATGAGCAGCACTGTAATACTTTCATAACAGTGAAAACTTTTATCATTACTACCCATAACCTCGAAATATTTCATTATGTAGAATGCTGTCTGTCTAGGAGGTATACAGCCAGATTTTACGATATTTCTAATAACATAGTACTAGAACTTTACGATTACTGTTTTAAATTATTTCCGGTAAAGTTAATAAATATTATATGGAATTTTTCCTCAATAATTTCAGCATATTACAAATATTTCCGGAAAATTATGCCCGTTAGCGTGCTATATTTTCTATGAATATTCCCTTTTATAAAGTGTAATTTGCAATCAAAATGGAATGTGAACAAATAGATCTTATTACTGTCCTACATACAAAAGTTAAACCTTTAACGGCTGTTTGATTTTAAGTATTATTAGATACGTACAGATGTAACGATAAAACTACTGTAAATGCACTGAATAATGTTTAAAATTAATATTTAATATGCAAAGGGTTGAGATAGAATTTTTTGTACGAACGTACTGACGTATTAATGGAATACTGACTCGTATGACATACTGGCATACTGACTCGTACATTATTTGAGGGACACTTACTAGTACGCGTTCTGACGATTGGTACTTGAGCGCGGGACACGCACTAGTACGGGTTAGTGTAACAACATAATTAGTTTGTGGGTACAAAAATGACGGTATATATAGGAAAATGAAGCCGAATGTTCTTGTCAACTACATAGATTCTGGAAAAATTGAGATAAATAAAAACTAGTTTTTACATCAGTCGATGCGGAACCACAGAACGAAAAAATAACTAAAACTATATACTACTATTTCTATTTGATTTTTCATATTTATGGTACTATTATAATTTATCCACTAAAAATATATTTTTGTTTACAAAAATCTTATGGTTGCTATCAAAATATATTTCTATTTATATATTTGTTTATATATTTCAATATAAAATACGAAATGTTGGTTTAAAATTAAATAATTTTCGATCTATTGAATTTTAACTGAATAACTAAATTTACTCTCCCGGTACAATTTCGCTGCAAAATGTACCCGCACACAATGTGTTAATAAAATGTTTCAAAACTTATTCAGAAACGTTGAAAATGAATGTTTCTTTCGAAATCTGAACACTCAGATGCTTCAGGATTTCTACACATCAGCTCATTTGGGCAAGGCAGTTAAATGCTACTAAATGGCACAAAACTGTGTAAAAGCAACCGAAATTAGATTATCATCACATAATTTAAACAACTACATAAGCGCACGATTTATTTTATTATATAGTTACATTACTATATTAATTATTAGATATATAGTTTAATACTGAAATTTCCACAACTGAAAGTGTTCAAAAATGCTATTCTACAGAACAGCATAAAAGTTCCCCGTTTTGATTAAATTTTCATACTGAACTGTACCAATTTTAGTAATATGTGACAAGAAGTATTAACATTTTAAGGTAATTGATGACTATAAAATAGCCAGTTTCGATAAAAGATTAAAACGAAAATACTTTATCTTAATTTTAGGAAATTTTTAAGGTTATACATTGTTTAATGTAACATATAAGGTAAAAAAAGACTAATTTTCTGCGTTTACACTAAAATAATTGGTTGTAACTTACAATATCAGCTATATAATAATAACCTAAGATATCACTAAGTCTTTCCTCAAATGTATGAAGCTGTTGAACCTGGAATGGATAGAGGCATCCATATTGAATCTTTATCTGTTAGGATTAGCAAAACTTAAAGTTTATCTTCTCATAAACTATCGATCCAATTCTAAAATAAATTGATATAAATATGCTTCATATCACTGCAAAAGTTACTATCGTCTTTAAAACTTTCAAATTCCAGTCCTTAACCCCCCATTATTTATTAGGCCATTAAATTTATCAATTTATCACATAATATATAGATAAACTAAATAACAGTTTTTCTAGCATTATTATGTCATTCCTTTAACCATTTCATTTAATCATTTCTTATTTTAAATTATTTAAATATCGTTTTCATTATTTTCATCCCTTTTATCACTGTAATTAGATATAACGTAAATAATTTTCTTTTATACTTTGCCTAAATAATAGATTAAGTACTTATGTGATAACTTTAAATTTAATCAACGATTAATTTTGTTGTAAAATAAAATAAATAAAAAAACCAACAAATTATTTTTTACCTACTTCATAGGGTACTTTACAATTCTGAAAAATTTTTAATTTTACTGATCCTTTCATACGACGGGCTAGATGCTAGTTTTAGAATATTAAGTCAATTCAACTCTAAAATTATAACTACGTGTAAAAATTTAAGCTGGAAATATGTGATATATTTTAAGAAAGGGATTAAAAATTACTTTAAAATATAACTTTGACATCAAATTTTGTTAAATTTTAGGAAAACGTGTGTATATTTTAATTTTACTATTGTTTATTATTTTTAAAATCAGTTCTTATGTAACTTAAAATATTCATAAATCCGGGATGAAATATTTTAGCTCTAACCAGATTTGTCTAATAACTGAACTAATAACTAGCCAATCACTAACAGAGTAACCAGACTAATAATAAAATAGGACTAACAATAACATGATATCGTTTCGAGGTGCAAATATCACGCACATTCTGGTCTTATTAGCTCTGTTATGGCAAGACAGTAGAAAACAATGCTCCAAACCCAGACAGTATACTTCTAAATGTAAAACCCTTAATTGTGCTAGACTTTTTTAGCACTAGAAAGGTTTTCTGCAAACCTGGTACAAGGGATCTCAATATATATGGAAGGTATATATAAGGCAAATGACACCCTGTGGACATAGTACGGTGTTTTCCTCCCCTAGTTATAGTCGTACATAAATCCAATTAAATATTTTAGTCCCTTAAGTATCATTCCTCCCCCTTATAGCTCTTTCAATAGCCTTCGAGATCTATATGCCCCTGGTGGTTGCTACAGGGTAAATGAGATATCATGTGAAAAATAAAGACTTCCTCTTTTCTAGTCTGTAGAGAAACTAACATAAGTCAATTTGCACATTAATGTCCAAGTATTTTTAGCCGAATATAAAAATTAATGAATATCATATATCTAAGTTATTATAAACTGCATAGAGAAAATCCAACAGTGTTTGCTGTGTGATGAGGCGATTTAGATCAGATATATAATTGATTCATTCATACAAGAAGTAAAATTTTCGGGATCTAAATCTGACCTCATCAAATCTTTGTAAAGAGATAGAGGACCATAAATTTCTATTCAACGGAAATTGTTGTCTTGTACGGTGGTCTCAGGCTGGGTTCTGATCCCAGTCCCAGATTAGAATCCCGTCTCCGAACTTGACATTAAATAAGAATGTACCTATGTGGAGTATTTATGAGTCCCTAAGGGACAGTCCCCAGTTAGAAGGGATAAGGTTTAGCACGTTGGCGGTCTCAAGGCGGGGTTGAAGAAGGCCAATGATATTCTTATAACTATCCCGATTGGATGACAAGAAGGAAGAGGGGACAAGGTTGAAATAATTAAATATGAAAAATCTAAAAGAGAAAAGGAGGTTTGGAGGTCCCAAAAAGAAGGTGTTCGAAAGTCGGGAGTCCAATCGGGTCCGCCGGAAGTTGTTCGTGAGTCCAGAGGAAAAGGTGCTCGATAGTCCAGACTAGGAGAGTCCAACCAAGTCCAACAGAAAGTGTTACTGCACCAAATAGTACGGACGCACCCCAAATACTCAAGAGGAAGCCCCTGACGAGACCAACGGATAATATATAGATTCACTCTCCTGATCAACCATAGATACCCTTCAACCAAAAGTGTTCCGGGCACAACATTTTAGACCCACAAAGGTACCCTAAATTTACATACATTTTTGAAATTGAGATTAGATCCTCTATCTATTTACAAAATTACTTAAGTATATAAAAATTTGTCAGAACTAATTTTAGAAGATGTTGCTATATATTATATTATATATATAAATAATATATATGTATATATATATATATATATATTATATATATATATATATATATATTTGCATCTTTTAGAAGATGTTAGCATATATATATATATATATATATATATATATATATATATATATATATATATATATATATTGCTAACATCTTTTAGAAGATGTTAGCATATATATATATATATATATATATATATTATAATAAATTTACTTTTTTTTAATATTAAGCTAGTCTCGGTTGCTGTCAATTTAGCTGTTAGCTTATTTTCATATCTATGTCTGTAGTTTCTCAGAAACTGTGGTTAAATTTAATACAAAAATACTTAACACAGAGCAATAAAAAATAAATCACCACTATACATTTGATCACAGGTTGATGCTCAAATATAAACGAGGACTACACGACATGATGTTATCGGTTATCCATTACTCTGTTCTGAAGACAATGTTTAAGTAAAATGGGAACACGTGGTATAATATGCGCTCAATGTTTCTATCTCATTTGCCATTCAATTTTTAAAATTCATAAAATTTCAAGAACAGTTGAAACTTATCTGATCACATGCGTGTGACTATTATCATAACAAGTAACAAGAAAACAGAAATGAAATGTACTGTTTTCTTGTCTATCAAATCTACAAACGTTCGAAATCTGAAAAAAAATTAGGAAGACAATAAATAAAAACGGTGGTTAAACCTTCCAGGTTAACCAACCAAGTAATCATGAAATATATCACCAATCAACAAAAGTTCATTATAAATATGAAAGTATTGAAAGTACTTATTTTGTAAAATGTATTCTTTATGACTGTAAAACGTTGTATTGAAATGAAATCTGAAAGGATTGACAGTACTTACTTTGTAAAATGTATTATTACTGACGTGTAAAATGTTGTATTGAAATGAAATATGAAAGGATTGACAGTACTTATTTTGTACAATATATTGTTACTCACGTGTAAAACGTTGTATTGAAATGGATTATGAAAGGATTGGCAGTACTTTTTTTGTAAAATATAATGGAGTATAAAAAGTTGTATTGAAATGAAATATGAAAATTGACAGTACTTACTTTGTAAAATGTATTATTACTGACGTGTAAAATGTTGTATTGAAATGAAATATGAAAGTATTGAAAGTACTTATTTTGTAAAATGTATTCTTTATGACTGTAAAACGTTGTATTGAAATGAAATCTGAAAGGATTTACAGTACTTACTTTGTAAAATGTATTATTACTGACGTGTAAAATGTTGTATTGAAATGAAATATGAAAGGATTGACAGTACTTATTTTGTACAATATATTGTTACTCACGTGTAAAACGTTGTATTGAAATGAAAAAAAGGATTAGACAGTACTTATTTTGTAAAATGTTTTGTTACTGACGTGTAAAACGTTGTATTGAAATGAAATATGAAAGGATTGACAGTACTTATTTTGTACAATATATTGTTACTCACGTGTAAAACGTTGTATTGAAATGGATTATGAAAGGATTGGCAGTACTTTTTTTGTAAAATATATTGTTACTCACGTGTAAAACGTTGTATTGAAATGAAATATGAAAGGATTGACAGTACTTATTTTGTAAAATGTATTCTTTATGACTGTAAAACGTTGTATTGAAATGAAATATGAAAGGATTGACAGTACTTATTTTGTACAATATATTGTTACTCACGTGTAAAACGTTGTATTGAAATGGATTATGAAAGGATTGGCAGTACTTTTTTTGTAAAATATATTGTTACTCACGTGTAAAACGTTGTATTGAAATGAAATATGAAAGGATTGACAGTACTTATTTTGTAAAATGTTTTGTTACTGACGTGTAAAACGTTGTATTGAAATGAAATATGAAAGGATTGACAGTACTTATTTTGTAAAATATATTGTTACTGACATGTAAAACATTGCATTGAAATGAAATATAAAAGGATTGACAGTACTTACTTTGTAAAATGTATTATTACTGAAGTGTAAAATGTTGTATTGAAATGAAATATGAAAGGATTGACAGTACTTATTTTGTAAAATGTATTGTTACTGAAGTGTAAAACGTTGTATTGAAATGAAATATCAAAGGATTAGCAGTACTTATTTTGTAAAATGTATTGTTACTGACGTGTGAAACGTTGTATTGAAATAAAATATGAAAGGATTGACTGTACTAATTTTGTACAATATATTGTTACTGACGTATAAAACGTAGTATTGAAATGAAATGTGAAAGGATTGACAGTACTTATTTTGTAAAATATATTGTTACTGACATGTAAAACGTTGTATTGAAATGAAATATGAAAGGACTGACAGTACATATTTTGTAAAATGTATTGTTACTGACGTGTAAAACGTTGTATTGAAATGAAATATGAAAGGATTGACAGTACTCATTTTGTAAAATGTATTGTTACTGACGTGTAAAACGTTGTATTGAAATGATATATGAAAGGATTAGCAGTACTTATTTTGTAAAATGTATTGTTACTGACGTGTAAAACGTTGTATTGAAATGAAATATGAAAGGATTGACAGTACTTATTTTGTAAAATGTATTGTTACTGACGTGTAAAACGTTGTATTGAAATGAAATATGAAATAATTGACAGTACTTACTTTGTAAAATGTATTGTTACTGAAGTGTAAATGTTGTATGTAAAACGTTGTATTGTTACTGACACTTAGACAACTGTTATGAAAACTAAGGCAAAAATGTATTGATATTTTTTTTGGAAAGGATCTTTACATAGGACTAATACACCTAAATATAATAAAATATAATATATTTTAACAGTATTAACTACAACCTCAAATACAAAAATAAAGCTTATTAAAAATACGCCTGAAAAAATAAGCATGAAATTATGCCTCTATGTTAAATTATTTGAATAATTAAAAAAATAATCTTCATTATTTAATAACCAAATAATGGAATAATGCACGTATATTAAGTATACATCATCTTTCTATGATGATAACATTCAACCACGGGTAACTTAAAATTCGTTTACGACATCTTTTGTAAAATTTAACAGTACCTATTATGATTTCAGAACTTTGTGTAAATTTCTTTGTCATTTTAACCTATTTGCAACATATTTAAATTTATAGCTGGGTGTTTTACTGAAAAACGAAAAACTGGCCAGTAGTTGAGAACATTATACATTGAAGATTATTTGAACTGTGCAGGGTTGTCTTATAGCTAGTGTTGATCTAGTCCAATTAAAATATTGCTTAGAAGCTGATTTACGTTAGTAGATAATAAGAATTTATTTTTCAAGTGAAATCAGCAGATTGTTGCAATGACTGAAATTGGGACATAAATATATATAAAACATGAAAAGAACTAGCACGTTGTATGTGGGACACGTACTAGTACGTTTTCAGACGATTGATACTTGAGCTCGGGAAACGTACTAGTATGTTTTCTGACGATTGATACTTGCGCGCGGATCGCGTACTAGTGCGGATTAGTGTAATAGCATGGTTAGTCTGTGGGTACAAAAATAACAGTTTATACAGGAAAACGAAGCCGAATGTTCTTGTCTTTTATTTATTTATAAAGTCCAAATGTGTATATATATCATAATTCGAAAAAATTAAAACTATATACAGTGAAACTTCTCTGAGCGGCCACCCCTACGTACCGAGAATATTTGGCCTCTTGGAGAGGTTGGTCGCTCTGAAGGGTTTTATTTATTATTATAAGTTAATTATTACAATGCGTAATTTAAACAAGTCTGACATATATTCCTTATGTAAAGGAAATTTAAAATTTATCTAAAGAGAAAATAGTACTTTTTTTATGCTTCTTTACATTTTTTTAAAGACTACAATTTGTTTCAGTTTGTTCTGTAGTCTTCGTACTCCTTCAAAATCAAATTATTTTCTTTAATGACTTTGTTGATTTCCGTTCTTCTGCTTTTAAAGAATTTAGCTAACTTTCTGGCCGATTTGCCATTCTCACATTCACGCAGAAATCCAATGCTCTGCTCGAGATTTAGAAAAACGCTTTTCGACATCGTTGCAACTCAGATAACTGACAAACTAATCAAATGAACCTGGCGTGAATGACATTTTTGCTGACAGAGGGGCAATTCTTCCTTAACTGTACCGATTGGAATTCTAAACAAAGGCCCTAGGACACCTTCAACGATTGATTGTCCAGTTCCTCCCTCAGTTTCTATAGGGTGGTTCAATAGGGATTACCTATCTGAAGGGTATGGTAAGAATACAAAAGAGATAACAGATTTAATCTTTCTTAGAAAGGGGGGGCGGAAATGGACTTCTCAAGTTATTCCTTTGCCTTATATCCGACCATAAACCTGAGCTTCAGTATTTTCGCTCTAAATTAAAGCATGGAGTGAGTAGAATTTCCCGAAAAATGAAAGGGGCAATCCCACTTGGTGGCCACTAACCTAAAGATTATTTTACCTTTAGGTCTATGAGTCGAAAAATTTGTGCCATGAAAAATTGGCCGTTTAGAAGGGTGGCCGATTTGAGAAGATTCACTGTACTCCTATTTGATTTTTCATATTTACGATACTATTATAAATTTATCCATTAAAAATATATTTTCTGTGTACATAAATCTTATGATTGTATTTATATATTTCTATTTATGTATTTTTTTATATATTTAAATATAAAATACGAAAAGTCGGTTAAAAATGAAATAGTTTTCGATCTATTGAGATTTAACTGAATAACTAAATATATGCTCAAAATGCCCACTCCCGGTACAATTCAGCTGCGAAATATACTCGCACATAATTTGTTAAGTAATTTCAGAGGTCATAATTTTTAAAACTTTTCAATATTCCAAAATATTTTTAGAAGTACCTACAAAGTATTTATTTTCATTTATAAAGGCAACTGTGATAAAATACTACAGTAAATCTAATGTTATAAGGATAAATCTACATTCGATAAATCATTTAACATTTAGTAAAAATACATTTATTGCATTTACCTTTGTCCGAAGATTTCCCTGCCAAAGTACTGGAAAACAGCGTGACCTGTTTACTTCTGCCTTTGCTGTTAACGGCGTAAATGACAAGTATTAAAGGTTCTTTCGGTGGAAGGGAACATACAAGGAAATAAGGAGAGTTCCTGGAAGTGAGATTCGCGAGGAATTTATCAGAGTCCGCACTCATCACTTCCAGTTGGAAAATTTGCTGGAGTCCTCCATCTCCCCCACTTTCACATTCTAATTGGATGCAGTCGACTGTTCTGTTTGTTACGTCACAACTTCGAGGTTCCTCTGGCACTCCTGGATAAAAAAGAATCATAATTAGGAATGACTGGAGTCAATCACGAAGTAGGTCCATGTATACTGATGGAATATAGCAGGAGAGTTCGTCAGTGCAGTGTTAGTGTTGCAATAACAATTTTTAGTGCATATAAAGAAAGCAATTTGAAGAACCACCTCCAACAATTTGGACACACGTTGCTTTTCGGCTTGAACAAGAAAACATTTTGGAACCAGACCTCACAGCATATGTGATAAATGTGTGGCCTTTCTTAAAGCTTGTATTTGTATTTTAAAACACATTTAACTGTACAGATTATGACTATATGGAAATATTTTGATACCAGACCCAACAGAATATGTGAGGAATGGGAGACCTTCCAAAAAGCTAGCTCTTGTTTTAATGCATATTTAACTCTACAGATTATAACAATATGAAAATATTTTGATACCAGACCCAACAGCTTATGTGGGAAATATGAGACCTTCCAAAAATCTAGTTTTTGTTTTAATCACATTTAACTCTACTGATTATGACAATTTGAAAATAATATGATACCATATCCAACAGCATATGTGAGAAATGTGAGATCTTCCAAAAAGCTAGCTCTTGTTTTAATACACATTTTAACTCTACTGATTATGAGAATTTGAAAATATTTTGATACCAGAACCAACCGCTTGTGTGAGGACCTTCCAAAAATCTAGCTCTTGTTTTAATACACATTTAACTCTACATATTATGACAATGAGAAAATATTTTGATACTAGACCCAACAGAATATATGAGGAATGGGAGACCTTCCAAAAATCTAGCTCTTGTTTTAATACACATTTAACTCTACAGATTATGGCAATTTGAAAATATTTTGACACCATACCCAACAGCATATATGAGGAATGGGAGACCTTCCAAAAATCTAGCTCTTGTTTTAATACACATTTAACTCTATAGATTATGAAAATTAGAAAACATTTTGAAACCAGACACGACAGCATATTTGAGGAATATGAAGCCTTCCTGAAATCTAGCTCTTGTATTAATTATCATTTAACTCTACAGATTATGACGACTTAAAAACATTTTGAAACCAGACTCAACAGCATATTTGAGGAATGTGAGGCGTCCCTGAAAGCTAGCTCTTCAGTACATTCAACTCTACAAATTGTGAAAATTTAAAACCATTTTGAAACCAGAACGGACAGCTTATTTTAGGAATGTGATACCTTTCTAAAAGCTAGCTCTTGTATTATTTCTCCATTCACTCTACAGATTATGACGATTTAAAAAAAAAGAATTTCATTATTGAAATGTTAGTTTATTATAACTTAATATCCTTATTTTACTTATTTATAATGTAATAAATCTATTAAAAAATACATCTATTATTACATATGTTATTTAAATGTGCAATCGCTAAATAAAAAATAAGCAAAGATTGTTATAACAAGTTATTACTTTTATGTAAAATCAAAAGTATTTTAAATTGAATTTAATATTTTATGTTAAATAATAAAATATTACTTGATATTTTATGTATTAAATTTGTATGATGCAATAAAATAATAAGACTATACAAAACTGTAAACATTTTGTAAAATTCCCATGCCTAGGAATATCATCTTATGTAAACATGTTTATTCAAGTATATTTCAAAAGGAGATATCTAATGGCTAAATGTGACCTCACCTCTGCCATACAGAATTGTTACAGATCATTAAGACTTATCCAACTGTTCCTTAGACTGGGGTCGTAAATAACATAGGAATATGATATTTTTAATAATAATAAATTCAGAGAACTTAAATATTATTAGAAATTTAGGAAGGTAATCTGATGTTATCACCTAGATAAAAAAGTACTATTGTTGCAATTCATAATACTGATTTACTAGCAATACATTGATATTTTTTAAGAAAAGATGCGACATTCAGTAAAAACATATTTGTAAGGTTTTCATATTCATATGTTATAAACAAACATGTAAATTCAGCACTTGTAATATATATATATATATATATATATATATATATATATAATATATATATATATATATATATATATATATATATATATATATATATATATATATATATATATATAAATATATATATATATATATATATATATATATATATATATATATTATATATATATATATATATACATATATATATATATATACATATATATATATATATACATATATATATATATACATATATATATACATATACATATATATATATATACATATATATATACATATATATATATATATATTATATATATATATATACATATATATACATATATATATATATATATATATATATATATATATATATATATATATATATATATATATATATATATAGAGAGAGAGAGAGAGAGAGAGAGAAAGAGAGATAGAGAGAGAGAGAGAGAGAGAGAGGCATATCTCTTCCAACATATCTCTTTTATGGATAAGTGTAGATGAAAGTAGCATAGACAACTTTTGATGTATTGAGCCCTCTTTAATTTGTCAAATTATGATATAAGGTCGTATATCATATTATAACATGAAACAAATACTATAAAAGTTTAATATTGAATATGTTTAAACTTAAGAAAAATAGAATGTTTGGTTTAGTCAATTCTTCTATGGGGTGATAAATACCTAAATCTCTCTCAACTTGTGTCTACAATGCATTACTATCTTTAAGAACTTCCAAATATGGTATTGTTTAAAAGAACTAAAGGATCCAAGAATATATAACGTACTGGGATATTTTACGTATTAATTTAAATTGTTGTGCATTGATTTATTTAAGTTTTTGCAGATAATATGGGTATTGTCATTTTTGGTAACTTATTGTCTACAAAAGTACTACTATTAAAACTGATAATGTAAGCCAATATAAAGAAAAAATGAAATAATGCAACAGAATATACTAAAGATAAAATATCTTAGTAAAATCAAACACTTTGATAGGAAATATATCATGTCATACTTTCTTATGTAATGAATAATTTATAAATACTAAACTAAACGTTGCATCTACATTGAAATATTATACCAAGTACTAATTACTGTCAGGTAAAACTAAACTGGAAACATTTAGGGTGAAAGATGGTTTTGTTTGAAGCATATAGTTAGTATTAGGCAAAGTGTAGAATATAATTAGACAGGGACCTACTCTTTATACCCGATTCTGAGAGTTTATATTGAACGGTATTAAAGCCCATGAACTCCATAACCGAAAGGTGGTGCAGTAAAAATAATGTAACACATTTAATATAACATTATAACACACAAATCTTTGCCGTATTTGTTATCCGTAAAATAAATCTAATTTGCTCTTATTTTTTAATAACTAACACATAATTTTTAAATTTATTTTATCAGAAATATATAGTAATTAAAATGAAAAAAACTTCGTAATCAGTTTACATGAATAATTATTACAAATTGATTTAGAATTAAAATAATAATAATATAAAGTTACATTTTAATTAAAAAAATTAAAATACATAAAATTCTTATTATATTGATTACTGTTATAGAAAACATGAATATATTAAAGAACTGAAAATGGCATTAATCGACAAACAGATTTTTTTAATTACAACTTTTAACTTTTACCATTAATTATGTCTATAAAATAATTGACATCTAAGTATTTTAAGTAATTATAATATTGTCAAATATAACTCCGTAACTTTTGTTCTACTACGAATTATTGAATATAAGCTTTTTTAGTAAGTAGAGGTATACGTACAGAAAAATATATGCATAAAACAATTTTTGGATGTGTTTAATTTCCAGCACATGGTCAACTTAAGATTAGAGACAATTAATCAGAAAGGTACAACCATATATATATTATATTTGAAATGATTAATTAGCAGGTAATCGCTCTTCTGACGTTAATGGTTAGACATCACTAGTCGAATGGATCAATAACTCAACTCAGTACTACTAAGAGATAAAATTTTATAGAAATTAAACGTATATTAAAGGATGGAAATTAATATTTATTGACAGATTTCTGAATAGAATATTTTCAACTATTAACAATAGTAGTGAATATTTCAATATTTATATATGAATGTTTTAAGGAGTTAAACATTAAAAAAATATAACTCAACAAATAACTCTTGTTCTACAACGAATTTTGAAACGTAAGATTTTTTTTTAGGAAGTTGAAATATACTTACAGAAAAAAAATGCATAATCACACTTTGGATATTTATAATTTCCAGTGAACGGTTGAATTAAAATACGCGACAATTAATCAGAAAGGTACAAACATATACCCCAGAAAGCAAATTTAGTTTGCAACAAACATGCAGCAGTCTTACTCTGCAAGCCTGCGAACCTGCAGCAAGTTCAGCATGACGAGTCTACAAGGTTGTAACAAGACAGCAGCAAGTCTACTCAAACTTCGAAGTCACCATACCTCCAACTTGTACCAAACTTGTAATGCAAGTTACAGTACACTTGTCGAGAAAGTTTGCCGCAAACTTCTCATATCAAACTTGCAGCAAGTTCATTGCAAACCAGGGTTGGAAAAAACCTCACCGTTTAAAAAAAAACGTTTTTGTTTGGTGTGAAACAAGACAGCAGCAAATATACGCAAGCTTCAAAGTCACCATTCCTCCAACATGATCAAACTTGTCATATCAAACTTGCAGCAAGTTCATTGCAAACCAAATTCAAAGTCACCATACCTTCAACTTGCACCAAACTTGTCATGCAAGTTACAGTACACTTGTCGAGCAAGTTTGCCGCAAACTTCTCATATCAAAATTGCAGCAAATTTATTGAAAACCAGGGTTGGAAAAAACCTCATCGTTTTTTAAAAAAACCTTTTTGTTTGGTTTAAATAGCTAAGGGGACAATGCAAAATATTTGTTTTTATGATTTGTTTTTGTTCTTATGCTAAAAACTGAAAATTATTTGCATTGTCTCCGTATCAAGAAGCCCGCAAATAACTTTCTGAATAGTACACAACGAATCGTTAGTTAAATTTCATGATGAAACATTAAAATATATTTAATAAACAGCCAAAATTTATAAAAAAAATAATATTCAAATTTATAGAATATGTACAAAAAAGCGGTCTCATTAGCCCTCGTGTGCAAAATAGTAGACCGTAGCACTCCAAAACCAAACAAAACCAAATGTACAGAAAAATAAATAATATAAATAATATTCTGTGTTCTAATTCTTCGTAGAAGCTTGATTAATAATTATTTCTGAAATATCTTCAAAAAAAGAAAGTTATTTAAAAAAATAATGAGTTCCATCTATAATGACAAAAACCTTTCACAAAAAGACAACTGGAGAACAACTATAAAATCGTTATCTCTAAAATTATTCTACATTTGATATAAAATTTAAGTGAAATCAAGAATCTTGCTACTAACTTACTAGCTAGTATACAACAAATCTTTAGTTAAATTTAATGATGAAACATTAAGATATATTTAATAAGAAGCCAAAATTTATAAGAATTTAACATTCAAATTTATAGAATATGAACAGAAAAAAATATAAACAATATTCTGTGTTATAATTCATCGTAGAAGCTTGACTAACAAATATTCCTGAAATATCACCATAAAAGAAAGTTATTTAAAGATATAATGAGTTCGATGTATAATGCCAAGAATCTTTCACAAAGGACAACTGGAGAACAACTATAAAATCGTCCTCTCTAAAATTATTCTACATTTGATATAAAATTTAAATAAAATCAAGAATCATGCTACTAACTTACTAGCTAGTATACAACAAATCTTTAGTTAAATTTAATGATGAAACATTAAGATATATTTAATAAAAAGCCAAAATTTATAAGAATTTATAAGTCAGATTATAGAATATGAATAGAAAAATAAATAAATGATAATCCGTGTTCTAATTCTTCACAGAAGCTTGACTAATAAATATTCCTGAAATATCGCCATAAAAGAAAGTTATTTAAAGAAATAATGAGTTCGATCTATAACGCCAAGAACCTTTGACAAAGGACAACTGGAGAACAACTATAATCGTTTCTTTAAAATATTTACATTTGATATAAAATTTAAGTGAAATCAAGAATCCTGCTACTAACTTACTAGCTAGTATACAACAAATCTTTAGATAAATTTAAGGATGAAACATCAAGATATATTTAATAAAAAGCCAAAATTTATAAGAATTTAATAGTCAAATTATAGAATATGAATAGAAAAATAAATAACTGATAATCCGTGTTCTAATTCTTCATAGAATCTTGACTAATAAATATTCCTGAAATATCACCATAAAAGAAAGTTATTTAAAGAAATAATGAGTTCGATCTATAACGCCAAGAGCCTTTGACAAAGGACAACTGGAGAACATAATCGTTTCTTTGAAAGAAATGATAGTTTACCTCCCGTGTTGTTGCTAACAGACAATAGATGCCCCGCTGTCACACATGCTATTAGAAAAGAATAAGGAGATGGAAATTTCAAAAGGTTTTCAAAAGCCTTCACAATGAAACCCAAATTAATCGGGAATTAAAACGTAACGGGCCGTGAAACGGTTGTAAGCCTATGTCAAAAGACTATTCTTTGCGGAATTTCAAAACCTTTTAGAATAAGTTGATATGTTTCATTGTAAATTTATTTATGTAGTATTAAATTTAGAATATTCATTAAAATAACGTTTTCTATAATATTTAAGATAGAAGACATATATTATGCAGTTTATACAGGGTCTAGTACCTGTAACATCCTAGTTCTTATAGCTTTACAAAGATTTCTATAAATATATAAAATATATTTCTTGGAACCAAATGTTCTTTGAAAACTTTTAATTTTGGTGTACATTAAAAGTTTTATATATTAAAAACAATATAATGATGTATAATAGAATATACTTCAAAACATTTATTCTTACCACATAAAATAAATATTTTACAAATTTTAGACTATTGCACAGATTACTATAAAGTCATATTTCTAGCCTTTAAGAGTCGAACGATAGAGGAGTAGTAGGCCCTGCTCTTAGATATTGTAGTATGTGAATTCGAATCGAGTATGGGAAATCCGCTTCTGGCATGGAAATTCGTATCCATTTGGAATATGATTTAAGGCAGTAGGTATCAGTTTCATTTTTCCACATGTAGCAAAACAGCAGATCGTAACACTACAAACCGTAAACCTCATCATTGTTATTTTAGAACACTACTTTCTGTTGAAATGGTTTCAACAAGGCTTTTGTAGAACACCTTTCAATATCATTGATGATAAAAGAAAAATGTATATAACAAATCATTTTAAGGAAAGTAATGTTTAAAATTTCCTCAGTTCTTCTTTGCGTAGACAAAGTTTAAATTTTTATTGTGAAAATTTACTTAATAACCTTATATTATTCTTGGCAATTATTCTGTATCCTAGTGAATTTTGCTTCATATATATATATATATATATATATATATATATATAAATAATGTAAATTTATTTAGGTAAATTATTTATACTGCTAATGGATTGAATGTATTTTATTTAATCAATTTACATTTACGCCTCAGTCAAAGACTGGAACTTCAGTTACTTGTATTATTGTTTACAATATTTCAACTTACCACTGTTGACAGATGGAATACATTTTTTTTATGCTTTACCAGATTATTTTTTCTTATTATAGATAATTGTTATCAAGATTAGAAAAACTTTATGTATAGCCCCAGCTAAGGTAAAAAAGAAATCAATAAATAAATAACGTCATTAGAACAGATTGAGATCTAAAAAATTAACTATTTTCATTTGCTTTCGTCCTGCTTTACAAATTCAAACCTGATTTTATATTTCCTTTTAACCTAGCTTGTTTAGCTTTATTGCACAATTTTGTATAAATACCTATATATCTATATCGAAATCTAAATCTATCTATCCATCAATATATATATATATATATATATATATATATATATATATATATATATATATATATATATATATATATATATATATATATATATATATATATATATCTGTGTGTGTATATGTGTATATACAGTCGAACCCGTTTATAACGAGCTCGGATTTAACGAGTACTCGGATTTACTGAGGGATGCGAAAATATTTGTTTGGATCAATGTTATGTCTATGGAACAGAAGTTGCTTTTAACGAGCAAGACCTAGTTATAACGACCAATATTTTTCCGTCTTACAATCCTTTTTCTCATCTTTTTAGCTTGTCTGTCTGATCATTTTTTTCTTCTCATCGGTTTAATACTTTTGTAAGTAAAATTACTCCAGCATTCCAGTGTCAATAGGGAGGGTTCACAAATCCGGTGCAATTGAAATTTTACAACCAAATTCTACATCTGTTTTCCAGCCTATGGTCCAAGGAGTCATAAGAAGTTTAAAGTGCTACTTAAGTAAGCAATAGATTTTGATGATTTTGGACCGAATAGATAGAAGTAGATCAGCATCAAATGGCAATGACAATGTACTGGAAGCCATAAGTTTGAAGAACGATGTATGGGAAATTGCCACATCAACATGCATCATCAAGTGTTTCCGTAATTCTGGATTGGGGAGTTATCAAGATGGTCAATCCACTGAGGAAAAAGAGGTTGACGATTTTATAGAAACTGCAAATTTGGAAATGACCAGATAAGAATTTCAAAACTATATATCCATCGACGACGAACTGATGACCTCTGATGAACTGACCACTAAGATATTGTAGCTGACGTACTAGTGAATTCAGCGGAAAAACATGACGAAAGTGATGAGGACACTGATGAATATAAAGAAAGTGAACCAACAACAACTTGTTCTACGATGTTTGAGTTCGCTGAAGAAATGCAGAACTTTTTTGAAGCGAGGGATGTCAGGGATGATGTTTTCCAGAAGATGAATCTTTTCCGAAGAACAATAGCACAGGAAAGAGACAGGGAACGAGTTCAGAATAAGCTAACAAATTACAATTTTAAATATGTAGGTTAATGAGAAAAATAAATGTTTTAGTAAGAATCTTTTCCTTTAATTTTCTTTCAGTATATTGTTTCTTTCTTTAAGACTGCAGCATTAGAAATGTTTCGTTCGTTTGGGGGGGGGGTTAATTGTCGTCAAATTAAGAAAAGTATTAAATTGATTAATGTAATTAAAATAATAAGTATTAATTAAATTTTAAGTAAAACTTAGTCATTTGACCTCGCAAGTCTCACCCTTCCGGTTGCAAGTCTGCCTTAAGGATCCGTTTATTACGAGGACTAGGATTTAACGAGTAAATAACGGTCCCTTTGTGTTTGTTATAAAAATGCTCGACATATATATATATATTATATATATATATATGTGTGTATGTATTTTGTATGTATATTGTAGTGTAGCTCTACGTGAGCCCGAAAAAAAAAAGGATAGCGGAGGCCTACGTACAGACTATAATATTTATTTAGGAACACAATATTGAAGTCATGATAAATACAGATGGAACGACGAATATCTACAATGAAATAATGATCGATGCAGTAATCAGTTTCCTGAGAGAAAATAAAGAGAGGAGGAAGCTCAGTTGCACTCTCGTCGTTCTGGGATGAGTTCACAGCAGACTCGATTGGTCAAAAATCCTCTGGGCGTCGAACTCTGCTCTTCTTATAGTCGTCTCCGCAAGAATGTTTATCTCAACTGATCGGACAGCTGGTTGATGACGTGGTGTGGAAAGCGAACGTAGACTCCCGCAGGTTCCACGGAAGTTGAAGTAATCACGAGAAATCTCGCCGATCATTATCGATGTCCTGGACAATCCCTTGGAGAACAAGATAGGAAAGTATTGTTGCTTCCTTACAATATAGAGGATTGCTGTCGAATGAAACTCTTTCATCTGGATGCCATTGAAACTAACACTGCGAACACTTCTCCAGGATCCTAATGAATTTCTCCGACAGAATGTTTGAGATAGTCCTCGGTGTCAAGAGTAATCCATTCAGCATCCCATTCTGCTTGAAACAACGTCATTTCACTAGGTAAAGAAGAGCTCATTTCAAATGCTCACAAAAGGCACGATTGCTATTCTTCTACTTTATGCCGTCTTTTCTTACAGTTTTAGTTAAGTCTGTATGAGGAATTTAATGTAACGAGAATTCGTTACTATATATATATATATATATATATATATATATATGCGCAACTCGTTTACCTACAGACTAATTTATAAAATAATTCCCATCGTTAAAATCCTGTATCTGGAACAGTCAGTAGCTGCGGCCATCACTTATCCAGTCGTTCGAAAGACAAATTGAAGCTTTTAGTAAGATTATGCTCTGATTAATGACCAAAATTTCATTCACAGTGGTAGTGATAATTATCCCCACTTTTACATTAGTCCATTATTTAAAGAGATTTTATCAGACTGTAAACATTTGTTTGCTCCGCAACTCACAAATGTTCCTGATAAATGGGGAGCGTATCAGATCAATACCCTTCAGCCCACATGGAGGTTTGACGAATTGATACGTTAAACTTCACAATGGAATCGGAATTAAAATATTCTGTGTTATATTGATTCATTAATATTCCCTTTAAGCTGAATTAATTTTAAACTTTGTATCAGAAAATCCATGTTGTCACTTACGTTTCTTTTATTTGTTTATACAAAATTAGACATTTGTCACTTAAATCATTAACTTTTTTAATTCTCCATTATTTTAACACAACCTTATTAAATCTTTTGTTAGCCAATGATTTCTCTTATAACTTTTTCTCTTTTTGTTTTCGTTATCAATTAAACAGTAAAATGTAAAGAAATGTAAGTTTTTTTTTTCAAATTTTATGTTTACAATTAAATTTTAGAGGTGGTAAATATACTTTCTGTGAAACCATTTATAATCATAGGGAAAATTCCACGTAACTATTTAAATACACTGACATGTCAAGTGTACTTTGATTCCCAGTCGAATAAAATAATTTAAAGTTTAGATAATGTTGAGGAGGCAAATATACTTTCTGTATAACCATTTATAATCATAGGGAAAATTCCATGTAACTATTTAAAGACAATGAAATTTAAAGTGTACTTTGATTTCCAGTCGAATAAAATAATTTAAAGTTTAGATAAGGTTGAGGAGGCAAATATACTTTCTGTATAACCATTTATAATCATAGGGAAAAATTCCATGTAACTATTTAAAGACAATGAAATGTCAAGTGTACTTTGATTCCTAGTCGAATAAAATAATTTAAAGTTTAGATAATGTTGAGAAGGCAAATATACTTTCTGTGAAACCATTTATAATCATAGGGAAAATTCCACGTAACTATTTAAATACACTGACATTCTAAATGTACACTGATTTACAGTCCAATGAAATAATTGAAAGTTTAAATAATTTCGAAGTGGCAAATATACTTTCTGTAGAACCATTTATAATCATAGGGAAAATTCCATGTAACTATTTAAAGACATTGAAATGTCAAGTGTACTTTGATTCCCAGTCGAATAAAATAATTTAAAGTTTAGATAATGTTGAGGAGGTAAATATACTTTCTGTGAAACCATTTATAATCATAGGGAAAATTCCACGTAACTATTTAAATACACTGACATTTTAAATGTACACTGATTTACAGTCCAATGAAATAATTGAAAGTTTAAATAATTTCGAAGTGGCAAATATACTTACTGTAGAACTATTCATAATCATAGGGAAAATCCTATTTAAACCTTTAACGGACAGTGGTTTCGTAGCAAAACCACCTATTAAACATTTTTTTTTTAAACTTTACTTTTTGGAGTACTTTACTTTATCTTTCTATAATAATTTACGGCTCCAGTCTCATACATCTGTGATATACGAAAGCCAATGATGTATAATCAAGAGCTTTTGCAGAGATTCAAGAGCTTTAAAAAAACTTTTTAGAGATATGGATGAGTTTTTGATTATATATATATATATATATATATATATATATATATATATATATATAATATATATATATGTGTGTGTGTGTATTTTAATCGTATATATAAACATACACTTATAAACTCATTTAAAATTGTATTAATTTTCCTCAGCCCGGCATTATTCCTGCTAATTAGAAAGAAGCACATCATTTGTCGTACTTAACTTTTTATTTCATCCTATAAAAAATTGCACAGAATAAAGAGATTGAACCCGATGGTGTCAGAACGCTATCTCTCTAAGTAAATGTAATGCCAATTCTAGACGCTAAAAGTGTATGGAAAAATTCTGAAGCACGTGTATTTGCTTATAGAAAGTAACCTTTGACTGAGCCATCTGTAAAAGCGTGGCGTCTCAGAGGAGCATTGCTGCTGATCGTTACAAATTTTCATAGTTATAACTTCCTAATTAAAATGAAAGCTATATCATTTTCAGTTTTGAATCATAGAAAGAATTTCGGGGTTTCTAAAGAATGAAAACATCCTCGTTTAAATTATGGCTGGGAAATTTTGTTTAATAGAGAAGAAATTAAGATCTAGAATAATGAATGGGAAAAGGGATGATTTTATACGCTTTAGGGCTAGATATTGATATTTTATACATATATATATATATATATATATATATATATATATATATATATATATATATATATATTATATATATATATATATATATATAATTTATATATATATATATATATATATATATATATATATATATATATATATATATATATATATGTATGTATTTATGTATGCATATATATATATATATATATATATATATATTTATTTATTTATTTATATATATATATTATACATTTTATATATTAAAAATACATCATATGTTTTATATATTTTACATATTTCATGCATTTTATATATACATATTATACATTTTATACATATTATATTTTTGATATTTTAAATATATAACAGATGATAGTTCTACATTTAACTTATTTGTTTTTTTTCTATTGAAATATATGTATTTAAACTTTCTGTACTTGAGAAGTCAGATTCAATTTATCTTACTTATCACCTCAAATAAAAGTATCTATACAAACAACACTTTTAAGTTGTTAAGATGTTTATTTATTATGCCTGTTTAAGGATTATCATTTATTGTTCTTCCAGTATAGTTAAACTTTTAAAAAGGCATAAGGTACAAGGGTAGGGGTTATTCAACTAAACCACTTCTCAAACCCTAATTTGGTATCCTCTAAGGCAAACCCTTCTAAGGAATCTAAAGAAAATTTATGTTTTACATATACAAGGCTTATAGATAACATTTATAAACAAATTACATTAAATTTCCATGAATTTATTTTGGTGACCTTTAAAATGTTAACTATTAAAGTACACTGAAATTCCAAATGTACTCTGATTCCCAGTCCAATAAAATAAGTGAAAGTTTAGATATTTTCTCCCCCCCCCACAGTTCTTTGTTTATCCATCAACCTAAGAAACACTTTGCACCCATCTATCTAGAAGGGACAATCCATTGCTCTTTTTTTACACTCTTTCTTGTTCTTTCCAGTCATTTATCCATTAATCGTCTGAAGTCCCGAATTAGAAATTAAACCAGTATACACATTACAAATGATAGTGTGGAATATTGGTAATAATTTGTCTTTCTATAAAATGAACCAAATGTATGCACTTTTTTCGGAAATCGGGAAGAATAGCAATAAAATGTTTTCCTGCTACGCAGCACGAGGGGATTTTCACCGTGTTTAAACTCTTGGGAAAAAGTAAAAACCGTTTCCCCTTATCAGCGTCTTCTATATCCTCTGTACACATTTTTAAATGCTAGTGTGGAATATTGGTAATAAATGGTATTTATAAAATGTACCAAATTTATGCACTTTTTCTGAAATCGGGAAGAATAGCAATAAAATGTTTTCCTGCTACGCAGCACGAGGGGATTTTCACCGTGTTATAAACTCTTGTTAAAAAGTAAAAACCGTTTCTCCTTATCAGCGTCTTCTATATCCTCTGTACACATTTTAAATGCTAGTGTGGAATATTGGTAATAAATTGTATTTATAAAATGAACCAAATTTATGCACTTTTTCTGAATTCGGGAAGAATAGCAATAAAATGTTTTCCTGCTACGCAGGACGAGGGGATTTTCACCGTGTTATAAACTCTTGGGAAAAAGTAAAAACCGTTTCCCCTTATCAGTGTCTTCTATAATAGAATCCTCTGTGCAACGTTATCAGCATATTCCACAGATATCAGCAGTCACTTCTATAGATTGGAAGGAAATTTGCTTGGATAGTTTTAGGTGTTCTTGGATTGTGAGTTCTCGGATATCGAGAGCTATTAGATTAATAGTGAGTATATGCCATGGAATAATGAGAAATCTGTTGTAAAACACAAGGGTACACATTACATTTTACCCACATTAAGAGGGTCCTCTTACGTCGTAGTGTTATTTTTTGATCATCTAAAACGAGATACCAACTTTGCCACGATTTCACCGACTGGCTGAGTGCTCACCATTTGGATATGTACGTTTCGGATATGCATGTGTACACATTTTAAATGCCAGTTTAAATGCCTTTCAATAAAATGAATCAAATATATATCTTTTTTCCGAAATCGGGAAGAACATCAATAAAATGTTTTTCTGGTAGACAGCAACGAGTTTTCCTTCGTATTATAAACTCATGGGATAAAGTAAGGACCATTTCCCCTTAATAGAGTCCTCTATAACAGAGTCCTCTGTGCACCATTATCAGCATATTCCATTATCAGCATATTGCATTGGAAAGTCAGTCCTAAAAGCTTCTAAGCAAAACTTAGAAGCTTGTAGGGCTGACTTTTCATTTTCTTGGAGAATATCTATTTACTGACTGACAAATTAATGAATGATACAAGGAATGTTAGAAAGCAATCAATGGCCTTTTCACTGTGCATTACGTTGCATCATTAATGTGGAAAGGAATCATCCAAAGGGCCACAGAATAGTTAAAATTACTTGAAACCATTCACTTCTCTATATACATATTGTCCATAAATTATTAGACATTATATAGAGTACAAATAAGAAATTCTCTGACAACAATTTTATATAAATGGGGATGAGCATTTAGAGTCTTTCTCAATCATAAAAATAAAAAAAATAGCCGCAGAGTGGAATGGAGAATAAATAAACTTTAACCATACAAGACCCTTCTCAGGTTTTATACATTCCTTGATATGACGAAGTAGGAAACTTTCTAGAAAATTTAAATTTGATTACGAGTATTACAAAAAGGAGTCAAAGATGTTATATTACACACACATCAGCAGTCATGCCTCTAGAGGGGAAGGAAATTTCCTTGGATAGTTTTAGATGTTCTTGGATTCTGAGGTCTTGCCTATCGAGGACTATTGTGAAATCCAAAGGATTAATAACAATTATTTGCCGGGGAATGATGAAAAATCTGTTGGAATCTAGAAAGGTACATCATATTCTTCCCACTTGAATTGGGGCCTCTTAAGCCTTATTTCTATTTTTCTTCATCTTCTATAACTGGATACCAACTTTGTCATGATTTCTCAGACTGGCTGAGTGTACACTATTTGAATATGTACGCTTCTTTGCTTGGACGCTAGTAGAACTGCCTATCCATTTTCTTGGAAAATATCTATTTACTAGCTGACGGATGCTAATGACGAATGCTACACGGAATATTAGAAGGCAAATAATGGGCTTTGCTCTTGCCACATATGCATTGTGCAACATAATAAACGTGGGAAGGTATCTTCCAACGGTTTACAAAATGGTTAATATAACTTAAAACAATTTACACTTCTATATACGTATTGTTCATAAATTATCTGACTTTATATAGAATACAAATAATATGTTCTTGTACAATGATTTTAAAGAAATGAAGATGAGCACTTAGAGTTTTTCTTAGTCAGAAAACGAAATTAAGTGTTAGCAGCAGAACATGGAAAGGAGGATTAATAAATTTTAACCATAAAAGACTCCTATAAGGTTTTATACTTTCTTGATATGACAAAGAAGAAACGTTCTAGAAAATTTAAATTTGATTAAGAGTATTACAAAAAGGACAGTCAAAGGTATATTTAGGATCTCTAATGCAGTCATAGCCTTCTTTGCTAAAATTTCTATCATTTCAAAAATTTAGCCATTTATATCCTGATTGGGACATAACTTCAATACATCTGAGAAGTTTCCATGTTAAGAGTCTATTTTTAGACTCAATATAAAATAAAAAAAGTTTTCCTCTGTTTGAATTATATTTTTCCATGATGATTCATACGAGTCTAACTTTATATTAAAAAATTAGTTCTTTTTATATGAAGCAATAAATTGTAAAAATCTATCATAAAATGCATAAATGTATGTCTTCCTTCTCGACTTTAATCTCTTTGTTTGAACTGCAATGTAATTTCTCTGTGCAGTGATTAGGGAAATATATCATTACCAAAGTAACTCATTGTTTGTTTATAATCATAAAACTATATCTTTGTTAAAAGAAATTTCTATTTGACTCTAAGAAATAGGAGAAAAAAGGAACACGTACCTGCTGGTATTATCCTAAACGTGCAAGGATCTTTCTGAGTTCCTATAACATTCGATGCCCAACATTTCAGAACGCCGTAATCCTGTGGTACCCTCGGGGAAACCGTTACAATACTCCTCGTTCCATTGCTCGTGTACTGATCTAATGAAAGAGGCGTGTCTTTATCTGCGTTGCTAAGAACCCATGAGAAGTTGACTATTGCTGGTGACGCCTCTACAGCACAAGTAACTCCCACTGATTCGGTCCTTCCAACGCCGTAGATACTGCTTCTGACTGATTCGCACACTGGAGCATCTGCAATGGGGAAAAAGTGTACATTGGTGAATCGTTTAACAGTTTTTTCTATTGCAATGGAAGCGAAATATTCTAGTACAGTGGACTCTTAATGTGATTAGTTTAGGACACCGTGATTTTGATAACAATAAACAATATGCAAAATTAGATAAATTTACCCCCTCTTTAATGCACACCTTATATTTATGTACCGTATATTACCATTTAAGGCAGCGGTTCTTAACCTATGGGTCGCGACCCAAAATTGGGTCGCGAAGCACATTTCTTGGGTCGCGCTGAGTCGAACCAAAAAAGTTAGTAATACACCAAATAATAAGTAATACCAACACCTCCTAGAACAAGTTAAATCCTGAAATAGATATAAGGTGCTCCTTGACAAGCATTCAACCGAGGTTTGAAGATCTTTCAAAATGTATTCAAACATAAGGTTCTCAGCCAAATATAAAAGAAAATCATTTACGTAATATCTAAGTTCAGTGATAAAAGATACTAAAATAGTGTAGACGATATTTAAATAGTTTAAAATATGAAATGATTCAATGAGATGTTTAAAGGAATGACGTCACAATGCTAGAAAAGATTGTTATTTTTACCTATTTATTAAGTGATAAATTGATAAATTTGGCAGCCTGCTCTTAACCGGGAAAAATAGGGCTCGAAATAATGGCATTAAACGCTCGAAATGTAGGGAAGTGCTGCACTTCGAACGTTTTAAAGAAGACAATATTTTTAGCTGTGATATGAAGCCTATTTATAACAATCTATTTTAGAATCGGCTAGATAGTTTAGGTACAAGATAAACTTTACTCGCTCTGAATGGATGCCTCTATCCATTCCAAGTCCAACCGCTTCATAAAATCGAGGACAGATAACTTAGGCTATTATTATATAGGGGATTGTTTAACAGTTTGTTCTTTTGTAATGGAAGAGAAATATTCTAATGTACTGTAATTCTACTCAATCCTGACTGCTTCAATCTGGAAATGCTTTGATCTTTTAACATTTTGAAGAGGGTTGTTTGATATATCGAACAAGACTTGAAAGTGTCATAAGCAGGGGCCCGATCAAGTAAAGTTGGGATTCAGGGCCTGGTAGTCTTTCGCTAAAAAAATTAATTTATAAAAGAGGATTCAAACGAATAAGTCTTAAAGGAAAGTTTGTATATTTTTTTATGTTTACATATTTTTGTAGTACAGCCGAATGCCAGAAATCTGTATATCCTCAAGGATGTAAACTCTAACACTTGCAATTAAGTTTTTTATATAAAAAATAAAATAAAATAGCATAGGTAAGATTAACAAAAAAAGGGACTGGAGTGTGTTTTAAGGTAAAATTGTCAACATTTTAACTGTTTTTATTTAATTTCTGAATAAGGTTTCATGAAATAGTACTTGAAGAATTAACAAACATCATTTTCAAATTTTGTTAACCCTCTAAGCGGTTCGCACGTACAATTCTACCAAACCGATGAGTCTTCAAAACGTACAATTTTCGACCTTCAAAAACGAAAGATGTAATGTACTTTTTTGCCAGTGCTTTACCCCATGGAGTTTTGCGGTTGGAGGATCTGGTCGATTGTTTAGGAACTGCACTCCACTTTGACTGATATTTATTAAGAGATGCACCCTTACCCCCGAGGCACAAAGACGCTGATAGCTTTTCATGGCTTTGTAAATCTCTATTTCGAAGTATTTCGTTTGCGGTAACAGATGTATCTCTCATTGCACCACTTAAATATCTTCGATGACTTTCGTAACAAAATAAAAATAAGTCTCTTAAAGAATATTTTATTTGTACTTTTAGAATCCATTATTTCTTATTTTCTTCGAGACTTGACGAGCTTTATTAAAAATTAACAATCTATAACATCTATTTATATATCTATTTATAACCGGAAGTAAAAAGACATTCAACGAGGGTAGGTTTCCCGTATTCCATTCTAGTCGACAAAGGGTGAAGGAAAAAATAATGTAGAACGTTTTGATCACTGACACAGTAAACCTTTAGCGTATTTTTGAGACTAATATTTTTTTTTCTAGGTCTTCCACTCGGATAAATCAAATAGTAAAATTTATTAAAACAAGAACCATATTTTTAGGGGAATACAAAAATTTCAGGCACTAAACCCAGTTCGCCCTTGTACTTAATCAGATTCATAAATATGTCATTGGTTGAAATATGCACCAATAAATTCTTTCCATAATTGTTCAAGCTATTTGGCTGAAAAGGTTCAATTCCTATGTGTAAGTGTGTTGATTGTTCACACGTCATATCGAGCAAAGTGATAAAATCAGAAAAATGCTCATAAGAATAAAGAATTTAAGACTTCCGTCTTTGTCTACGTGAGTACGAAGAAACATACCTATGTGAAAAGGTTTAAGGGATTTTAACTTTAACCTTTAAAAATCCAATTATATTTTTTCATTTTTTTTAAATTTCTGAACTTTTCTGAATCATTTAAAACAAACCGAATTCAAATATTATAATTAGAATCTGCAAACTCTACAATTTTTGTATTTATTATCATAGCTTTTAGGAAAAATTTAAAAAGTATAAAATTCAATTTACTGAAATGGTGTTTTTTGAACTTTCTCTCAATATGAATAAAAAAAATATCTCACATATCGATTTCAAATTTTCACAGTAAATGCATTATAGATCTCTGATGAAACTCCACCATTCGCATCCATTGTTGTTTATTGCATGTAGTATTCATAGCACTTCAAATGAAATTTTTAAATATTATCTAAGCTTTTCTGAAAATTCAATTCCCTGGTGTAATATTTCTGATAACGTTTTATAAATGACTAGGAATTTGCACATGTGGGGGAATGGAACGACTTTATATTTTTCAATAATAGACGTAATTTTAAGACTTCCTGCTTTATCTACGGGAGTACGAAGAAACATATCTATCTGAAAAATGTTTAAGGGGTTTTTATATTTAACCTTAAAAAATCCAATTATTTTTTCATTATTTTTAATATTTCTTGATTTTCTGAATCGTTTAAAACAGACCGAATAGAAATATTATTAGAACCACAAAACTATGCATTTTTTGTAATTTAATGTCATAGATTTTGAGTCAAATATAAAAACTATAAAATTCAATTTACTGAAATGGTGTTTTTTAAACTTTCTCACTGTAGAAATAAAAAAATATATATATATCACTCATTTTCACAATAAATGCATTCACAGATTTTCACAGTAAATGCATTATAGATCTCTGATGAAACTCCACCATTCGCATCCATTGTTGTTTATTGCATGTAGTATTCATAGCACTTCAAATGAAATTTTTAAATATTATCTAAGCTTTTCTGAAAATTCAATTCCCTGGTGTAATATTTCTGATAACGTTTTATAAATGACTAGGAATTTGCACATGTAGGGAATGGAACAAACTTTATAATTTTTCAATAATAGACGTAATTTAAGACTTCCATCTTTATCTACGGGAGTACGAAGAAACATATCTATGTGAAAAATTTTAAGGGATTTTACATTTAACCTTTAAAAATCCAATTTTTTTCATTATTTTTAATTTCTTGATTTTTCTGAATCGTTTAAAAGAAACCGAATAGAAATATTATTAGAACCACAAAACTATACAATTTTTGTATTTAATGTCATAGCTTTTAGGAAAAATTTAAAAAGTATAAAATTCAATTTACTGAAATGGTGTTTTTTAAACTTTCTCTCAATATGAATAAAAAAAAATATCTCACATATCGATTTCAAATTTTCACAGTAAAAGCATTATAGATCTCTGATGAAACTCCACCATTCGCATCCATTGTTGTTTATTGCATGTAGTATTCATAGCACTTCAAATGAAATTTTTAAATATTATCTAAGCTAATTAAAGTTTTAGCATAAAAACGATCAGTCAAAACTTATTTGGAGCAACTAAGCATGAGCCGTATCCCTAGTGAGAAAGGTAAGAGTTGCATTTTAAGTGTGTGCATCAGTAAAATAAATTAAGTTATAAATGTGTGAAATAGTTATAATAAAGAATAAAGTAAAATAAAATAATTACAGGCTTTAAATAGCTTATACGATATGATTAAAGTAAAAAATAAAAAAATACACTAAGCTCTGTCTTAAAAATTTAAAATTTACCGTTGCAAAAGAAAATAATATTTTAGGAAATATATATAATATTTAGGTTTAATCAAATGAAAATTATATTATATACATGCTATATAAATTTCCTGAAAAAATATTAACCGTTTAAACGCAGAATTAAGAAAGAATATTCTAAATGACTTGAAATTTGGTTATTATATTAATTACGAGTGTATGAATACAATAAAGTTTTAAAATTAGGTAAACAAATTTTAAGGGTGTTTTTCGAGATGTTCCTTTATTGGAACATTGACGTGTATCATGGTTATATTTTTGCATATTTTTAAAAGCTCATGAAAATATTTAATTTGATGTCTAATAATTATATTATCTTAATATTTACTGTTTTCTTTATTATCTTTAAATAATGTACAATTGATAACTATTATGAAACTATAGAATTTATGCATTATTGGTACCGGTTTTTTCAATTCTGTTGAATTATAAAATTTCACTTTTTTTCCATTGTACTACAAGTTTTTCAGAATTTCTTTTCTTCTTGGCCCTTGGACCCTGTTTCTGAAATTTGTCTTCATATTACATCTTTTTTTTTTTTTTTTTTTTTTTTTTTTTTTTTTTTTTTTTAAATGACGTCGACAGTTCCCTACATCAAATGGCGTAACCGCATCTAAATTATTTTCATCAATATCTTCTTCATCGGTTATATCACTAGGTTCTTCGAGCTCTAACTGGAAAATATCTACATCTTTCCAATCGGAATCCGAAAGAGTTTCTAGAAAGGCCAGAACATCTTGTAGTGTAAGATATCTTTCAGACATGGTGTTAAATTTATGAAAACTCTATAAATGAAACACATAGAAAGCACGCATGTACATTTTTTCACTGCCGTCCAAGAAAAACTCTACATCAAAGGAAACAGAAAACTATTTCATCAATCATATGCAATAAGACACCTTTAATTTGAAATTGTACTTGTCTTCAAAGGCACAGGTGAAAACCCTCCCCCCCTACACACACGTTTAGCCATCTTACCAAACAAAATTTCTTTTTTATTGTTAGGACTTTACTAAAGTGAACATCAATGTCAAGTGCCAATATTATAATCCTTTCGAAGCATTGCAGTTTTACCTTATGACGACTACATTCTCGCCTCCCTCACCGTCATGAGCTGATAGATTGGCTATTCTTCCGATGTAGCCGAAGCACTGCCCTTTCCATGCCGTATGCTAATTTTATTCTAGCATACGGAGTATAAGAGTGCCTCAAAAGCAACATCATCAGTTCCTGCTTTCGCCCTAAAAGAGCATTAAAGGCTTTAAAGGTGATGTGGCAAGTGGAACATATGGGCCGAGCCCTTCAAACCGGAGGCTTCAGTCAGTAAGCACACAAATAACAACGAGTGAAAAATAAACACATAAAAGAGCAAAGAGATAGAAAAGTGGATTCGTGAGTTCAATCTCTGTCTCCGCTGCTGATCATGTCTTCGACTCTAAATATTTGCTGATAAGGTCGTCCCTTATTTTGTGTTTTTGTTTCAAGCTTCAATTAAAATTTATTTTGATTTTAACTTTGCATCCTTTCTCAGTACCTTGACACCTTCTGACACCCTTTTGTGTTTGGTGGGGTATTTCTTTTTGTTAGTACATGCCTCCCCACCAAAACCTATTTATTTTCTTTAGAAAAGTTGCTATTTTACCATAATGCAAAACAAAATAATGTTTGCAATATCATACAATGCTTTGCACATAAATGAAAAATGAACCATTGAAACGTCAATGTTCCAATAATGGAACATAGCCATAAATACTTAAATTTTACCTTCAAAATTGAAAAATAAAATTTTGCTTTTGTTGTATTCTATTAGGATATGTTGTCTACACATATATTCTAAAGTATTGCTTTTTTTTCACATAAACTGGAATTTGGTAATTTTAATTATAAGGGAGAGTAAAATTGACAAATTATAATGAAATTTAAAAAATTGTAAAAAAAATAAATAATTATCTAAACAAAAAAAAAACTTATCGTAAAAAATACTTTATAATATCATGTTCAAATCATGTAACTGTTTGTAACAGCGATATCGTTAAGATATTCTTACATACGAATTTGTTATTTTAAAAATCACGTTCCATTATTGGAACATTGGCGGTTAAGCGTTTAAAAACTGTTCAGATAACATGAACGTTACATGAACGAAAATATACACAATTTGAGAAGCATGAAGTCGAAGTCCTGTAAGGTTAAATTTGTTTGCAGTAAACAGCTGACAGGTTGTTATTCATAACTGTTCTCAATACTGGAATTTTGTTACGCAGATTGTTTCAACAGGTTCAGAAATAAATTCCTATTCACATACATTTTTTCTGAAAAATTGAATTTTTTTCGATTTAACTTTCGTGTGTCCCCTTTAAAAAATGAGTTTTTTTCAAACGGTCTAATTTTTTAATAAATTATTTCAATATTTTGTGACGCAACACATTTCTTATACACTGGCCTAGTGGATTAACTAAAATCTTTGCTTAATTTACATTTGATAAAAAATTTTGGTCCTTCAAAATCATACATGTAACAAAGAGTTACCGTTGAACCAGCTAGAGCGAAAACAACCTAGAGGTGAAAGCGGAGTGACCCTCCTTCGACCCTATTGGTCAAGAGGGGTTGCTAACCGCGGAGTAGCCCGCTTCGGCCCAGCAACGCTCCCCAAAGAACTTTTTTTTCCTTTTAAAGAATTGAGACACTTTGATATTAAGACATGAAAATAGCTCACACTGTTCTTTGCACCAAAAGGCAACCGAGTTGGCTGGAAATTACCAAACTCAGTACAAAAAGCCAGTTTCTCTCTATCCTCTCGTTTTAGCTGAATCTGGAATAGATGTTTAGAAAATAAAGCTAAACCGAAACAAACCAAATGTAAATTAATTTCTAAAGCTGATTTAGCACCTGGTGAGTTAATAGCTATAGATGTAGTCGGTCATTTGCATAGGTCTTCGGACAATAAAAACTATATTCTTACTATTCTCGACCATTATTCCCGTTTTTTGGAAGCTATCTCCTTGCAGAACATTAAATCCATAGCTATAATCAAATCATTAAACAATTATTTTTCACGTTTTGGCATACCAAAAATCCTATTATGCGATAATGCAAAAAACTTTTCGTCGAAGGAATTCGAGGATTAATTAAATCAACTAAAATTTATTAAACGAAATTCTTCTATTTATCATTCTAATTCTAAAGGAGCTATTGAGCGAGTACATAGATTAATGAAGGAAATTATAGCTGCTATGTGTAACAATACATTCGAGTGGACTGATCGGCTTTTGATATTCAAGCTTGAATATAACTGTTCAGAACATTCTGTTACTCAATTTTGTCCTTCTGAACTGTTTTTCGGTAGAAGATTTAATCTTCCCGACCAAATTTATTTTGAACCAATAAAGGTTAGGAATTATGAAAAATATTTTAAGGCTTTACAGGAACATTTTGTAGAATCTAGAGCAATGGTAAAAAAATGGAACAAAAATATTTTGAACAGCAATCTAAAAATATAAAGGGCCGAACGAAGCTAACATTTCAGGTTAATGATAAAGTTTACTTAGAGCAATTTCAGAATCTAGGAGCTCTTAAAAAGAAATATACTGGTCCTTACAGAATTGTTAAGATTGGAAAGAATGATAATTATATAATTAAAAGTGAAGGTGAGGAAGATAAAAAAGAATTAAAAGTGCATGTTAGTAAAATTTTTAAACAACAGGAGTTAAGCGATCATTTAAAATAACTTAATATGTAATTTTCAGCTCTATATTTTTCCCACTTCTTGTAAGAAGGGTGTAGGTGTGTACCTATTTACGAAGTAACAATGAAAATTAGAAATACATTTACCAACGTAAAGAAATTTTGTAAATTAATTTTGTTTAAAATACTTACTTGAAATATAACAATTTTTTCAACAATCTTGAAGAGTTTTAATGATTGCGCGCTCGTTAGCTGTGTTTTATTTATTGTTGGCTGGTGCAAGATATGTATACAAGATGGATGTAATGCAATATATATTTTGATTGAGTATTGAATACTTAATATTTTAATTTCAGTTTAATGTTATAACTTTGTACTTATTTGCTTCATTGATTAATGTAAAGGAAAAATATATAATTAGTATTAGAGGCTGTATTACATTGTTTTATTAATAATCGCATGTGTTGATTTGAAGAAAATGAAAGTTGTTTAAGATAAAAGAAGTTAAAATGATAATTGTTGAAGTAAAAGTAAACAAATAATTGTGAAAATGACAAAAGATGGGTATTTTTACTTAATAAGAAGGTATTTTAAAATATTTAATGGATAAAATGAAAAAAAAATTGTTGACTTTAATAACATGTACTAATGTAAGAGCAGATGTGTTGAATGACGGTTGTAAAAAGTAAACAAAGAACCAACATTACATTATTGTATATTTCAATTATTTTTATGTGTAAATTTGGTAATCATTGGTACTCAAGCGGGACAAACATGAATTTTCATTGCCATAATTAAAAAAAAAAAATTTCTGCTGAAATTAAATAATGTAATATTTTAGAATATTCTTGTTAAATGTTTATTAAGATTAAATTGTACTATGTCAAATTTTTCGTACAAGAGGGTTTGAAATCTCCCAATGAATGCAATTAATTCTAAGTATTTATTAAAAAAAATGTATATATAAACAAATCATAATTTTACTAATCTAAATTTTGAATGCAAACATGAGTAATATAGAATTAAACAGGGGCCGAAGATTTTTTGGAATATGTATTTTACAGCTACAATATGTTTTACAGCTACAAGACAGTACCAGCAAAAGAAGTTTCACTAGCTGTTCCAGTGGTAATTTTACTAATCTAAATTTTGAATGCAAACTTGAGTAATATAGAATTAAACAGGGGCCGAAGATTTTTTGGAATATGTATTTTACAGCTACAAGATGTTTTAAGCTGTTCCAGTGGTGCAACGAGTCATCCTTTGGTGAATTTTTTTCGCTTCCGAGATTGTGTGATTTTGTGTTTATTTTATCTAAGTTTTATTAACATAATATAAAATTATATAGCCCGCTTCGGCCCAAACTACGAACTTTTTTAGATGATCTGCAGACCCCTTCGAAAGAGCTCAGAAAGAAGCTTGATTTTTACTTCAGAAAGAGTTTTATACCATTTTCTCCTAAGACGCCATTTTGATAGATCTTCAACCTAGTGTGTTCTTTTGCACCATAGAAATACCATGTTACATAGCATATGCCAGTCATCTTTATTAATATTATAAAAACAAATTCAGCAGAAAGAGTTAGTTTTATTTAAAATACCACTAGACTCACGGCCGGCCTTGACGCTATGTCGGCCTCTTCACCACAATACACATTGAATTTTTAACGAATTTTCCTTACCTTTATATCTAACTATGAGTGTAACATCATTAAAAATTATCCAAATTTAAAGCTTTTAGGTAATTTACTAGTAAATACTATCAAAAAGCATTCATAATAATTTTCAACAAAATATTTTAAGAACTTTTTGAGAAATCGCATTTCAAGTTTCACCATTTTATTAAAAATACCGTTCTGAGAAAAACGCATTTGATGTTTATGAAAGCAACTTTAACTATTAAAAAATTAAAATACATGTTTAAAATTCCCCAAGCTTTCTTGCTTGAAAATATTCTAATATCCAAGTTGCTAATTATTAAAAATACTAGAAATATGTTTAAACTAATATTCAGGAAAATTTAAAAAAGTTTTGTCCAAAAAATGTTCTGTAAAAGGTTTTAAAATCACAACTTCTGGTTAAGAAGTCGCTACTTCCGTTTTGTTTTGACAGCTGTCACTGATGTTTAAACAGCTGTAACTTTTCTTTAAAATGCCGTAGTGTCAAAACAAAAACAGATTTAGAAACCTAAAAGTTGAGATTTTGCAATAGACAAATAAAATTGTGATTTTTTGCAAAAAATGTCGTTTTTAACATAGACGGATACCTTAATAAACCTATAAAACTGTTTAATGTACCATAACGATAAATAATCTGCTCATTAAATGGTTAAATATTGAAAAAATCTTTTAGTTACTTACGGTTTATGGTCAGTAACACTGGGTCACTCACAGCTCGTCCTTCGCTGTTGGTTCCAGCACATTGATAAGTACCTTTGTGCTGCGGCCCAACAGATGACAAAATCAAAGTTCTGTTCCAAAAGTTTGGACCAGTTGGGGGACCCAGTGAACGGCCATCCTGAAGCCACTCCAGCTCTGTTATGGGAGGATGAGAATGCACTTCGCAGGTCATACTGACATCAGCGCCTTCTAGTACAGGCACGACATTGTTTAACTTCAAAGACATACGAGGCAAATCTAAAAATACATGAAGAACAGAAATTATCGTAAGAATATTTTAAAATTTTCGAGTAAATTGAATTTTTGTAAGATGCTCTATTTTTGGAATAAACTCGAAAAATATTTCTTTTATCCTTAAGAAACTATCAACAATTTTTATGCTTATTTATTTTTTTCCTGTTTCTTAGCTTCAAGGTTATGTTTTTATCAATGCCTTTCTTAACTTTGTGTACTTTTCCTTTTAACCTTTTTTTAAAGTTATGATACATTAAAATAATTATTATTAAGTAGTGGATCTCATATTTCAGAAATAAACATTTAATTATTTAAAAATAAACTATTTCTATAAGAAAGTATTTTTAAGCAAATAAATTATAATTATTACTAGTAATATTTTAAGGTAATAATCAGTATAAAAATTATATTCAAAGACTCCTTACTTAACTTTAAATTCAGTATTTATATTAGTTCATGGTTTATAAATATATCTATTTAGTGTACAGTTAAAATGTTTAATTATATAATTGCATGAATAAGAAGCAATTTATTTAATTAACGTTACGAATAATTTCAAATATATTAAATGCATTTTTGAGGGAAGAGGAAACAAACATTCAAAACAGCAGAATGTGAATAAAAATACGATGTTCTCGTTGTAATCTTATAGAATCCAACGTAATGGATCTCTTTAAAAAATGAACTTTCTTTCAGACGACAGATTTTATTTCCTTTAAAACCATTTTTTTATTTCTTCCAGTGCTTTAGCTTCGCAAGTGTTAAGTCTTTTTACTGGGTTTGAGCCTCTAAGTTCTGTACCAATGTTCAAGAAATCTAATTATGTAACTTTAAACTTTTTTACATAATATGTTTTTCGCCCAGAAGTAAATGTCCTTTAAGTGAGTACTAGTTTCACCCACTCTGGGTACCTGAGTGATCTTTGTCCTTCCTGGTAGTCTTGAGTTTATCTCTGTAGAGTTTACTCCTTATTCGGTTGACCAACTTAACCTCGAGCCATGACGTACATCAACGGCAGCTTGGTATCTGGTATTCGTTGCTTTGTGACTGACTATGATCAGTAGCACGTTGCTGCTGCTGCCAAATTATGTAAATTTTAATTATTTTTACATTATATATTTTCCCCCAGAGGCACATTTCCTTTAGGTATGTATGGGTTTCACCCTCCACGGGTACCTGAGTGATCTACATTCTTCCTGTTAGTGTTGAGTTTATCTCTATAGAGTTTGCTCCTTATTAGATTGGACCAAATTTACCTCGAGCCATGGCGTACATTTTGTTGGTCAACAGCAGAAGGAAAGCTGTTATTTGTTGCTATTAGACTGACTGGAATTAATAGCAAGTTGCTGCTGCTGTGCGGACTTAAAGTCTGGGTCAGAGTAAAACAAATTCTCTTACATTATATATTTAGTTAATAAATTTATAAATTTATACATTTCATAAATAAACGACATGTTCCATAAGCCATTTTCCTTAAACTCTTCAAAGACTTTCCTTAAAATTTTATATTAAAAAATCCCTATCCTATTTTTATTAAATAATCAGTATTTAATTCCATATGAAATTATGGGTCTTAGTAATGTATTGTAGTTTCAAGCGCATTAACTGCATCCACAAAATACTTTCTTGATCTTCTTATTAGAACATTGAATTCCTTAGATGAAATCATTCGTAAATCCCTTAGAAATTAATTCCTCTAATCGTTTTAAAGAGAACGGTGTCTGAATGCCTAAGGCGCTGATCGTCGCTACTGGATTTCGTGGGTTCAATTCCCTCAGAGATGTTTCTAGTGTTTGGGAATCAGATTCAACCCCTTGATATACAAATAAAAAGTAATTTGATGTGCTCGAAAAGTACTCTTTAGTTCTTTGATACATTTAGTTCTGGCTCATGTAAACAATTCTTTGCAAGATGACAAAAAGAGCGTTTAATTTTGAAATTTGCATTTCTTTGTAAGATTTAATGAGGTTTATATATGATTT
>CM063509.1:94281981-94284481 GCA_032207245.1 Pardosa pseudoannulata | reverse complement strand
AGGTAAAATTTTTTTGAAATTTCCTTGTGTGTGTTTATCCTTAAAATATTGAAAAATTATATCCGGGATTAAGAAAAAGTAGACATTCGAAAAAGTAGTAATGCTAAATGGATATTTGTGTACTGTCGTAATATTTTGGTAATCAATTTTTGTAATAACTTAAATTAAAATAGGAATTATGATTCTTAAGAGAACATTTTAGAATTTTAAGTTATAGTGATTATGGGATATTATTAAATTTATTTTAGCAAAATTTCGTTGTTAGTTTAAATTTTTTTTTCATTTTCATAACTTTTATTGGATTTATCATTCAATTTACTATGATCTTAATATAACCATCATACTAGTATTTGAATAGTGTAATTAAATTTCATATTTAATCATGTTTTTAACACTATTTAGAGCAATTTTTAAATGGATAGTTTCTTTTCAAATGAATATTTTGTGTCTTCTTTTTTAGAAAAAAAATATATAAAAAGAAATAAGCTTTTTGGATTATGTAGAAAAAACATTTTTCTGTGCTAAAAGAATATATAGCCTTTGAAGCAAAAATCCTTTTCTTTATAACATATTTTTAGTGTTAAAAATTAAAAAAAATATATTTTTCATTTCATAATAAACTTATTATAAGTTTTTTACAAGATTTTAAATTCTAATCCAAATATAAAAAATGCCCCAATCTCTAATATGTTAAAAAATCATAAAATAGAAGTTTTCTACCACTATATCTGCTCATTTCTTTTAGAATAAGTCTTTTAATTTCCAATAAGCCTTTTTTGGACAATTAAAGTTGACGACGCTTATAAAACATGTATAGCTTACAAATCTTATCGAAATTAATAGCATAAAATAAATGCATTGTTAGTAATTAATGTATTTTTAATGTGCTCATAGTTCTTTTGTTAAAAAAACATTGTATTTGCTTTTGACAAATGGTAGCATTTCGTGAACATAATCGATTATTGCATAGCAATGCTTATAAAAAAAGGGAAAGATTGTTGATTATGTAGAAGAAACAAATTTTGCGAATTCACTCACAAAAAAAAATGAATATTTCTTTGAATATTTGTATAATTTAGATACGATACTTTCCAACACTGCTTTGTCCAAAGAGAAAATAATTCTTTTTTTTTGGTTGAAGAAAAAAGACAAAAGAACGTCTACATAAAAGAAGAAAAATTGAAAATGAGATTCATGCGTGTTACAAGTTCCTTCTTCAAGAGTGAAAAATTCTTTTTTTTTTCTACTATTTTTTTGTAATCTCATCTTTATTGATTCATTGCTTTGCTTTTGCTTCTAAAAATAAATAAGTTTTGTTTCTATGAAGGATTACTGGGGCAGAAAGCAAAAGTCTAACTTTATTTTACACGATCCTAGATTACACTTAATTATTTCTCAAATAAGCAGCGATTTTGGTTAAATTCATCCTCGACTGATGATACATTGCTGCTCTTTTTTCATTGTGATGGCACATAAATTTCAGTTAAGGAATTATTTAAGAGATAAGAAATTATATGTCCGTGAAAAAAATTCTAACTGCATAAATTGTTCATGCGTATGATTTGGATGCTAGACAACGTTTAGTATTCATGATGATTTAAGTGATTTTTACTTTTGTTTAACATCTGACTTCCTATTAAATAAATATCAGAAAGTATAAAAACAAGAAATGTTTTTATATTTTCAGAAGAAAAAACAAGAATTCTTTCAATGCTCTTGTATACAGATTTTATAAGGTCATTTAAAATTAAATAATTTTTAGAGTTGTTACTCAGTACTTTTCTTTCAAATCGTAATAAAAATGGCAAATCTTAGTATTACGTTGTATAGCCGTAATTTTACAATGTCACGAAAAACAATCGCCAAACTTTCTTCTTAACTTTCAGATCTTCACTTTATGAATTACTCATGTGATTATTTTACACTACCACATATGAATGAACAGTACAGTACGTAATTTAATCTGGAAATTTAAATGTGATATCAATAACGGTGTGGTGTTGTTATAATAGCTAAAAAAATTGTATTTCAAACGTTATGTCTTCGAAATGTTCAGCAAATCTTCAATTTAAACTTGAATATCTACTATTAAATATTTAGAGTATTTAACTAGATTGTTAAATTCTCCCAATATTTAACACAGATCCGCTATTTTGGCTGGTTTTCGGGTTAAGTTTAAGTTTTGGTTATTTTGGTCTTAAGAGGAAGGCGGATTAGGAACTATTTTTTATTCAATCTATTTAAACACCTAGTGTGTTATTAATAATGCATGCATTTCATTATGATAGGAATTATCAAGAAAATTATTTATTTTGAAAGCTAGTAAAAGAAAGGAGCATTATTAAAATGCTCTAGGCACATATATTTTACATGTAATATAAATACTTTAACTTATAAGGTAGCTTTTTACCTTTACTATAAGGCTCTTGCTGTTGTAAACATTAATAGAAAAATAAAAGAAAACAATGATGATAGTAAAAACTTCAATTTTAGTGCTCAA
>CM063509.1:94264481-94266981 GCA_032207245.1 Pardosa pseudoannulata | reverse complement strand
TCTTAATTTCCATTTTATAATAATCCTATTTTCCCATCCATTAAATTTGAAATATCAAGTTTTTCTTTAATTGTCGAACCCCGAAATTCTTCAAAGCTAAAAATAATATTGCTGGCATTTTAATCAGAAAGTAATACCTCTTCCAGTAAAAATCTGTAACTATTAACAATAATAGTCATCCTGGACGCTACACTTTTCAGATGTCTATAATCAAAAATCACTTTTTTGAGAAATTAATTGTTGTCTACAGAATTTTTCCCTAAGACTTAAACCCGCGTGGTCCTTCTTGGTTCTTTCTCACTAAAGGTTGGCGTTATTTCTTCCAGGAATAATCTGTAACCGTAAACACTAATAGTCATCCTGAAAGCCCCAATATGGCAGATATCTATAATTTATCAGCTGTAATTTTAGTCGACTCTATAGTTCAAATTATATTAAAATTTCACTCGAATGTCTTTAAAATTAACAGAACTCTCGTCAATTTATTGAGCTCCTTTTAACAGTTCATGAATGAAAACTATAAAGGATTCACAAATTTTATTTTTAAACACATTTTTACAAAAATGCTGGATTAAGAATTAAATACCTATTTATCCACCAGTGTATTACATTTGTTTAATATATCTCAACAGCCATTTGGTATTGCTATTTTTTCATTATGTAAGAATATCAGATTGCAGAAATCTCTAGGGCAATACAGACGTCATAACGGATCTTCAATAGACAACTTTTTCTTATAGGTTTTTGTTATCCTTGATTATGAAAACATTTAAATCTACAATAATTGTCACTTATTACTTTTTCTTCTTCAGCAAATCATTATCTATGGTATCTCTCGAACATTTCATGGATTTGTAATTAAGGATGGCTTGTTTCATCCTGCTCGCAGAGTCAAACCGTATAGTGTTCTTTAAACAATATAACATTTCATTTTGGTTTTTCCTAGACAAACCTCGTATCATTTGAGAATACGGTCTGAAATAAGTTCCCCTAGATAATTTTGACCTCGAAATCATAACTAACCATTACTTTTTTTTTGAGTATTTTCCTTCAATATGTTGCCAGGAACACTTACGGAGTTGCAAGCTAGTTAAAATTCACTTGAACTGAACAAGAAAATTACATTTAGAATGAAAAATACGCCCATGGTAATTAAAGTTAATAACATTTTAGTTAACCTGTTAACGTGCACGATCGATTTGTCTCGAGCGAGCTACTGCTAAACTCTGCACACTTGATATAATAGAGCGACGTTGTACTTATGTTGCTATAAATTTTTACACTCAAATGCAATCGAGAAGGGGAAATAACAGCGTGAAAGCCAATAAAAAGCAATCGTTTTATGATATTTATCGTTTACATGCGATTAAAGCTGTAAATACTTACTTATTCAAGTATAAAATATATATTTTTTTACTTATCACCTACGACTTATCTCTTCCTTGTGAGCCACTTTCCGACAGCGTATTCAGATTCAAATTCTGATTTGCTCATTTTTATAATATATATTTTACCAAAATATAATGTAAAATAAAATACAATTGTTAACTATTTTATTACTATTCTCTGGCTGAAAAACATCCTTGACTCCAGGCGAAACTTTATATACTTTATTCTTAAGATATGAAACATAAGGGTTTCACATTTGATACCTACGCATCAATGAATGACACGTCATACTGCCAACTGGTACATTGCCTAATAATTGGACAATATACACTTTCGACAATAATAATAATATTCTAAAAATTAAAAATCATACCAATTATTTAAATATCCAATATACTCAAATTTTGAATATTTTTATATTTTTGTAATTTTCTTGATAAGACAACGTTCTAAATTTTGTTTTTACATTAAAAATTGATTTTGTTAGGCTGGCCTTTTTTTATAAAAAAAAAACTGCATTAAGGAGTTAAACAATGAAATTGCAATGAAAATAATTAACTAGATAATCCAGGTAAAAATATCTAACTTTATGTTGAATGGCATAAAATTTTTGATTCTACTTTAATCTCAAATAACTGATTTCTCTATTTATATACCTCTGGTCGTTAAGCATCTTACTTAAACACGAAGTTCACATTCTATTACATGCACTTAACTATACATTTAACGATCATTATAGTTTGTAAGACACGATAGATCTATGGGGAATTTAAGCTAAGGGTAATTTTATGTGTCTGGAATTGATAGAGTCTGTATTCGATGAAATGGAATTGTATTTTAAGACCTTACCTCCTTCCCCTTCGCATATAAGAGACACAGGCTGCCCTTCATTGTAAGGTCCAATAACTCCGTGCAGATGCTGTCCAAATTCATCCATAATAATGGCTTCTCTGGGAGGAACTGAAAGCAAAGAAAACATTATCAATCAAATTCATAGTTCATAAGTCCCGTTAAACGACAAAATTTATTGTGCTGTGTTCAAAGACTAATGGTAGTGAGGAATGGTAAAAGTCATTCTTTTATACTGAACGAATCGAGTTTGAATTATTTC
>CM063509.1:94256981-94259481 GCA_032207245.1 Pardosa pseudoannulata | reverse complement strand
AAAAAATCTTTTTAAATTTTGTTCGCTATTATCTTCAAAGTGTTATCAATTATTGTTTTTAAGATAACCTTAATGTTAACTAATTCCAATATTTGAAGACGAATGAATAAGTGATTTGTGGCACTGACGATTTTCATTTATGACATGAAATGCTAAGATATTGCAGTAGAGATATGTCACAGGAAACAAACGCATCATAATGAGGCAAGAAATCTTTCTTCTGAAGACGCAAAGGGGATAATATATGGTACCAAATTCGCATCTCTTGCGACCTCGTGTCATTATATAACTCTGAAGTCGCTTTTGACATATGTTGACCGCAGTATGAGCACATACAATTTTAAATTTTGTAAACGTTTAATGGGATTATACACTATATATGATTTTCTAACAGGAAAAATAAGTGTTAAAAATAAAAAGTAAGATGCTTGAATTTATATACTGAAGAAAATATAAGTATTACGTAGATAAATAAAAAAATATTTGTTAACAGTATTATATTAATTAATTTTTTTGATTAAATAAGAAAGTTCATGTGCAAAGACATTGAAAACGAGCAATGTTGATTCAGACGAGAAAATCTATGATATTTGTGCTGAGGATATTTCATTTAGTAATCAAAAATGTAGATTGCTTCTAGAATATCAAGATTAAAAAAAAGGAACATTTGAGGACCTGATTATTATATGACGAATAAGTCGTAGTCTGCTAAGATGACGTCCAGTATAGTAGCACATTGACGTTTGTAATCGTTCAGAACCAGTTTTAAGTTGTAGACACGTGGCCGGTATCTACTGTTTGACCCGTTGCCCGGGGAATATAATTAAGAGAAACGTGCCAAAAATTGAAAAAAAAAATCATTTTAATTTTGTTCGTTATTACCATTAAAGTGTTATAAGTTATTGATTTACGATCTACCAATACTAGCTATTCCAATGTTTGAAAATGAATGGATAAGTTAATGATTTTTGGCAGCGAAGATTTTCATTTATGACATGAAATGCTACTATATTGCAGTTGAGATATGTCACAGGAAATATACACGTTATAATGATGGCAGAAATATTTCTTCTACCACTGCAAAGGGGGTAATATATGGTACCAAATTCACATCTCTAGCGACTTCTGTTGTCATTGTATGACTCGGAAATCGCTTTTGACATATGTTGACAGCAGTATGATAGTTCCCATTGACGTTTGTAATCGTTCAGAACCGGTTTTAAGCAAATGCAGTTTTTACTGCTTAAACCTTGCCCGTAATAATACATTTGAGAAAAAAAAGTGCAAAAAATTGAAAAAAAATTTTTAATTTTGTTTTTGCTATTATCATCAAAGTATATATTTTTTACTATAACCAATTTATTCCAATGTTTTTGACAAATTGATAAGTTAGTGATTTGTGGCACCGATGATTTTCATTTATGACATGAAATGCTACGATGTTGCAGTCGATATATGAAACAGGAAAAATACACGTTATAATTATGCCAGAAATCTTTCTTCTGGAGTATCAAAGGGGGTAATATATGGTACCAAATTCACATCTCTAGCGACTTCTGACGTCATTATAACTCCGAAGTCGCTTCTGAATATGTCGACCGCAGTATGATAGTACCCATTGACGTTTCTAATAGTTCAGAACCGGTTTTAAGCAGTAGATACTAGGCCGGTAATTACTGCTTAACCACTTGCCAGTGAAATATATTTGAGAAAAAAGTGCCAAAAATTGAAAAAAAAAATTATTTTGTTCGTTATTATCATCAAACTGTTACAAATTATTGCTTTTACGATAACATTTCCCTAATGCTAGCTATTTCAATGTTTGAAAATAAATGGATAAGTTAAGGATTTTTGGCAGCAAAGTTTTTCATTTATGACATGAAATGCTACGATATTGCAGTCGAGATATGTCACAGGAAACAAACGCATCATAATGCTGCCAGAAATCTTTCTTGTAAAGCAGCAAAGCGTATATGGTATCAATTTCACATCTCTAGCGACATCTGGCGTCATTATATGACTCGGCAGTCACTTCTGACATATGTCGACAGCACTATGATACCAACCATTGACGTTTGTAATCGTTCAGAACCAGTTTTAAGTTGTAGACAGGTGGCCGGTATCCACTGCTTGACCCCTTGCCCGTGGAATATAACTGTGAGAAACGTGCAAAAAGTTAAAAAAAAATCTTTTTAATTTTGTTCGTTATTACCATCAAAGTGTTATAAGTTATTGCTTTTACGATCTACCCAATACTAGCTATTCCAATGTTTGAAGACGAATAGATAAGTTAATGATGTGTGGCAGTGAATATTTATATTTATGACATGAAATGCGACTATATTGCAGTCGAGATATGTCACCGAAAACATACACGTTATAGTTTTGTGAAAAATATTTCTTCTGACACATCAAAGAGGGTTATATATGGTATCACATTCATATCTCTAGCGACATCTGACATCAGTATATAACTCGGAAATCGATTCTAACAATATGT
>CM063509.1:94241981-94246981 GCA_032207245.1 Pardosa pseudoannulata | reverse complement strand
GCATATATATACTTGATAGTTTGTAAACTAGCACATAGTTTGTCCACTGTAGGTGAAACTTATCTCTTATTTACGGAATTAGGTACTACATAAAAACAGCATATTTTCCCTCTGATATAGTCATCAATTATTCTCAGCAAATAAGCTGAGTTTACTTCTTTTTTACTCGTCACGATGATTTCCTGAAATTAGTTTTTCAATCAGTGGAAAACACGTGACCAGCCCCGGCAAAAGAACCGCGAAACCAACAAAACTTGGCCAACTACCCATCAAAGCTGATTATTTCCTTTCATTTTCTCCAGGCCGAGTAAAACCGTGATAAACAAATCGTGCTGACACATTCTGTTTCGCCCGAGTTTTCTCGGGATAATAGTTAACTACAATATATACGAATCCGAGATAACTCGGGATAATCAGGCAAGCTGTTAAAATACATTCTTATATGGTGGAAATAACTTCTTAAATTTTTCAAACATTTTCTGTATATAAAATAATTTTCAAAACTTGCTGTATTTTAAAATCAATTTAATAGGTCTAATATATTAGAAAAAAAATTACAGAATTTCTTGCTAGGCATAATATTAATTATTATACCTAGAAAATTTATAATTTAACTCGAGCTTTAAAAAATGAGTATTTATTAATAATGATTATTGCGAGCGTTTTGTTAATTATAATATGATTTAATATGTTACTAATGAAATTAGGATCTGTTTAATAGAAAGAAAAACAGTGATCTGAAAAATGTTAAAGCGGGTTTACATCACTTTGCTTCTACATAGCATACTACAAAATTTATCACTATTATGATAAAAAACTTCTTGCATATCTCCAACAAATATTAAACTTCTTCTATGTTATCAAACATATTAGTAAGCAGATACGATAAATCATGTATAAGCATACATATACTTAATAATTTGTAAACTAGCACATAGTTTGTCCACTGTAGGTGAAACTTATCTCTTATTTACGGAATTAGGTACTACATAAAAACAGCATATTTTCCCTCTGATATAGTCATCAATTATTCTCAGCCATAAGATGAGTTTATTTCTTTTTTACTCGTCCCGATGATTTCCTAAAATTAGGTTTTTAATCAGTGGACAACACGTGGACATCCCCGACAAAAGAACCACGAAACCAACAAAACTTGGCAAACTACCCATCAAAGCTGAATATTTCCTTTCATTTTCACCAGGCCGAGTAAAAATGTGTTAAAGTAAATCGTACTGATAAATTCTGTTTCGCCCGAGTTTACTCGGGATAATAATTAACTACAACATATACGAACCCATGATCAGGTAAGCGGTTAAAGTAAAAAACTGTAAGGATTTGCCTTCCGGAAGGATGTCTTGGAAAAAGGTTATTGAGAAGGCCAGGACCCTTCCTAGGTCGTCATGCAACTGAAGAAGCGGAAGAAGAAATTCTGATAGGGTCAAAACCATGTTACTGTACCTACTCACAACCACCAGCACCATGTCGTATGTCTGCCCTAGCTCTTGTGAAGCTATCATGCAACTGAAGAAGGAAGAAGAAGAAAGTTTTATAGGGTCAGAACCATGTTACTGTACTTACTCACAACCGCAAGCACCATGTCATATGTCTCTGTCCTAGCTCTTCTGTATTCGACCCGACATCTGTAGATGCCTTCTTCCTCTTTTCGGATGTCATTTATCCTGAGGTAGGCCGGGACCGCCGACGAGTTGAAGAAAGCCCTGGTCACCATGTGGGATGCTGGGAAGTGCGTCGCTGATGGCAGTGGCATGTCTCGGGCATCGACGCTGTACAGTGGACTGCCGGACTCGTCTCTGTGCCAGAGAACTAAGGACACTTCATCTTCCGTCGCGCTGACATTCAGATCGCATGGCAGTTCGGCCGTGTGCCCTAGGAGGAATGTGTAGGTCGGGATACCTGGAATGATAAGTTACATGGATTAGAGACTTATATAAAGCATACGTTGTAAAAATGGTATACATGTATATCATTAATATTAATAATAATATACATGTAATAGTAATTAATACGGTGACCCTCATTTTTCGCTGTTAATGGAAACCAAACCTATTGCGAAAGCTCAAAAACCGCGAAGTAGGATTTGCCCCTAGACATTTCGTGTATGCGAGTACACCAATGTTTTAAATATGTAAACAGTACTTATACTTTACTCATTTAAAACAAAAATTCAAACAGTATACGAATTTACTTAAACAAGTCAATGCTAATTAATAAGGCTAATTACAAAACCGTATAGAGTAATAAACATTAATCAACATTGCTTTGTGAGAGAGGTGAAGAGTCTTGTGTTGGTGGTGGAGGAGAGGTTCTCACTTGACTCGTGGGAGTTTTAGGTTCACTGGGAGACTGTTCTGCTGGAGGCGCTGACGGTAGAGCCAGGGGGCTTTACCTTGGAGAGAAACATGATGATGGGCAGTTGTTGTCTTTGTTTTTCCTTTTCCTTCGAAATTCCCTTCTACTAGGACATAACCCCGTCAACGCGATTGCTGAACTCGACAGCTCGAACCATATTGTCATCAATGTCTTGTGCATCATTTACTTTCTGTTGGAAGATACTTCTTAGCCAAAACACAAATCAGTTTTTTTTACCTGCCTCATAGTGTACTTTACAATTCTGGAAAATTGAAAATTTCAGACGGGATCAATTAAATTACCGTAATTGGTTGGTTTATGCTACTATATGAAAATTCTTATAGTTTAGATATCCAGGTGAAGTATCCAAGATTACTTTAAAATGCTATTTTCTGTAGAAGATTAAATAATATCAATGGATTTTTTAATGTGTTTCACAAAATGGTATAGTAAGGTATTATGTTTATGTATTAGTGTATTATATAATTATAAAGTGCTATGACTGTCATTCATATTCAATGCACTACAATGTAACTGTGTTTGAAATTTAAACAAACATACATGTAATAGTAATTAATATAGTGATAATAATTGGTAATAGCAATAATAATAATAGCAATAATAATTAGTATACATGCAATAAAAATTATCAATGTTAATGGTATACATGGGTACAATGTATTTTTAATAATTATTAGATACCCTAATTTGTTGGTTTATGCTACAATATGTGAATTGTGTTACAGTGTAGATATCCAGGCGAAGTATCCAAGATTATATTAAAATGGCATTTTCTGTGGAAAATTAAATAATATCAATGGATTTTGTAATGCATTTTACAAAATGGTATAGTTATGAATTAAGTTTATGCATTAGTGTATTATATAATTATAAAATCTTATGATTTTCATTTATATTCAATGCACTTCAGTGTAACTGTGTTTGAAATTTAAACAAACAAACATGTAATAAAAATTAATATAGAGATAATTGGTAACAGTAATAATAATAATAGCAATAATAATTAGTATACATGCAATAAAAATTATCAGCGTTAATGGTATACATGGGTACAATGTATTTTTAATAATTATTAGATACCCTAATTTGTTGGCTCATGCTACAATATGTAAATTGTGTTACAGTGTAGATATCCAGGCGAAGTATCCAAGATTATTTTAAAGCGCTATTTTCTGTGGAAAATTAAATAATATCAATGTATTTTCTTATGAGTTTTACAAAATTGTATAGTTATGTATTATGTTTATGTATTAGTGTATTATATAATTATAAAGTTCTATGATTTTCAATTGTATTCAATGCACATCCATATAATTGTGTTTGAAATTTAAACAAAATTAAATGTATTCCCCTCTTTTTGGTGTTTTAAGGTATTACACAAATATTTCTAGAATAATTGTTCGTTTGGAATGAAACATATGTGTTTGTGTTGATAGCTGGAATCGGGTCGTTAGCATTTCGAATCACCCAGTTGCAGGTCTGCAACATATTTAAAAATAGATTTCTCAAATAGTGAACTTTTAAAGGACGGTTTAATTGATTGTTAACGATTGAAAATGTCTTAGTTGACAGAAATCCATAGAACGATATATTTCATAATTGCATTAAATCATATAATTAGTAAAATGAAGTAAAAACGCAGTATTATTATTATTTCTCTGTAATATCATTATCTTTCAAATTTAATTAAATGAATGCTATTCAGGATAATTCTAAAGATTACATTATTTCTTAACATTTATCTACTTATGTTTATACAAATTATTAAAATTTCTTATTTGTTAATTAGTTGCTTAAATATTTTTATTTAAGTGAATTTACACTATATCTCAATTTCGTTAACACATTGTATGCGGGACACGTCCTTTTAAGTTTTCTGGCGATTGATACTTGAGCACGGGACACGTACCAGTACATTTTCTGACGACTAATACTTGAGCGTCGGTCGCTTACTAAAACGTGATAGTGTAACAACATGGTTTGTTTGTGGGTACAAAAATAAAGGTTTATACAGGAAAATGAAACCGAATGTTTTTGACTACTACATAGATTCTGGAAAACTTTAGACAAATAGAAACTAGTTTTTACAGTATTAGTTTTATGATTACACTTTTCATTTTTTTTATAATGTAAAAATATTTATACATAACATAATTCGAAAAAAATTAAAACTGTATATTACTATTTCTATTTGATTTTTTCATATTTACAATACTATTATAAATTTATACCGTAAAAAAATATATTTTGTATACAAAAAGTTATGGTTGATACTTATATATTTCTATTTATTTATTTGTTTATAAATTTCAATATAAAATCAGAGAAGTTGGTGAAAAAATTAAATAATTTTCAATCTATTGCGATTTAACTGAATAACTATATTTTAGCGCAAAAAAAAGCCGCTCCGAAATGTACCCGCACAAAATGTGTTAATAGAATTATATTAAATATAAAAACAACAATACTTCAGTCCAGTTAGTTAAATCAGATACCCATACACTCTTTTATACGTAGAGATTTTATACATACAAGGATATTAGCAATTTATTAGCGATATTTTGACGATCCACAGAAACAAAAATTGTTATATACAAAAATATTCAAAG
>CM063509.1:94229481-94236981 GCA_032207245.1 Pardosa pseudoannulata | reverse complement strand
TGCATAAATCTTTTAAGTATTCCCAATTCTTTCATTCAGCATCACAATATCCACAAGCTTAATTTGAAACCTCTAAGTGATTCCGAGATACATTAAATATTTATGGCCCTTTTATGTGAAGAACATACTTGGGTTTTGCAACGGCTAATCCGAAATTTCCATCTCTTCAAATGGCTAAGCATATTTATATTAAAACCTAAATTTTATTTTCAAATCTAATGCCTTAAATACTTTAACGAAATCTTACTTTTCTCAGAGTTTAAAATTTAAATGATCTTTCAATGAATTTTTTTTCTAGTTTTTAAATAAAATTGCTTATTTATAACAAGGATTAAAAAAAAACTGTTTTAGATGTAAGTGGATTTTAGCTAAGAGATTTAAATGGATTTATTTTGCTTCTATAAACTTATGAAAAGATAAATGTTATTAGTATTATACATTTTAATTCTTTATATAAGTAAAAGTTGTGATTTTGTTGCACGATAATAATGAAATTCATATTTATAAATTATTTCAAGTTATATTTATTTAAAATGTGTTCTAATGATAATTTTTTTTATAAAATCCATTTTTATTTATACGTTTCTATGTATCTTAAAGACAAAATTTAATTTATGTCAATAAACATAAATTCATTTTTTGTACACAAAAATTAATGAAGATATTTAAAATGCATAAAAAATTAACAATACTTTGAGTAAAAGCTAAAATTAAAAGTGTATATATTTAAATGTTTGCAGTGCCTTTAATCAGATTTGCTGATTACGTTGGGTGATATCTTTTGTGCCAGAGTTCGTTTGGAATTCCACTGCGGCATGGATGTTCGAAGCCTTTAATAAATGGTATGAATTTCATAGGGTGGTGATCTTTTGTATAGATTTACTTGTTTGGAATCAAATGCGGCATGATGGTCGAAGCCTTTATCACCCCCGAATATTTGCTGATTAGATGATATCTTTTGTACCAGAGTTCGTTGCGCAATCCCACTGCGGTGGATGTTCGAAGCCTTTTGGAATGGCTTAAAAATTAGATCCCGGTCTCATTTCCTCGCGTTGCAAAAAAAAAAATATAAATATAAATACATATTAACATTCGAAACGAAAATGAAAGAAAAACTGTCTTAATCAATAAATATATTGGTTAGTTCTGGTTTCCGTCGAGAAATATCGGTTTCAATTTTCGGTTCATTTCCGGTTTCGTTTCATTAGTAATAATGGTTTTGAATTTTCAGTTCATTCCGGTTCGTATCGTTAGTAATAATGGTCTTCAATTATCGGTTCAGTTCTAGTTTCGTTCTCTAGTAATAATGGTATTCAATTTTGTTCACTTCCGGTTTCGTTTTCGTTAGTAATAATGGTTTAGTTTTTATGTATTCATTTATATAAATAAATATATTATAAATAATATATTTATATATATCAGTGTGTGTTGTCGTTTTGTATATTAAAATCCTTTTCTTTTTAATATTAATTTCTTTGTTCGATAAAGTGAGTTAGGGATTTGCGCGGTAATCTGATTTTTTTCCTCCAGACAAGCTATAGACTTTTTTCGTACTACTTTAGCCAATATGGTTTCTCTTTGAACATGGGATTTTTGTATTAGTATCAATTGTGCTTAGGGTTTATTCGTTCTTTTTACCTTAGGAATCTCTACTTAAGTGTTGATCACATTGTCTTTGCACGAAGTAATAAGTTATTTGCTTTGTACGTTCATGTTTCGTTCTTAGAAATAAACTGTGTTATGATTTTGAATGTCTCGTCCTATTCATATATAAATATATATATATATATATATTTATATATATATATATATATATATATATATATATATATATATATATATATATATATATATATAATATATATATATATATATATATATATATATATATATATATATATATATATATATAATATATATATATATATATTATATATATACTATAATATATATATATATATATATATATATATATATATATATTTATATATATATTATATTTATAAATATATATATACATTGTATAGTCATTATATATAATATATATTATAATATATATATCATAGTATACAAATATATATATATATATATTATATATATATTATATATAAATTATATATATATATATATATATATATATATATATATATATATATATAATATATATAATATTTATTTATTTATATATATATATAATATATATATATATATATATATATATATATATATATATATATATACTATATAAATATTATTTATAAATATATATATATATAATATATATAAATATATATATATATATATATATATATATATATATATATATATATATATATAAAATATATATATATACATACATATATATATACATATATATACATATAAAATATACATATATATAAAATAATATATATAATATATATATATAAATATATATATATATATATATAAATATATATATAAATATATATAATAAATTTATTATATATATATGTATAATATATATATATATATAATAAATATATATAATATATATATATATATATATATATATAAAATATTATATTTATATATATATATATATTATGCATTCTTAAATAATTTACATAAGTATAATTTTTAACTTTCAGTGGTCATAACTTACCTCTAAATGAAGTAAAAAAATAGATATCTATCGACGTCAGTATATAGCTAAAAATCTTATATTTATAGACATAATACAAGTAAGAAATGTGCTTTTATAGACATTGCATTTGGTCTTATATCATAATATCATAAAAGATTATTTGTAAGAACATCATATTCCTGATTACGGGTAAAGAATATAAAGAATCTAAATTCTCATTTCAAAAATATCGATGTTCAAAAGTCAAATGCTTTTCTGATTTATTAACTATACGATCTTATACATTCGTACTGTATAAACTTTTAAAAGTTCTAAAAAAATACTAAATTTTGAACATAACAATGAGTACTCTTATATCTAGAAATTCCTTGTAAATAAAAATAAATTTAAGTCAAATCATACAATATAATATCTTACTCAAAAAATGATTTCGCAAGAAGAAATGACCTAGCAACAATGAAAGATCAAACACATATAAGTTATGTAGTATTGACAAATCAGAATCTGATTTGAAAAGTTATGAGTACACTTTTCAAATACTTAGTCATTATTATTAATTTAAAACTTTACATTAAAAATTTCTAGGATAACATTTCACGAATAAGAATTTCTCTTCGCGAAATGCCATTTTAGTTTGACTGCATAAATCTGGAAGTTAATTCCCAATTCTTTCGGGGATTCAGCATCACAATATCCCCAGGCTTAATTTGAAACCTCTAAGTGATTCCGAAAGTCATTAAATATTTATGGCCCTTTTATGCTAAGAACAGACTTGGGTTTTGCAACGGCTAATCCGAAATTTCCATCTCTTCAAACGGCTAAGCATATTTATATTAAAACCTAAATTTTATTTTCAAATCTAATGCCTTAAATACTTTAACGAAACTCTTACTTTTTCTTAGAATTTAAAATTTAAATGTGTCTTTCAATGAAGTTTTCTAGTTTGTAAATAAAATGCTTATTTATAACACGAGGGATTAAAAAAATATGTTTTAGATGTAAGTGGATTTAAGCTTAGAGATTTAAATGGATTTATTTTGCTTCTATAAATCTCCATGAAAAGATAATATGTTATTAGTATCATACATTTTGGCATTGTTTATTTATGTAAATTTATTTAAGATTTTGTGACACGATAATAATTAAACTCATTAATCATAAATTATTTAGAAGATACATTTATTGAAAATGTGTCCTCAAGATAATTATATAATAAGTCTATTTTTATTTATACGGTATATGTTGTATCTTAAGTCAAAATTTAATTAATTCAATAAACATAATTTACCCATTTTCTTTGACCAGAAAATCTGTATTAAATATATTTAACTCTATAAAAATCAACAACACATTGAGTAAAAGCTAAACGTAAAGTGTACATAAATGTTGCAGTGCCTTTGTACATTTAATCAGCCCCCGAATGGTTGCTGATTAGGTAGGGTGCTGATCTTGTATAGTAGAATTCGTTGGTTGGAATTCTATTAGCACATGGATGTTCAAAGCCTTTCGGAATTAGCTTTCAGCAGCAGATCCTAGTCTTATTACCCCTTGTTGCAAAAAAGTAGACCGTAATACTCTATACCAAAATGAAAGAATAACTGTTCCGGCTCAACTGATAAATATATCGCCTCAGTTCTGGTGCATATTCCACCAGAAATATCGGTTTTCAATTTTTGGTTTGGTTCCGGATTCGTCTCGGTTGTAATAATGATCTTCAATTATCGGTTCAGTTCCGGTTTGTTTGTTATTAATAATAATTTTCTGTTTGCGGTTCAGTTCTGGTTTCGTTTCATTAGTAATAATGGTTTTCGGTTTTCGGTTCAGCGTCGATTTCGTTTCGTTAGCCATATTGGTTTTCGGTTTTCGGTTCAGTTTCAATTTAATAATTTTGTTTTATATTTATTTTTTTCTGCAACAAAAATATACTAATCTAATAAACAAACTATATTACTAATTTAATTCTTCAACCGTTTAAAGGCCGAATTAAGAAAGGATAGTCCGAATGACTTAAAATTCGGTTATTATATTAATTAATAGTATATGAATACAATAAAGTTTTTTCAAATTAGGTGAAAAACATTTATATATATATATATATATATATATATATATATATATATATATATATATATATATATATATATATATATATATATATATATATATATATATATATATATATATAATACTAGAAAAATAGATAAAACCGAAAAAATAGAACCTTAATAAAGGACTAAACACAATCAGTGATATGATGTTTCGAAATTACTGGAAGGAGTTGAGATCACCCACTCAGTTTAAAATCTGTTTTTACGCTGCAACAAACGTCCCAGACGTCAGAAGAATCATACAACCACATTGAAAGTATATGAAAATATAAAATGATTATAAGATAGGGGATGGGCCATATAAGGATACAACAAGCAAAAAAACAGCAACCATTGAAAGAGTAAACAAAGCCAGAAATCGCAGTCGAAACCCCGCTTAGATGTGTTGATGATACTTAATCGGTTTTTTCAATAATATGGTTTTGTCACTAGGTTTTATATTAATGGATTAAAATTGGTTGAAACTGTTAAAATTTATGAGGGTGAGTTAAAGTTTTTGGATATAAGTTTAAATATTATTAATAGTAAAGTTCAATTTAAATTATTTGATAAAGGCGATGGATATTTGTTTAATATTAATCGGGTTTCCTCTTGGCACACCTGTTTACACCAAAACATTAAACGAAACCTAATTCTTAACTTTTTGGTCAGACGCAATAGACTTAACAGTAACGTTGAAGTAATGGATATAATACAATTTATAAAACAGGCACATAATGGTGGATTTCCTACTAGTTTTTTGATAAACATTATAAACATTTTTTTTTAATTTAACTATAACCTGATTTCGTCTGAACTGCTAAGTGTTATTTAACGAATTGTAGCGGGGTTTCGACTGCTGTTTCTGGCTTTGTTTACTCTTCCAATGGTTGCTTAGTTTTTGCTTGCTGTTTCCTTATGAGGGTCATCCTTTATCTCATACTCTTTCTACATTTTGTATACTTTTATTGTGGTTTATTGATGTTTCCAACGTCTGGGAGAGCTTTTACTCCATAAAAACCGTTTTTAACCTCAGTGGGGGATCTCAATTCCCCCAAAGTCATTTCGAAACATCATATCTCTAGTTGTTTTTGGTCCATCTTTGAGGTTCTCCTTTTTCGGTTTTATCAATTTTAATATTATTCTATAGCTTTTGATGTTTTTAATTGCAGCATAGCGCATTGAAACTTTCAATATTGTATTAAAATTGTATTATCTTTTAAATTATTACATTAGGAGATGCCATTTTAATCTGTATATGTATATATGTACTTATATATATATATATATATATATATATATATATATATATATATATATATATATATATATTATATAATATATATATTATATATTATATTTATATTTTAAAAAATAAATACGAAGCATGAACTTATAAGTTAAGTACTATAATTTGAAAGAAAATTACAAATGTGCGTGAATTGAAAACATTTCCGAATATTAATTTAAAATGAGAGGCATTAACGTAAAAACCATTAGAATATCCTTCAAACACAGAGTAATCATTTTAACATTTCCTTTAACGTTAGGTATATATTCATTAGGCTGCAAAAAAGGATAAAAAGTTCCATAAATCCTTTGTAAATTATAGTAGTTAATCTGGAAATTTCTAATTTAAGAGCCAAAATTTAATTAATTCAATAAACATAATTTACCCATTTTCTTTGAACACAAAATCTGTATTAAAGATATTTAACTGTATAAAAATCAACAACACATTGAGTAAAAGCTAAATTTAAAGTGTACATAAATGTATATGTTGCAGTGCCTTTGTACATTTCATCAGCCCCCGAATGGTTTCTGATTAGGTAGGGCGCTGATCTTGTGTACTAGAGTTCGTTGGTTGGAATTCTACTAGGACATGGATGTTCGAAGCCTTTCGGAATTGGCTTTAAGCAGCAAATCCTGGTCTTATTAATGCTTGTTGCAAAAAAGTAGACCGAAATACTTCATACCAAAATGAATTAATAACTGTTCAGGCTCAACTAATAAATATATCGCTTCTGTTCTGGTGCTTAATCCACCAGAAATATCGGTTTTCAATTTTCGGTTTGGTTCCAGTTTCGTTTCGTTTGTAATAATGATCTTCAATTATCGATTCAGTTCCGGTTTGTTTGTTATTAATAATAATATTCTGTTTATGGTACAGTTCCGGTTTCGTTTCATTAGTAATAATGGTTTTCGGTTTTCGGTTCAGCGTCGATTTCGTTTCGTTAGCCATATTGGTTTTCGGTTTTCGGTTCAGTTTCAATTTAATAATTTTGTTTTATATTTATTTTTTTTCTGCAACAAAAATATACTAATCTAATAAACAAACTATATTACTAATTTAATTCTTCAACCGTTTAAAGGCCGAATTAAGAAAGGATAGTCCGAATGACTTAAAATTTGGTTATTATATTAATTAATAGTATATGAATACAATAAAGTTTTTTTTAAATTAGGTGAAAAACATTTATATATACATATATATATATATATATATATATATATATATATATATATATATATATATATATACTATATATATATATATATATATATAGATAATATATAAAAAAAAAAATAGAACCGAAAAAAAGGAATAAAGGACTAAACACAATCAGTGATATGATGTTTCGAAATTACTGGAAGGAGTTGAGATCACCCACTCAGTTTAAAATCTGTTTTTATGCTGCAACAAACGTCCCAGACGTCAGAAGAATCATACAACCACATTGAAAGTATATGAAAATATAAAATGATTATAAGATAGGGGATGAGCCA
>CM063509.1:94211981-94224481 GCA_032207245.1 Pardosa pseudoannulata | reverse complement strand
TACCGAAATGAAATTAAAGGATTTTGGTCAATGCCATTTCTTTTAAACTTAATTTTATATGACTTTTTTTCCAAATTTTCCGCTTTTTGCATTTCAGATTCGAATTATAAGTAATGGATTTATATAGTAAGAATTACATATATTAAGGGAAAATATACTTTCAGAATGACTGAAATAAATTCAAAACATGAATTATTCTTGATAATAAAAGTAAAAGATAGCTATACGATCACTTGCAAAATGGAATTTTTTAAATTTCTTTTATTTCTTTTAAACTAAATAAACTAAATATTGTGAGAAATATTTTAGTGTGCAGTTTTCATCGGAATTAAATTTTATCCCTTCTCTTTCCACCACGTTTAGTTCATGGGATTTATCCCCAATATTTCGGCTTCTATCTAAACGTTTGATCCAATTTATAAATGATGCATTTTATAGTAAGAATTATGTATATTTTTAAAAGGATGATATGTTTTCAGAATGACTGAATTAAGTCAGAAAACTTGACTATTTGTAATCGAGTTGTATGTTCACTTGCAAACTGGAAATTTTTGGGGTTTTATTGTTTTAACTGTTTTAAAGTAAGTAAATTAAGTATTGTAAGCAAAAAAACATTTAGTTTTCAATTTTCAATAGAAATAAAGTTGAATGATTTTAATCAAGTCAGTTTCGACAAAGTTTTAGTCCTGTATGCTTCTTTTCTCTAAAGTTTGACTTCTTTCTATATTCCTGATTAAAATCGTAAGTTAGAGATTCATACAAAAATAATTGCATATATTCTTAACGGGGAAAAGATGCTTTCAGTATGACTAAATTGAAACAAAAATGTCCTCCTGCCCGGGAGACATTTTGAAAATTTCATATTGGCCAGAGCTTAAAAGTATTTGGCTACCCCTGGTTTAATGCATTGCCATTACTAGCAACACCAGAACTAGAGGGCTTGGATCAGGGATTTCTGTTGCTAATTGTTCCCATGAAATCCTGTGAGATCCCTAGTATGCTTCGACTCCAGCCACTAGTTGTTGCCAGTAGAACTGTAGCCACTATCTGTTGCCAGGAGATTCAGCGGTCGTACAAGGAAGGATGTATTACTATGTAGCATGTATTATGATCTGGTTGTTTTTATCCTTTATTTGACTGAATAAACATTCAGTTCTCAATATGGAATCTTCACTGAAAACTAAATCGCTTAACCCTCCGAGTGGAACCCATCGAAAAAAAAAAAGTCTCCAAAATATACGCTAAAGTTTAACTGTGTCAGTAGCCAAAGCGTTCTATGATTTTTAACTCACCCTTTGTTGACTAGAATGGAATACGGGAAACCCACCCTCGTTATTGTCCCTTTATCTCCGGTTATAAATACATATATAAATAGATATATATATATATATATATATATATATATATATATATAATACACATAAAGGTTGAATCTCATAAGCTGGTCGAGTCTCGAAGATCATCCCATAAGAAATAATGGATTCTAAAAGTACAAACAAAAATAATCTTTGAGAGACTTGTTTATATTTTTTCGAAAGTCATCCAAGATATTTAAGTGGTGCAATTAGAGATACATTTGTTACCGCAAACGAAATACTTCGAAGATAGAGATTTACAGAGCCATGAAAAGCTACCATCGTCTTTGGGCCTCAGTAGGTAAGGGTGCATCCCTCAATAAATGTCAGTCAAAGAGGGGTGAATTTCCTAAATAATCGACCTGACCCTCCTACATCAAAACTCCATGGGGGAAAGAACTAAAGCAAAAATGTACATTACATCCATTTTTGGAGCGTGTTTGGATGTCGAAAATTGTACTTTAAGACTTCATCGGTTTATCGGAATTATACGTGTGAACCGCTTAAAGGGTTAACATAATTTAATTCACGCCAGGTCTCTCAGGCAAGAGCGTTATAATTTAGAGGCCCGATCGGAAAGAATTATTAAAAAATTCAAAAGTGCATGGGCATGCACTTGGTCTATGGTGCCCGAATCAATTAAAAGTATCTCTTTCTGAGAAAAATATTCATAGAAAATTGTGGAAATGCATCTTATTGGGACCTATAAGACCTATAAGACAGCTACTGAAAATTTATTTCTATAAGGGGATTTTTTGTGGAAAGTTTTTTAAAGATCGGGCCTCAAAGGCTTGGCCCTTGCCCTCGATGGTTAAACAAAATTACAATTGAAATTTACCAGGAATTTCATAAAAAATGCCCAATGAGAAAAACTTCAAAATTGGGAGATATATTGACATAATTATATATAACTAGCATATAGCCCATCATATGACGGGATTAGTAAAATTTTTAATATTCCAGAACTGTTAAGTACCTAATGAGGCAGGTAAAAAATAGTTTGCTTTTTGGCTGAGAACTATCTGGTTCACTCTCAATAATTTATTTATCGTCATACTCCTCTAGAGTCTCCCGATCCTGTAATGCAGTTTAGAATCACATTGAATTCATTTAGTCAAACCGTGTGGTTATGTATAATAAACAAACACACAAAAGAAACAAACTTCTTAATTTCCAAATATATATAAATTAAAAGTTAGATATTTATTAGTCCGTGAAATAGACTCCTAGACTTATATGAAAAGAATTTATTGTTAATACCAGTGGTAAAAGTTTCATTGCAACAAAAAATAATCGATGATTAAATTTAAAATTATCACGTATGTACCTAATCTATTATTTAAGCCAAATATAAAAAAAAATCATTTACGTAATATTTAAGTTCAGTGATAAAAGATATTAAAATAGTGTAGACGATATTTAAATAGTTTAAAATATGAAATGATTAAATGAGATGTTTAAAGGAATGACGTCACAATGCTAGAAAAGATTGTTATTTTTACCTCTTTATTAAGTGATAAATGGATAAATTTAATCGCCTGCTCTTAACCGGGGAAAATAGGGCTTGAAATAATGGCATTAAACTCTCGAAAAGAGGTGAGAAGGGATGGATTTCGGACGTTTTAAAGAAGGCAGTATTTTTGCTGTGATATGAAGAATATTTATAAAAATTTATATTAGAATCAGATCGATCGTTTAGGAGAAGATAAACTTTATTCCCTTTGAATGGATGCCTCTATCCATTCCATGTCCAACCGCTTCATAAATTCGCGGACAGACCAGCAGATAATTTAGGCTATTATTATATAGAGGATTATTCGGATATGAAGAAAAAAAATTAAATTTTGCTAAGAAAAGAAAGAGGATAAAATAACCACAATAGAAAAAATTATATTCAATAATGTCGAAGTGCCTTGTTTTCTCTTGAGTGCCATTATTTTTATCCTCTTGAGCAATGAAAAATTTGATGAAATCAAAGTTGCTTCCCTCGAGATAGCATGGTTCATTTGACCAGAATATATTATTGTATAAAAGTTTTATCTCCTGCGAAATTTCTTTTCAAGCACCGACTGAAGCAATATCTCATATCTTGAGAGAAATATAAAAGAGGAATCACAGAAAATAATGACTCTAAATCATCTCACAATCAGCTTCTGCTAAAGTATTTATTACATTATGTTTATTAGTTTATGAGATAAAATAAACCTCATTTGGAAATCACATCACATTCTTGCTGGCGTATTAAGTTAGATGCGTATTTTATATTAATTGTGTAACATGAAAATATAATTATTATTTAGGCATTTACTTCAAGGTTCAAAGCTAGAAATTTTCATAAATTTTAATGGCAATCGTGTTGTCTGGTATATTTGCATTTGGGACCACCCTGCACAGTTCATATCCATTTTACTCATGTTTATATTTATACAGGTATTTTATTACAAAATTAATATTTCAATTATAATACGTCTACTTTTAATTCCAGCACGTTCATACTAGCAAACACAAACTTTTAATTGCCTCATCTTTATTAAATTTAAATTTCTAACGGCAACAGTGTTGTCTAGTATATTTGCATCTGGTACCACCTGTAACTTTAATATCCATTTTATTGATGTTTATATTTATATAGTTATTTCATTAAAAAATTAATTTTCACAATTATAGAACTACTACGTCGCATTCCAGAATGTTAAGACTAACAAATACAACCTATTAATTTCCTGATTTTTAATTAGGTAATGAAAAAGATTTAATTGAAAAATCTAAAGGCAACGGTGTTGTCTGGTATATTTGCATCTGGTATCACCTGCAAGTTTCATATCCATTTTATTGATGTTTTTATTAATACATGTTTTTCACTACAAAATTAATTTTCACAATTATAAAACGACTACGTCGCATTCCAGAACGTTAAGAATAACAAATACAACCTATTAATTTTTAGATTTTATTAAGATAATGAAAATGATTTAATGAAATATTTGAATGGCAACCGTGTTGTCTGGTATATTTGCATCTGGTACCATCCTGCATCATTCATATCCATGTTATTGATATTTATATTTATATAGGTATTTAATTACAAAATTACTTTTCACAATTATAGAACGAATACTTCATATTAAAGAACGTTAAGACTAACATATACAATATTTTAATTTCCTCATTTTTATTAAGGTAATGAAAAAGATTTAATTGAAATTTCGATTAGCAACTGTGTTGTCCGGTATATATCCATCTAATACCACTCTGCAACTTTCCTGTCTATTTAATAAAACTTTATATAGGTATTTCATTACAAAATTATAGTACAACTACTTCTCATTCCAGAATGTTAAGACTAACAAATAAACATTTTAATTTCCTCATTTTTATTGATTAAGGAAATAGATTTAATTGAAATGTCTAATGGCAACCGTGTTGTCTGGTATATTTGCATATGGTACCATCCTGCAACATTCATATCCATTTTAATAAAACTTTAGTTATAGGTATTTCCATTACAAAATTAATTTTCAGTACTACTATTCATTCCAGAAATAAGACTAACATATACAATATTTTATTTTCCTCATTTTTACTAAGGTAATGAAAAAGATTTAATTGAAAATTCTAATGGCTACCGTGTTGTTCGGTATATTTACATCTGGTACTACCTCAAACGTTCATATCTATTTTATTTAATAAAACTTTATATAGGTATTTCATTACAAAATTATAGTACTACTACGTGTCATTCCAGAATATTAAGACTAACAAGTACAACCTTTTTTTTCCATATTTTTATTAAGGAAATGAAAAAGATTTAATTGAAATTTCTAATGGCAAACTTGTTTTCAGGTATATTTACATTTCTCTGCAAATTTTCATCCACTCTGCCACTTTCATATCCATTTCATTGATGTTTATATTTATATAGGTATTTCATTACAAAATAATTTTTCACAATTGTAGAACGACTACTGCTTATTCCAGAACGTTAAGATTAAGAAATACAACCTTTTAATTTCGTCATTTTGATTAAGGTAATGAAAAAGATTTAATTGAAATTTCTAATGATAACTGTGTTGTCCGGTATATTTGCATCTAGTACCACCTGTAACTTTTATATCCATTTTACTGATATTTATATTTACATAGGTATTTCGTTACAAAATGAATTTTAAAAATTGTAGCACGACTACGTCTTATTCCAGAACGTTAAGACTAACAAATAAAACCTTTGAATTTCCTTACTTTTATGAAGGTAACGAAAAAGATTTAATTGATATTTCTAATGGTAACTGTCTTGTCCGGTATATTTGCATCTGGTACCACTCTGCAACGTTCATATCCATTTTATTGAAGTTCATATTTATATAAATATTTAATTACTAAATTAATTTTCACAATTCGCACGACTACCTATCATTCCAGAACGCTAAGATTATAAGGTATTGAAAAGAGATTTAATTCAAATTTCTAATGGCAGCTGTGTTGTCTTGTATATTTGCATTTGGTACCACCTGTAACTTTTATACCCATTTTATTGATGTTTATATTTACATAGATATTTCGTTACAAAATTAATTTTCACAATTATAGCACGACTACTGCTCATTCCAGAACGTTAAGACTAACAAATATAACCTTTCAATGTCCTCATTTTTATTAAGGTAATGAAAAAGATTTAATTGAAATTTCTAATGGCAACCATTGTGTCCGATATTTTTGCATCTGGTACCACCTGCAACATTCATATCCATTTTATTGATGTTTATATTTATATAGATATTTCGTTACAAAATTAATTTTCACAATTATAGCACGACTACTGCTCATTTCAGAACGTCAAGACTAATAAATACAATCTTCTAATTTCCTCATTTTTATTAAGACAATGAAAAATCTTTAATTGCAATTTCTAATGGCAACCGTGATGTCTGCTACATTTCCATCTGGTAGTATCTGGAACTTTCATACCGATTTATTGATATTTAGATTTATTTAGACATTTATATTTATTCATTATATTTATTTCATTACACATTTATTTTCGAAATTATAGTATGACTACCTCTGATTCCAGAACTTTAAGAGTAATAAGTACAACTTTCTAATTTCCTCATTTTTATTAAGACAATGAAAAATCTTTAATTGGAATTTCTAATGGCAACCGTGTTGTCTGCTACATTTCCATCTGGTAGTATCTGGAACATTCATACCGATTTATTGATGTTTAGATTTATTTAGACATTTATATTTATTCATTATATTTATTTCATTACACATTTATTTTCGCAATTATAATATGACTACCTCTGATTCTAGAACTTTAAGATTAATAAGTACTACCTTCTAATTTCCTCATTTTTATTAAGGCAATGAAAAATTTTTAATTAAAATTTCTGATGGCAAACGTGTTGTCTGCTATATTTCCATCTGGTACCTCTGGAAATTTTATACATTTATTGATGTTTAATATTTATAAAGTATTTCATTACAAAATTATTTTCCAAGTATAGTTATCTTCTCATTACAAAACATTAAGACTAATATAACCTTTTAATTTTCTCATTTTTATTAAGGCAATGAAAAAGATTATTTTGAATTTCTAATGGCAACCGTGTTGTCCGATATATTTGCATCTGGTACCACCTGCAACTTTCATTTTCATTTTATTGATGTTTATATTTATATAGGTATTTCATTACAAAATTTTCATAATTTTCACAATTGTTATATAAGTCTACTTTTCATACCAGAACGTTAAGAATAACAAATACAACCTTTTAGTTTCCTCCTTTTTATTGATTAATGAAATAGATTTAATTGAAATTTCTAATGGGAACCGTGTTGTCGGTATATTTACATCTAACACCACCCTGAAAATTTCATATCCATTTTATTTACGTTTATAATTATATAGGTTATTCATTACAAAATGAATTTTCACAATTATATGACTACTTCATTCAAGAAAGTAAGACTTGAAAAAATTTATTTCACGCTGTTTCTCGTAAATAATATTGATTTTAATAAAGATATTTTTTCTTTTTGCACAGAATAAATACATTTTCATTTATTGAAGTTTAACACAAATTTTTAATTTATTTCACTAAATAAAATTTCAAAAAATATAACTCTAATATTGCAGAATGTATTTAAAACAAAAATATATGGTATTTTAATTCATTATTATAAATATTTCAATGAAACCAATTGCATCTTTACACATGCAACTTTCATATCCATTTTATATATTTATATTATATAGGTAACAATATACATTACAAAATAATTTACATTGTAAACAAATATTCTCATACATTATGAATAAAATATACAACCTTTTAATTTCCTAATTTTTATTAAGCGAATGAAAAATATTTAATTGAAATATAATGTGTTAATTTTTGATGAAAATAAAAAAACCAGATATAACCATATACAATTTTTTATTCCCTTATGCTTTAATGAGTTTATAAAAAAAGTGAAAATGAAATATAATAGGATATTTGTTTTGTAAAAATAAATCGTTTTATTTTCGAAAGAAGTTAACAAATATCACTGAATACATATTTTTTACTTCCTTAGATTTTTTATCAAGTTTATGAAAGAAAATGAAATTGAAATACAATTGTTATTTATTTTGGGAAAATGTGTTATTTTCAAAAGTGTTTACGCTTTTTTTATAAACGGATGTAAAGCATAACATCAGATATGAAAAAATTATAAATTTGAGTTCAGAGCTTCTATGACCCAGACCAGAGTGTAGATAAATTCTTAGTATTAAATAGCAACTAGTAATGTACCTACAGTGTAAAAATAATGATAAACGCAACAATTTTGTTTTATGAAACTCTTTTCGATTAAGCTTAAGGATCGAGGTTCAAGAAATACTATTTAATGAATAACATTTCATTTCTTTGCAATTACATATATTATATGTGAGAGTGCAGCTATGTTTGACATAAGGTTTGCGAAACTGATTTGCTCGCCGCACTCACACTTTGTGGGTTGAATGCCCAAGTTTTTTTCCCAATTCCAGGAAAATTGTGGTGTGCCCAGTGAAAATAATTGCACTTACAAAGTTTTGGAGAGTTGTGATTGGTATCCAGGAGACGATTCAGGACCATCCTTGGAGTCCCGCTCCTTCTGGCCAGAACTCTCGGCAACCCATCTGGGAAAGGACACATTGTGCAAAAGACAATGGAACAACGAGCGCATCAGCACAGGATAATGGAAAAAGTATAGAGTTGCCTGAGTAGAAAGAAGAAAGGAAAAGAATGCAGCGTTCTCTTGGACTTTGACAATTTTTTTTCAGGCGTAGCACGTGGAGTGCTTCTTTTAATTTTTAATTTTTTAAAAATATTTTTTAGCATATTTCCTTGTCTTTTGTTCTATATTTGAATGTTGTAATATAGATCAGTGGCATTTTACTACAATTAAAGACGATATAAAGTAAACTTGGGTTATTGATGGCTTTTAAAGAACAACAGCAATGTACTACACCACAGCACTATACTAGAATATATTTTTGGGAAAGAGGTAGGACTATTTGCCATGATCTCATATTTCAGCACTTCCGTATTTTTCTAAGGGAAAAAACTTTTAAATTTGCACCGTAAAACAACAATATTTCGTTTTGGAAACATTTAGATTTGTTCTTTTTAATTATTTTTCTACAGACTCTCATAACGTTTTTTATCATTCATTTGAAAGTTTATACAGATGCTGTTCGCACATTTTTTAGACAGTTTTAGATAGCGGTATTAAAAAATCGATTGTTGCAAAATAAATAACTGCAACTGTATTATGTTTTTAAAAGCCAAAAATTCGATTCTTTTTTTATACAAAAATGACGTTTTTAATAGTAGTGGTTAAGACTATATTTATGCTCTAAGAGAAGTATTCATATTCCGTTATAAAAACGATGTAATAGTCATAATTTAGTGATATCTAAAGCGTTGATAGATCATAACGACAAAAAGTAAGGAAAAACTTAAAATTGGAGCCTTAAATGGGACAAAAGTTCAAAACAAATATCCAAGTAAAAAATGAAAATCTTCGACTATTGCGAAGGTACGTTGTTTAATGTTTAAAGAAAATCCCCCTAGTCAAAGTCAGTTGCAAAATTCTCAAAATATTCGGTGTTCGCTATAGACAAAATGATAAACGTTGACTTAAATATAAAGAATGCGAAAAAACGCAATGTGCATCGTCTTTCTCTAAAGTATATCGCTGAAAGCAGGACATGCTGAAGAGTTCTATATGAAAAACATTTAACTAAAAAAATGGAAAAAATAAGACAATCGATGAATCATGGGTGTATTTAAATAATTGCAACAAAAACGGAACCATTTATTATCATAAAAGGGGAGAAAAAAATTAAGTACATGGTTCAAAGAATCGAAAGTATGTTTTTCAAGTGATTCATGATTCTTGATGGTTTTTCATATAATGACAAGTTAAAAATAAAGAGAGTTTAAAGAAATGTCAAGATTAACTCTAGATTAAGATACTATCTGGAACATATTTTATAGCCAATGTTTCTGAATAAAATACCATCGCTTTATCCGCAATTCCATCAATCTGTGGAACAGACAAGACAAAGAAGCAGACCATCAAGACAAAACTAGCAATCACATATGAAATTCCACTGTAAATTTACTAAAAGACATGGAACAAAAAAGAGGTATCAAGGCCATACCCTTCACTAATATCCCTACTAAATTTCCCAGTGTGTCACCTACGGATTTTTGTTCTTTCAGACTTTTAAAATCTGCATTATCCAAACGTCGTCCCACAACCCTCACAGGAATCTGGAAAGCTGTTCAGGAGAAATATGATATGATACCTCTTTTGACAAATCAAAAGGCATTATTATCCTGAAACTCACGGTGCCTCAAGCTAGTTCAGTATAAGTTCTATTAAATAGAACGTTTCAAACACAGGAATTTTATATAATTAAGTTTTGTGACTACAATATACATCGTCTCTACAATATATATGTCTCTGAACTCAAAACTTAACATAGGTCTCCACCAAAATAAAATTTAAAGAAACTAAAAAACCAAATCCAATCATTTCAATTCTGATTTTAATTTTGCATTTGCTATTTATCCTCTTAAATACTTTATACTTTATTTACGACACACCGTTAAAATATAATATTTTGAAACTCATAAGGCATTATACCTGATCAAGATCTTACTTTAAAGGATAACACTAAATTTCCCAATGTTTGTCATTTTTAGTCCAATAAACTTTCCGCATTTATCTTGCTTTTCTCACTTTATCCCCCAAGGTACTATACTGCTACGATTTTGTGAATACAGGTTACCCGTAAAATGTTGCAATAAAACATTCTTATATTTTCTCTTAATAAGTCTTAGTTATGGCACTTGACGCGAACGTGTTACAGACAAAATTAAAACATTTCCCTACGATTACTCGGGGAATTACGTGTAATGACTGAAATAAAAACGAAGTTTTCTCGGAGCTTTCAAATGAAATTCCTGGTTTACGATAATCAAGTTTTATGGATAAATGCTGTCCGTTTTAAGCTGCGTTTGCAAGAAACGGAAGATGCAGTTAATGGATATAAATACCTCGAAATTAATACTGCTTTTAGAATAAGTGGATTTCGAATAAATCACGGATATTTTTCAAATGCGATGTGATTTAACGAGTCATTAACCCTAAACTAAGTACATATTGCGGAATAGTAATTTATTTTTTATTCCTCCTTTTCTATTAGTTCGTACAAATCTTTATTATAACGGAATGTTATTAGGAACATTGAGGATTTCAGATCTTTCAGCGTACTATGGATTTAATTAGAACTTTAATTACAGTAGAATGTAATTTTAAACCCTAAAATTAACATATTGTGTTTATTTGGCATTAATTCATGTAAAATTAAATAACTGGATTTAAACTAACTTCTTTAATAATTATAGTCTGTAAACCTATGTTAACGGCAATACTGTTAAGAATGCTGTAAACATGTAATTTTTATGTTACCTCGCCAAATTGGCGAGATATTGGCTCCTTGGCAAAGTTTTGGGAGACTCATTTTTGGTACCAAATTTGGCTATATATCGTCAAATTTAGCCAATTGGCGACATTTGTTGCGACTCCCTTCCTTTGGATTTTACTAGAAGCGTGTGGAAATTTCCAGAAACCTGAAAGCTATATAAAGGGGCCGTAAGTTCTCATAAAGGGTACAGATGTCCCTGGCCGCAAAAATATGTGTTTGATTTCTATCCCTAGACTTTCTTCTCTCTAGTTTTGTGTCTTGAACTCATAAATCCACCTCCCTATCCCCTCTCTCCTATTTTTAGTTGTTTTATTTTCTGCTCGTTGTCATTTTATGCTTACTGTTAGAAATCTCTGGATTAGAGGGCTCGGCCCAGGCAATCCAGTTGAACTACCATCCTGAAGATCATAAAAAGTCAGTTCCCGCTCAGGTCTGGTGAAAGCAGGACCTGTGTTAATGCTTTCCATATTGCTCTGAAAAGTTCGTCAAAAGGCTGCCAAGTTTTATCGCCATCCTTTGTAATTGTGATGGCCTAAACTTTCACTATCCCTAATTTTTTCTACTCTCTAGTTTTGTGTCTTGAACTCACGAATTTACCTCCCTATCCCCTCTTTCTTTTCTTGAAAAAGTTCGCCAAAAGGCTGCCAAGTTTTATCGCCATCCTTTGTAATTATGATGCCCTAACCTTTCTACTCTCTACTTTTGTGTCTTGAACTCACGAATCCACCTCCCTATCCCTTCGTTCCTCTTTTTAACTGTTTTATTTTCTGCTCGTTGTCATTTTATGATTACTGCTAGAAATCTCTGGATTAGAGGGCTCGGTCCAGGCAATCCAGTTGAACTACCATCCTGAAGATCCAGAAGATCATAAAGGGTCAGTTCACGTTCAGATTAGGTGAAAGTAGGACCTGTGTTAATGCTCACCATATTGCTCTGAAAAAGTTCGCCAAAACGCTGTCAAGTTTTATCGCTATCCGTTGTAATTTTGATGCATTTGGTGTATTAATAAATTGTTATTGTTTTTATCATAGCCAAAGTCAACGAACTTTAAGCGAAGATTTCGCAAGAAAATATACCTTAGTTATGCTTCCAGTTCTCTAAAAAATGTGTTCATTATT